>JAQFVV010012445.1:1624424-2064043 GCA_028023455.1 Epiperipatus broadwayi | reverse complement strand
TGTTATTTTGATTATTAATAAAGTTAGCATTTATTCATGCAATTAATTATTTTACTTTAGATTCATCTTTCTTATCCTTCTTTTGTTTGTTTCTTTTAAAATGTCATTTATAAACATCGTGCCGTAAGTCACGATGTTTATTTATTATGTAGTTAAGATAGATTTAAGAGTTGGGAGGGCCTATTATTAGAAAATGTAAATAAATGTCAATAAAGCTAATGTAAATAATTCTACCGGACTGTATGATAAAGGGGGGATGTTATTATAAGCTTCTAATTTTTTTATGAGCCAACCAAACATTCTTATTAGTTGCAAATAACCAATGACCCGGTCCAAAGTTTGGACCGATCTATTAATCAACCAAGCTTCTTCTCCATTGGTTAGTATTGTGTCTTTTACCAGAATAATAATTACATCGCGACCCTGAGTGACCCTATTGGTCCATGCTGGGAGTTTGAGCTTATGGGCGAGGATTAAACTTTGAAATCATTTTGATATGACGTAAGGTGATGCGAGAAATTAAATTATAAATTAAATCATCGTATCTGGCGCCCCCTTATGTTGATAATGAACAACTATCGATATAGGAAAATAAATAAAGCTTTACGCTATATCATGTTTGTTTCGGAGCTTTCAATCCCTATATGAATGGTTGAATAAGGCGACCGGTCACAATATATATATATATGTTTTCCTTTAGATTGATTTTCACTTGAGAAGGTCTATTTGTAGTAGATGAAACCATGGTTGTGTAAGGGTTTTGGTAAAAATTTTAAAATTTAATCTAGTATTGTATTGTTTTATGGTTTTGCATTTTTATTTTTGCTAGTATAGTGTTAGACAGTTTTGGTTTTCTATTTAGGTATACTATTTAATATTTTGAATAGTAATATATGGTTTTGTGAATTTCATATTTTATTTGTTTTGTGTATTTGTATTACTAATTTTATTATTTTTGTGCTTTTGTTCAATATTAATTATTTTTTGTATTTGCATAGTTATTAATTTTCTTTCAGTATGTGGCAGTTTTTATAAGTTAATTATAGTGTTAGGCAGTTTTGGTTTCCTAATTAGGTATACTATTTAATATTTTGAATAGGGTTTTATAGTTTAGTGAATTTCATATTTTATTTGCTTTGTTTTGTGTATTTGTATTATTAATTTGTATTATTTGTTTATTATTATTTAGTCGTTTGTATTTGTATAGTTATTAATTTTCTTTCAGTATGTGGCAGGTTTTGTATGATAATTTTTCTTGTGTAGAAATTTTAGAAATAAAAAAGTTGATTAATATGTCTAATAGAATTGAATCGTTAAAAGCTCAGGTTAATTTTCTTAAGTCTTGTAGGTTTTGCAATGTGTTTTCTAATTCGTGTAATATTAAATTGGATAGGAAACTGGTTTTATTTTCTAATTGTGATTTTATTCTAAATTTTAAAAGATTTATTCTTAAACAATTTATTATGCAGATTATGGGTAGTTTATCTAATTTAATTGAAAGTTATAAAATGTTTAGAAGAAAGTTGGATTTTAGAAGGAATTTTAATTATTCTGTTTTAAATTCTTTTTTAAAGTGGTTTAGGAGTAAGTGTGAAATCACTTATAATAATAAGTATTTCAAGAAATTTAAATGGTTGATTGGAAAGGCTGAAAATAAAAGTTTTGTGAAAGGAAAAGAGTGTAGATTTGGGTTTTATAAAAATAGGCCTGATGCTTCATCTGTTTTAAATTTGTCAAATTATGTTTTGAATGTATCTGATTTGGCTATTTTAGCTAAGGGTCCTGGCTTTGTTCCATTTGCTAATAAAAATTTAGTTTTTGATTTTGTTTCTGCAATTGAAAGTAATAGTAATATTTCTGATGAAAATAAAATGTCTTTACAGGTTATTTTGAATAGTCAATTACTTAAAAGAGAAAAAATTGTTTTTGCCCCTAAGGAAATTAGTTTTGTTAAAAAAAAGATTGAAAGCCAATGATGTAGTATTGTTAAAAGAAGATAAAGGTGGCCGGTTTGTATTGTTAAATAATACTGATTTTAAAAGTAAAGTTTCTTTAGAATTAAATAATGGAAAATATGCTAATTTAGATTCTGATCCTGGTAAAAAAATAAAATCTAAATCAATTAAGATTATGAAAGTTATGGAAAATAAAAAGATTTTTGATAGAGCTACTTATTTAAATTGTTACCCTAGTGATTTTGTGGCTCCAAAGGTTTTCTTTAATTTGAAGTCTCATAAAGATAATTTTCCTTTGAGATGTATTTTTGATTTTACAGGAGGAATTGTTGATAAAATATCAAAATTTATTATAAGATATTTTAAGGATTATATAAAATTGGGTCAATTTTGTGTTTCTTCTTCTTTTGAGGCTTTTAAGAAAATAAATGGTTTTATTTTGGATGATGATTGTGTTTTTGGTAGTTTAGACATTGAAAATATGTATCAATCGGTTAATAGATTAAAAAGTATTGATGTTTTTCTTTCAATTTTAAAAAAATTAGAATGTTTTTCTGCAGATAAGATTAAGGTTTTTCATGATTTGCTTTTTCTGTTAGAGGATTCAATGTATTTTATGTCTAATGATGTGTTTTATAAGATTAGAGAAGGTTGGGTTATTGGTTATGTCATTTCTCCATTGATGTGTGCTGTCTATATTGATTATTTGGAGTGTAGTATTATTAATATGTTTTCATGTTCTATTAAATTATTTGTTAGGTATGTTGATGATTGTTTGTTTGTTATTCAGAAAGAGAAATTAGAAGAGTTTTTATGTGCATTGAATGGTTTTGATTCTAGTATTAAGTTTACAATTGAGGGGGGTGGTTTTGATTTTGTAAAATTAAAGTTTTTAGATTTAAATGTTGAGAAGGTTAATGATGTTTTGTTTTGTAGTCATTTTATAAAACCTAAAAATTTGAGAAATATGATTAGGCCTGATAGTTATCAGCCTTTTATACATAAAAAAATGTCTTTGTTGAATTTTTGTTGTCGGAATAGAAGGCTTAATAATTTTAATAATGATGCTGAATTTGCTGCTGAATATGTAGAATTGGGTTATAATCATGATTTTATTAAAAATGTGTTATTTAATTATAATGTTTATAGTCATGATTTGGATGATAAGAATTTTGTTGGTAAGGATGATGATTATATGTCTTTACCATTTAAAGCATCAATTTATAATTTGGTTTATAGGAATAGTCATTTGTTAGGTGGAATGAAGGTTGCATGGAGGAAAGGTTCTGATTTGAATTCATTACTTAATGGTTCTAAGCAGTCTATTGATAGTAGGTCTATTCCTGGTATTGTTTATAAAATTCCATGTAGTTGTGGTAAATTTTATGTAGGTCAGAGTAAATTTAGCCTTAATGAAAGGGTTAAGGTTCATATAAGTAGGGTTAAACATAGGTATCTTAACTCAGCTTTATATATTCATGAATTGAATACAGGTCATAGAATATTGTTTAACAATGCTTCGGTTATTTTTTATGAAAAGAATGAGTTAAAAAGAAGAATAAAGGAGACTTTGATGATAAAACTCCTTGATTCTGAGGCTATCAATCTCATGAAGACTTCTTTTGATATTAAGGGAAGGTGGAATTTGTAGTGAATTATGGGAAGGTTTGTTTGTATATATATATATATATATATATATATATATATATATGTGTGTTTTCCTTTAGATTGATTTTCACTTGAGAAGGTCTATTTGTAGTAGATGAAACCATGGTTGTGTAAGGGTTTTGGTAAAAATTTTAAAATTTAATCTAGTATTGTATTGTTTTATGGTTTTGCATTTGTATATATATATATATTAATACAGTATTATAATTTTTTTTGTGTGTAATTATTTCCATAAATACTAAATTGAGTTATTCAAGCATTGGTGGGAAATAGGGAAATTATACTGTTAGCAAAAGTACAAATATGGCTGGTAGGTAAAAAAAAATGTTGATGATTGGATTAACAGATTTTAACGGATCCTATTTAAATTATTCATCAAAGTGGAATGTTTTTTATACAAAAATTCAGCAATCAGATGTTCCAAAGTTATGGCTTGTGATATTACACAAAAAAATCTTCATTTTGAGAAATCTCTCATTTTTTTAATGAAAATTATGCAAGAATCATATATAATATTTGTATTATTGAATATAGAAGTAAAAGAATAACAGTATGCAGATTTATGATTTCTTCCAAAGTTTTATTATTTAATAATATAATTAAAAGACTCAACGATTTGTAAGAACAATTAATTTATTATCAATATTTTTTCAAATCAAACAGTTATAAAATTATTCTGAAATATTTATAGGATATGATGACAGATGAGTATTACCATAAGCAGCCATTAGCAATGAAATATGGTCATTCTAACTCAAAGAAAAAAAGTAAAAGGACTAAAATAATAGTAATACCACACTAAAGATAAGTTTTGTGATGATTATACAAGTGAATTTATGAACTACAAATATCACAATACATATTATAATTAATAGTTTCATAGCTATATGGTATAAATAAAATATTATTTGGATTAATTTATGTATTATTTTATATTAATTCCTGCCATTTCAATGAAATAGCATTCATAATTGGTAAAATCAAGTTTTTAATGAAAAAACATTAGATGTCAAGTAGTAACAAAATTGAGGATACAGCAAACAATGAGATTGAGTGTGAAGTAAAGAACAATCACTCATATATTTGATAGTTTATTAGTCAGAACATGTGGACTAATACAATGTTTATTTTTTCCAGTTTCACCATTAATGGATTTTGAGTTGATTTTAGAAGAAAGAGATAAAATAAGTGGTCTCCACAAGGCTGGAATAAAATGTGCTTTATTAGCTTTATTTAAACTAATCAAACTTTTTAATATTTCAATAGACTCAGGCATGGTTCTCCAATCATATTTTTGATATTAGCAAGTATTTTAGCATTATCAAAATCAGGTTTGTTATCGAATTTCTAAAAAAATGTGAAAAGCTCATCTTGAAATCAATTAATGGTGAAACTGAAGGAAATAAACATTTTGTTAATCCACATATTTTGAGTAATCAACTATCAAATCTTGTTATTACTTGAAATCTAATGGTTTTTCTTTAAAAACTTAACCTTGACAATGATTCATTGAAACATTGGAAATCAATACAGAGTAATATTTGGTTTAACTCCCAAAATATTTTATATCCATATAACATGCTGGCATGATATTCTGATTATTTGATAATTTGCAATTTTTTTTTTTCTATAGAAAACTTTTCTTTCTAAAATACTTCAATAAAGAGCTATCTCAGTTTATAATAACTAGTCTAGAAACAAAAATAATCAAGCTTAGTAATTCTAGTCATATTAATTACACTCTATGAAGTTCAAATGTAGTATTTTTTTCATATCTACAGCATGTTTTTACCACTGGACTATCATAATAAGCATTGTAGTCAACAATTACTCAAATAAATGGAGAAAAGTCATATAAAATTACAAAGATTTAATTAGCACTGTAACTCCACAGTATAGAAATGAATGGTAACTAGATAAGTAAACAACAAATCTGGATAATATTTAACCAGATCACTTTCAAACTCTACTTATTATCATTATCAACTGATAATAATGCATTTTACATATTTTAATTTTGTAATGTAATGAAGTGAAAAATATTTTCCATATATTATAGATTAGAATCCATTCTATTCAGCTATTACAAATACTTATTAATAAAGGACATCTTTATCATAACATCTGCTACTAATAAGTAATATATTTTATGAGTTATAATGACTTCTTGTAATTAATCAAAAATTTTATGAAAATCAATTGATAATTGCATGTCCTACATCAGGTAATTCTATACCTCAAAAATTAATTTTTACTTTCCCAGGAATAATGCAACTTTCTTATTTTAATAAGAATAATCTAATTTGCAGCAAACTTTTATATATGTTTTTTTTTTTTAAAAAAAATGGTACTTGGGTATTATTCCTGCAACCTAGGAAAGATAGGACGACTTTTTACATGCGCGATAAAGTCATAATGTTGCGAACATTAAATAAACCCTTGGGATTTGAGTTTTTTCTCTCGTCAAAAAACGTGTTTGTAAACGTGCACAAAACGTGCTTTAAAACGTGTCAACCGAAACTATTATATAGGTGCTTTTATGGACATTTTGGTATTTTTTTTTATGATTTATGTTGTTTGTACATTTTAAACTTACCATTTGTTATTATTTTGAATTTGGTTTAACATTTTTAATTTCAACTGCATTATTTACTTCTGTGTTTTTTTTTCTTTTTCCAATTTCAACTTGTTTATTGACTGACTTCTGCGATTTGAATCTTTGAATTAAAAGTTTATTATTTAATTGTAATTGAATGAAGACGTTGACTTTGTTATTTGTTTATTCCAAAAATTAGATTGCCTGGCAGAATTCCATTTAGAGCATGTACTGGGCAATCACTTGTTCCACAAATCTTTAGGAGAAGGAGGGGGGGTACTATTGACAATCGCCATTTTGTATGCAAGAATCATCTGCATAAGTGTATATTTCATAGAATATTTTTTCTTTTTTACTTTTATAAAAATATATTTATGTTGGTTTTTTTTTATGGACCATGTATTTTTTTTTTTTTTTAAATTGATCGAATTAAGTAAACATCAAAAGTTAGTTTGTGTCCTGTACAATTTGTAAAAGTACTGTATATCATATAATTGTTTTTGTAAAACTGTATTGACTATTATTTCTGCAAACAAGGAAAGATAGAAGGACTTATTTGTTTATTCGAAAAATTAGATTGCCTGGCAGTATTCCATTTAGAGCATGTACTGGGCAATCACTAGTTCCACAACTTTTTCCGATAAGGAGAAAGGACGGGGGGGGGGTACTAATGACCATCGGCATTTTATATGCAAGAATCGTCTGCTAAGTATATATTTCATAGAATATATTTACTTTTATAAAAATGTATATTTGTTGGCTTTTTTTTCCTCCTGCAGCACGGACCACATATTTTTTTTTGTTGAAATTGATCAAATTAAGTTAAGTGTCAAAAGTTAGTTTGCGTCCGTGTAGAATTCATAAATACGTGTTTATCTCGTGCAATATTTTTTACTTTTTTTTTTGTTTTTGTAAAACTGTATTGAGTATTATTTCTGCAACCAAGGAAAAATAGGATGACTTTTCACATTCATATCAAAGCATTGCTAACTTTCTAATGTTTGATGTTGACAAAATAACATTAAAAAGTTAGCAGTGTATTGATACGAATGTGAAAAGTCCTCCTATCTTTCCTTGGTTGCAGGAAAAATACCCAAGTACCAAAAATATATACCCAGACTGATCTACTAATATTTATCATAAATCTTTCACTTTTTTTAAATACATGATATAAATCTTGATTTTATTTTACGCAATAATTTTAAACAAATGTGACATCATAATGAATTAATTTTTCCTTTTGAATTTATTGTATGTTTTTATTTTAGACGATTAACATTAAAATTATTTAAATTTATAATGCCATTTAAAAAAAAAGTGTTATTGCTTCAAGAAAGATGTTTACAAGTAATAGCAAATCAAATAAAATTAATTTTCAATTATCGACAATTAAAACAATTTCGGAACGATAATCATTTTATATATAATCATTTTTTATTACCAGGTAACTTGATTGATACTATTTACAAAGAGTTGGTAGAAATAGAAGGAATAAATATGTTTAATTTAGAATTATTTATCAGAAGAGACTTGAAAAAATTTACATTATTTACAAAATCATTAAGAATTATTTCTCTTATGAGAACAAAGCTGAAAAGTTTACAAGTTTTAGAAATTACAAAACAATGTTTTTTGTCAGCAATAAATATTAAAAAAGTGATTCTTTGCTTCCGAAATATTACTTGTTTAAATTTATCATATACACGTGTCGATGATACTGTTATAGAAGGAATATTGCTAAACTGCTGTAGCTTAAAATATTTAAACGTTAGTTTTACAAAAATTCGAGATTCGCCATTTGTAAGATTAAACGTTAAAAAAAAATTACCACTTCATTTAAAAAAATTAATTCATTTAAATGTTTATGGACTAAATTTGAAATTAAGCACTTTATTGACAATTTTAAAACTATTTCCAAATATTGAAAGTTTATACTCTCACAAAATACTAGATATTTTACATTTATATGAATTGGAAAATCAGAAAACGATTTTGAATTTCAAAACAATTTTTGTTTGCCACAGAGCCTCAAATCAGGATTTCAAAAATATTATAAATCGTTGTCCTTTATTGCAAACAATGACAATCACTTGCGCATTATGGAATAATGAACGTTCATTATTACTATCCAAACATCCATACATACTAGAATTAAACTTGTATTTAGAGTGTATAAATAATGAAATTTTAATTGAACTATTTAGATTATGTGGAGCTAAAATAATCAAACTACAATTATTTAAATGTAAAATAAACCTGATTGAGATTTTTCGGTATTGTCCTAAGATACAAACATTGGAGCTTGATAATTCTGACATCAAATTTATCCCAAATTCACCACTAACTTATTGTTCACTTTCAAGTCTTAATGAATTATCCATTAATGAGGATAATGATAATAATATTAATGAAAAATTGTTTGCTTTTTTTTCTATTTTTTCATATTGCAATCATATTAAAGAATTAACCATAAGTTTTGCATTTAATAATATAGATGTGCAATTTCTTTTAGAAGATAGATGGAAATTGTTATCTACACTGCGGCTTTTTTGGCTGAAGAATCTAGATCAAATATTGTTAGAAAAAATAGTACTTGCTTCAGACAGTGCCTTAAAGCATATTGTAATAAATCATTGTCAAAATATTACTAAAGAAAGTATAAATCAACTAAAGCAAAAAATAAAACAATTAAATATCGATATTAAGATTGATTTTTTCCCTTACTAATTTATCAACTTCTGTGTATAAACATATCCACGAATAAAAATATATATAAAATATTTTTTATTTTAAAATCATATATATTTAAATGATTTAGAATGAAATTAAATAATTAACAAAAGTATCATTAAAAATGTTGTTTTTTGACAATTATTTAATTTTGTTAAAAAATTTATTTATTATATTTTAAATTAAGCATTTAAAAACAATATGCAAATTATAATTTGTATAAAAAATGTATGACATATAAAATCTAAAAAAAGTAGAAAACAAATATACATATTATAACAGAAATTTTTTTGACTGATTCACAAAATATAACAGATTAGATGTGCATAAATATATATTTATATTATGTTTAATATAAATTCAAATAAAAATGATTATCTACTATTATTTGTGCAGAAGAATTTTGGCTGCAAATGCATAAATAAGTTTTGTTTTAATTAAATTGAGCTTTTGAGCTGTAGATTTATTTTGTCAAATTTATTAAACAAATCTGTCAAATAAGTTATGTTAGTTTTTGAATCAAATTGATTATAAAATATCATATTTGTTTTCTAGAAACTGCAAAACTGAGCAGAACCACTTCAAACAGGCACCTTTTGATGGCCAATAAACTTTTCTATGAAGCAGTAAGAAATTTAATTCTTTATAATTTCAATACAAACCTGTCCAAATAATTGGTCATTCAATGAACTGCTTCTGATAATATTGATTAGTTTAATGATATAATATAATGACTTATAAATACTTCTTACATTTTTTGGAGTTAAATGTAGACAATGAATCACATAATGTACAATGAATATATTTGGTATTTCTTTTTTAATAATAGTTTTGTTGAAAATAATAATTCTTCATATTTTCTTCTTCTATGAGTTGCCATTTGCTAAAGGTATACTTCATTTCCTGGTAAAATTGTCTCATCAGATATAAGTGTTCAGCATTTTGAACTATTTCATTAATTGTTCTCTGCATCATATTATGTTCAAAGAAATTAATTTTATTATCAATATCAAATGCTGCCTTATGTAGCACAGCACATATTATCTTATCTATAGCTAGTAGAATTAATTCTTCATCAATAGTATGGAATTTTCATTATATAGGAATCAGAAAAAAGTTGTATGAAACAAGCAACTCTTTATCATCATTTGGTTTCTATTGAAAAAAAAGTTTTGCCAATGTTAGCTATGGCAAAATGTTTGTTTATGTTAAAAGTAAGATAAATCCTAATCTTTTGTATAATGTTATTGTAGTCTGAAAAGCTTCATAGTTTCATTTGATAAAATCTTTTGACAATTCAGGAATATCAGTAATATATTGTAACTGAACAAAGCCATAGTTCAAATATTTAATACTATGTTTATTAGGTTGGCCATGATATTATCTATAAAAAAATAAAATTTATGTGTTCATTTAGGGATATAAAATTATCAATAGTTATAACAGTTTATATATTTGAAAAAATCAATATTTTTGACAAATCAAATTTTTTTTGCAGCAGTTGGATTATTAGAAGAAGGGTTCATAACATCAAGTGTACATTTTATTTTGGATGAGATTACAAAAGACAAACTAAAATAATAGTGAAATAAACTTGGTTTTGTTATTTGGTTAGTATTAAATATATATATATATTTCATAAAATATCAAACTAAATTTATCAAGAAATAAATTTAAAAATGCATCAATATGCAATTAAAAATCACTTAATAATTTTAATTTAGTTTGCTCTCATTTAAATAATGTTTCCTTATTAACACACGCCTTAGTTACCAATTAACAAAGATGATTTGACAGATATAAATGAATGTTAATAATTAACAGTTTTTTATTATTATTTCATTCTTCTATTTTTGCTAATATTTTAATAAAAATACCACAAATATAAATGCCTATATATTTCTATTAGTATTATAGAAAAAAAAAGTATGTTAGATATGTAAGTATATAAAAGACGTATAAATTCTTGTTTTATTGTAACAAAAACAATAGAATTTTCTTTGTACATGATGTAATCCGTCAAGTTCAATGTATTTAAAATAAATTAAATTTTTAAAATATTTATTACCATTGCTTCATATTTTAATTTCATATATATATCGTACTGTAAACAACTCATTAGAAACATATGTTGATGGTACATACTTAACTTTCCATCACTGTGGGACACGCTTATCTGCCAACACTTGTTTCTTAAAACTTGTCAGGGAATTTGATCACTGATCAATTATAACTTGCGTTTCGATATTTTTTTTGGCGAAAGAGGAAATCACTATAACTTAAGTTCTATGTTATGCAACAAATAAAATATTTATAAATAATGTTGCAAGATTTTACACTACTTTTTCCTCTTTTTTCATATTTCCATTGTTCACCCATTTTTATTTAATACTCCAATTGTGTCTTCCTATGATCATTCCAACATTCTTTAACAATTTTATTCGTTCAAAAACGTATTTTTTATAATTATTTAAGCTTAAATAATAAAAGGAAACAACAGTAACAACAAAAGAAATGGAAGAGGAAAAAATGGAGATTGAAGCAATATATTCATATTATATATTGTATACTTTATTTATATGTTATAATTTTAATGGCAGAATTTATTTTGTCTATGTGACTTCCATTTGAAAGAATTGAAGACTAAACAAACAAAAAAGAGAATCTTTAAAAATGGATATGTGTACATGGATAACTTCCTTATTAAATAAATATTTTTACAAATTCCATCATCAAATTTTCAATGGTATGGATGGCTGAAAAGTGAAATAGATTGAAGCCTATCTATTAAAGTTTGAAGATTTGCTATTTTAATAAAAACAAAGCACTGATTATATGTATTTATGGGAGATGATGATCTGGACCAAATGCTGGTTCAGTACAAAATATACATATTGGAGATTATTTATCTTTTTCACATGTGTACGGTTATTTGTAGTGGGTGTATGAGATAGAATGTATAGCTGATCTGTAATTATATTTAAACTCCAAGTGTATAAATTATATTTGTATTCAGATATTAAAAATACAATCTTATTGGTAAAATTTTTGAAGTGTCAAAAATATGTGCAAATTAATTTTTTTTAGATCCATAGGTTTGGATAAATTATTACTTACTAAAGTGGGTTAGTTAAGGTTACCATTTTTTCAAAGTTAAAACCAGGATATTTGAAATAGTTCAGATAGCATGAGTGTAGTTGCTCTCACAGAATATAAGTTGAAAAAAACATTACAGCATGTGCTTATTTTTTTTGCTTAAGTGATTGAATACAACAAGAGAATCAAATGTAGCATGAGAACAAACTGGTTTTAATAAAAAACAGATACAAAAGTACTTATAATTTTCGAAACTGTACAGTTATATTTCACAAGTTACCAGAACCAATGACCAAAAATCATTGATGAAATCAGTATATATGGTCAGCTTAGTGTTAGTATGTGTATTTTAATATTATTTGTTTGATAAAAAAAAATATTTATTTTTGCCTGCCATTTGCAACATTAATCTATCCTTTATAGTGAGTATTTCTTGTTGTGAAAATAATTATATTTAGGGCTAAAAATGTGCACTTTCTATTTTAAGAGATTTGTATTCAATGATGCTCAGAAGTATGAATGCCCTATAGGATATATATTCAGTAGATCAGAGCTTTTATTTCATTCTAATATTCATTAGTGTTTTGAATGTGAAAGAAAATGATAGTTTCTAGAAGCAATGGGATTTACTTCACTTTCATGTATATATATAACTATATTGTATTTTGAACTACTTAGAAAATAAGCTTTGTTTGGATTTATTGATTTACATACCTTTAGATACAGTGGCAAAATAACCACTTAAGATATCAAGTATCATTCAATAAAGATGTTTTAATGATTTATCGTATAGAACTAGCCAGAAAATTACCAAGAATGTATTTATAATATAATTTTATCTAATAAATATTATGTTTGTGTTCTATTATAGTAATTTCTGTTATCACTGCATACACATAAGCGATTTGAATTCACTTACACATGCACATACACCTGCAAATCCATTTCATTCTATAGTAAAATAAAAGCTAAATCTTCATATTTTTTGAAAGTTATAAAACAATAATACAATCTATAATAAATATCTTAATAATTATATTTTTTTACTTCATATTTAATCATTTTAAAACGAATTTAATAATGATTCCATACAATTAATTCTATTTAAGATTTCATTTGTATAATTATGAATAATATAGACTTATTTGTAAAAACAATAATGTTAATTTTTTACAATTTTTAATTTAGAATATTTTTAAAAAAATTTTGCTAATAAATTTATAGTCAATCTTAAAATTTGAATCAATTTAATACATTTACTCCAAAAATCTTAATTGCTTATCTATAATGATGATAATTTGCATGTGTCGTAGCATAATATCTGGGAGGTTTAAGTTTGGTTCATTTACTTTATTATGATTTAATATTTGATATTCTTATTATTTGTAGGTAGTATTTGAATTATATTGTTGAATAGCTAGTGGGAAAAATTTGTGAATAGATGCCAAGTTTATATTTTATCACAATATGACATTAAACTACACTAGAAGAAAATATGATTCTTAAATTCTTATTTAAGTTATTGCAAACATTGTTTTATTAATTATTAAAAGTTTATATATTATCTTTTTGAACTGGTTTAATAATTCAGAAACATCATTTAGAGATTAAAACCAAGAGCTGAGATATTAAAAAATCTTTATAAATCTCAACAATTTATGTGATCATACTTTTTTAAATGCTTAATAAAATTTATATTTTTAAATGCTTTTATTGAAGTTGAAAAATCTGTTTGTTTATTTATTTGTTAATTTACTAGAGAGGTGGTATAAATATTTTTTCCTTTCAATTTAATAGCATTTTTTTAATATTTTAAAATTGATATTTAATAAATTGATGTTCAATATAACTTGTTGACACTTTGTACATTTGTTTAAAGTATCTATAAAAATGATTGGACACATTTAATTTTTTAAATTTCTAATCAAAGTAAAAATGTTAAAAACTTTTCACTTAAAAGAATATTTCATATTTTTAATCATTTATATACACATGTATTATTATGTACCCATACTAAATGTGATATACACATAAGGTATATGCATTTTAACTTGTAGCAGAAATATTTAATGATGTTCAGTCAATAATATAGTTTTATGTTTTCATTTAATATGCCAACACTAAAAACTTAAAAATAATGAAGATACATTTGTTTTATATTAAATGCTTTTATTAACTGTTCACTAAAAAGAAAAAAATAATAATTTTTTTTTCAACCACAATTGGGATTTTAAGATTTAACTTGGAATAAAAGCATGGAGCAGGTTTAGAAATTAATTAAGTCAATATCTATATTTTATAACAAAGAATTGACTTAATTAATTTCTGGATCCCCATGCTTTTATTTCAAGTTAAATCTAAAACTTCATTTGTAGTTGGAAGAAACAAGTTAAATCTAAAAACTTCACTTGAGGTCAAAGAAACAAGTATGTTTTTTAGTACATTGTCAACAAAAGCATTTAATATAAAACATTTTTTTATCTTTATTATTTTTTTTCTCTGTCCATTTTTATTACCTCTACACATTGGACTTACTGTTATAATATTAATATATTGAAGAGTAGTAATTAATTTATAGAGCACACAGAGAGATTATGTAAATAGTCTGAACAGGCACTAACCTGTATTCAATGTTCTTTAAAATTCACAATAATCAAGCATATTTAGCCAATAGAGGGATCTTCCAAACCACAACACAAGATAGTGACTTTTATAAAGATAAGAGCAGCCATCTTATCTTTAACCTAAATGTCCATTTATATAGGCAAATCTGAAGCATCTTGATTTGGAAGCATGAAGTAGTTGTTTTCTCCACTGTTTAAATCTAATATTTCCTTTACAAATTAACTTACGTGAAATCTTGTGATTTATAGCAAGTTAATAGTACTATCTTAATGTTAGAAATTCTATAAACTATTGACTATTGAAGAGTAGTAATTAATTTATAGAGCATGCAGAGAACTTATGTAAATAGTCTGAACAGGCAATAACCTGTATTCAGTGTGCTTTAAAATTTGCAATAATCAAGCATATTTTGCCGATAGAGGGATCTTCCAAACCATGACACAAGATTTTTTTTTCTTTTCTATTATTTAGCTGAGTGTATTTTCAGTAATAAGCACAAGATAAAGTTGATTTGAATAAGACCTGCAGAAATACAAAGAAAAAGAATAAGCAACAATTAGTTCATAGCAATAATAAATCCTGTCAATTCAATGTTGGAGACATTGTGTTGTTTAGGACACACAGTATCAGCAAATGTTATCTAAATGAATGCAATAATTTTTTCTTTATAGAATAGTTCATATGAAGATCTGCATAAACAAGAAAGCATTGAAAGTGCCAACTAGACTAAAAGGCTTTTATAATATTAAAAGTGTGACTTATGCAGAAAAGAGTAACAATAAACTGTTGCATAATCTTTGTTTTTTTTTGTTTGAAAGTGAAGGAATATAAATAGATGTTTTATATTTATTTCATAAATTTGCAAGGTCTCATGCATGGAAGAGTTGATTTCATATAATCTCTGAAAAAGAATGAAATAATAAAAATAGTTTGAGAATACTTATAAAATAGCGTAGTGTAATGGTATGAAAATGAGAGCTGCTTTAACCTAACCAAGAGATGCAGATAGAGGGATTTGAACCTCACCTTCTTCTTCAGATTGCTACTAAGTGACTTACTCCCCAGACCTCACTAGAATTTATTCTTTATGTCTGCCTGGTACTCAGGGAGAGATGAGATCCCAAAGGGGAATTTTAACAAAGACAAAATCAGGTTTAAATTATATATAAAAAAACACAGACAATTAATATATAATTAGAATAGTGAATAACATTTTTATTAGCTGCATTAACAATAGAAACGATAATTTGAAGACTAACTATAAAAAAATGTTACAAGTTATTTTCTTGCATCTACAAACATAGATATGTATAGATTAGTAAGATCCAATTAATGTATTTAAACAATTGTATTGTAATTACATAACAATATCATACTTAGCCAACAGCTGGGTGCTTTAATTTAAAAAGAGAGAGAAAAATAAAACTCGAGGGTGAAATTACAAAAATGGATAATTTATTTGGACTAACTAAATAGAAATTGCCAATGTTCAAACATAGCCTCATTTAAATGACAAAATAAAGAAGATATTTTTCAGATTTTCATGATAATATTTTGAACATATGAACATTAAGGCTTAAATTTATCATAAAATAAAACTATCGTGGTCTTTGGCGATTCGATTTGTGGGTTTAGAAAGTGAGACTTGGGGCATAAAGGCTTCATACAAAACTAACTGGATTTGGATATCATTCCAGGTCTAACACATAGTTAGAAGAAAAGAGATTGTTCATCTCAGCATGATCCGAGCTCAGGATGGAGTATAAATACTTGTGTCCAAAAAAAAACAAAACTATTTGACAATTTTAAAAATCCATTTTTCATCAATGGAAATCCGGAAAGGTGTTAGCACACAAGTAGTACAATATAAGAAAATGTGGTTAAACAACTGTTAACTTTAAAAAAACCTTCAATTAAATATTACATATAAAATAATATATCAAAATCTTACGAGATTGAAAAAATATCTGCTATAAAATATTTGTTAATTTTCTCTGTATTTGAACTAATATTAAAATACAAGAAAGATGGGACTATTAATTAATAATTGATTACTATTTAGCCAGTTCACCCACATAATTAATGGAGATTTTTGATTTTAATTTATATATATAGCTTTACTGTACCCTCTCATATTTAATAATAATAAAAAAAAGACTTCGAACATTTAAGCTATATACATTTTATGCGAATACATATATTAATAAAACCCAGGTTGACTTAAAGAGTGGTAAAATATAAGACGTGATCCTTAAACTATAAATTGTAGATTTAATATGTATAGTCGTATTTATTTTATTTCATGATAAATCAAAAAGACATGCAAATATCTAAAGAGACAAAAGAATGATTATGCTTTCTACTTGCCTGTCTAAGCACTAATATATATATATATTATACCGGACAAAAGCTTTAGACTCGCATAAACTGACCGCCAGGGCACCACTAGTCCGAAATTTGGAACTAGACATTTATTTTTAAGGGGTTGCAGGATATGCGAATCGAATGCGCCGGACTAGCTCAATCAAGCAAATGAGATCTATGTTTTGTTCAGTGAGTTGGAAAGGTAGCAACAGGAAACAAAATCAACTAAGTAGATGAATAAATAAATAATTTTATTAAAAGTATGATTAAATAAACATAAATCTAAATAATAATCTTTAAAGCACACTTAAAATATGTACTACACGAACATAAGTCAAAATTAAATTTAAATATTTTATATGGCTTTGAGAGCGATTTTCTGTGCGTGAAAGAGTGCAAAATACTGACAGTAACAGAAGTATTAGTAAGATTTCCATGATCTCATGTAAGAAAAGGGAGGTTAGCTTCCTGCTTATAACCCATAGTTAGAAAAAGGCTGAATCTCCGTATTTGAGATTTATGTAAGCTTATGTCGAAACCGAAGAAATGCGAAAGTAGCTTCCAAAACATTAATAATAATAAAAAGAGTGTTGAAAGTTATTACTTTCAATCGATTGACCTCCCTCTGAGTGAGACAGGCTAGGAGCTCACGATCTACCTATTGAGAGGGTTAAAACGATCGTACGTGCCCCTAATAAACGTATTGGAAGCTTGAAGAAATAAAACTAAGAACTATTATTAATAAAGTTTCACGACATAAGGAGAACTAATTATAAAATGGGTCACGAGCCAGAAGTCAATTAAAATAGTCTGTAATATCCAGACTGCTTTCTATAAAACAAAGAATGTGAGATTATAAATAAACTACTATCTTACTTACTAAGACTTAAATAGGACGGATAGTAATAGGTTTGAAACTAGCACTCGTTAAAAAAAAAAAAAATCAAGCACAAAGAAATCGAATTACACAAGATATATCTTAAAAAAAACATTTATATTTAAAAAGGGAACAAATCTAAGATAATATTATTTAAATTGCAAAAATGTAAGGTACCTTAATAATTTATTTCAATGCTAGTGCACTAGACTTCTTAGGTTAGTCCGTTGCTCTGGATTCACTGACGGTAGACTTGGGCGAGTTAGTTAGTGGTTTCTTTGAAGCCGGATCTTATGGCATTGTAGGCAGTTAATGGAGACACAGGACGCCCGAACATGTCCTGGCGAGAAGCTTAGCATATCATGGTAAAGAAAATATTCTTGCTGTAGGTTTAATGTTCATTCTAGGTAGAATAATTACTGGATCAGCTTTCAGAATATGCAGGAAACGTTCTTTCCAAGTATTTTGGCAGGAATCGTGCAATTCTCCTGTCAGAGCTGGTGTCTGTCTCTTTGCGCTGGTACAAGTATTCTAGCTGATGCCAGCATTGAAAGCTAGTCCAAGATAATCCAATGACTGATTCAACCTGTTATATCTGAATCATATCTCTTAAACCAATTACCAGACTTTTTCTTTTTAATTAAAATTTAAAAATTCTCGATCTAGATAACAAATTGCCCTTTACAGATCTAGGAATTAACTAATGAAAAATTCTTTTATTTTTGTTTTCTTTCTTTTTAATTAGCCTTATCAATCTAAATCCCCAAATCTGAAAAGCAATCTATTTGTACACTTTACTTTTACATAAATTTAACAAAAAAAAAAAAAAAAATCTTAGTTTTCTTTTTTTTTTTCAAAATTAAAATTAAACCAAATATAACTGTGGTATTAAAATATAATTCCCACGCACATACATATATATATATATTTGTACAAGCATTAAAAAAAAACTTCTAATTAAGTTTTACAAACGAAACCTTATATAAAAATTTATTTTATTTTCTTCACCCCTATAAAACTATAATTTTTGTAATGGTGTCTTAAACATCCATTACAATATATATATATATGGTAAGAGGGATGTGGACAGGGGGAAAAAATATTTTCATTTCAAGAAACTTGAAAAAAAAATTTTAAAGATCCCCTCTTCAATATAGCAGATTGATTATAAAATATCTAAACTAAATTTAACTATTTCTCCACCCCAGCTCCTCCTTCATAGGTTATACATATATGCTTAAAAATACGAGAGAATCATTTCGTTTCTCTCTTGATCAAAAAGAAAACTAAATAAATATTCAATTAAAGTAAGCATAATAGCAATTGATAAAAAAATTTACATAATAAAATATTAATATACCAGGTTATACAATTTAACGCATATACTTATAACAAATAAATAACAACAAATAAATATGGAAGTTACTGGTAACCTTGTTTTTTTTTTTAAATAGTGTACATCTTTACATAGATAATCCTATGGATATTCCAGTCCACTACACAAATAATGGCTTATTTTGACTTCGGTCCTTGATTATCCATGACCGCAGCAGGCATTAGTTGGGCAAAAATTGTTCTAGCACCAATCTACATTTTGATGTTATACCATTCCCTTTCCAGCAAAAGGTAAACTGCCGAGAGAGGGGGAGAAAAAGTTTATTTGGCCATTACAATTATAGTATTCAAAAATTCTTTGTTTTCTTTGAATGTTGGTGGTTCAAAAATCTACAGTAGGGAGCTAGTATAATCTTGGTTGCAGAGAGAGCTTTGTCAAAAAGCCAATCTTTATTGCTTTCACTTCTTTCCAATTCAAACAGTTTTCTTTGCTGCTTCTCAACAGTAGAGCTTCCATGGGTATAAGAGAAAAGCACAAAAACAAATTCTCAATTTTTATACCCAGGTGTTGGTCATCTTGCATTCCAATGCCATTGCTTCACTATCTTATTTTTAATGAAACAATTTTTTTAAAATAATTATTTATTGATCTAATTTACAATTTTTTCTCTAATGAGTTCTGTGATTCAGCAATTTCACTTTATCTAAAGCAATAATCTTTTAATTTTATTTCATAAAATTTATGGAATGTTTTAAAGTTTCTACTTAATTTAAATTTAGCCTACATTCAATGTGGTTGGACTCAGGGTCATTAGTTAAACACCAGTGAATCATGAAGCAAACACACACACACCCATATATATATATAATATGTATATATGTGTAGCTTCAGTAATAATTTAATTTCTGTAATCAATAATTGCAGGATTTGTTATTTAAGTATATAACTGTAGGAGAAAGTGTTTGAATGAATGATACAATATTAACATTATTTCAAAAAAACAATCTAAGTAGACTGAGAAAATTATTATAAATTAGATCTTATATAATAATTAAAGCTTTCATATTTTAGTTTAATAAAAAAAAACAAGATTTAGAGATTAAGATTATGTTACATAATATACGAATACATTTTTATGTAATTTTGGATTACAATAATACTCCAAGAAAAGAGTTTAATTGATTATAAAAAAAATTAATTAGGTATAAAATATGGGTAACAATGATTTGATAAAAATAAATAAATCTGGCCACATATCATATATATGAATAAGGTGTGTGTTTCTTAAAAAACGAATTGGATCTGGATAGTATAAAAATATAATATGGCTTTTAACAATTAAAAACTTGCAACCTCCAACAATTTTGTGTATTTTCCTGAGAACTAATTTTTTGTAACTTGAATATGTCATCCCAAAATGATCTGTTATTTGCAACTAGAAATTCACATATAATAACTAGTAATTTCACAAGATTCAGCAAACCACAATTTTAAGCTAGAAAAAGGATAAAAAATAAAATCAACATGGACATTTTTATTAACCCTTTTCCTGCCTCTTACGAAGCTCCTCGTCGACATCTGATGTCACTCTAACTCTGCCAGTTCTTATGGTAAAATATTCGTTAGACAGGTATTGAATAGGTTTTTAAAAGTTCTGTAAGATGGTGCCCTCTTCCGAATTATTTTACAAGTAAAAAATAAAAAAAAAACGCATTTAAACCTAAACAAAGAAAGAACATTACTTGTGATTGGTTCTTAGCATGCTCTCAGCCGAAAAAGACATTCTGATTGGCTGGAAAGAACAAAGAAACCGCCTGATCAAAGAAAATAAAGAAAAATGCTGAGATTTTCATTTCGAATATGATTTAAATTATTATAAAAGAATATTTTGAGAAATTACAAATTATTTTCAGAGAGAATACTAAAAAAACAAAATTATTTTCGAAAAATATTGAAGATTTTAGTAAAAATATTTAAGATTTAGTAAAAAGAAATATTTACTTTTCTATAACGTAAAAGTCGACCTTTTTGTTTATATTATAGCTTTTATGTTGCCGAAATTGAATATTTTAGAATAAATAAATAGCAATTTATTTTTGAAAGAACTTTCGTTCTCTTCATAACCTGAAAAATTAGTAATATACTTTTTATAAACGTATCTGAGTTGAATTTAATATTATAGGTGAATATGTTTTAACAATAGGCTTTGTCTTCAGTTTGTGAGTTGGCCAATTAAAAGATTTGATTTTTACCTCATACAACCAATAATATAATTAGTGGTTTAAGGGTTTTATTAATAAAGGACAACTCTATTCTTGAATTAATGATATAGATATAAATTGATGAGAGAAATCCCATGAGAAAAAAAATTGCCTTATATTGTTTAAACATCACAAAAAAGCTAATCTGGAATTTTTGTCAAAAATATCTTTACTACTGTTGCAGAGATGTAACTTACGTGAATAAAATATTATTTAATTATTTGTTGACAACATTTTTTGTGCAAATTCATTAACTTTGTTAGTATACAAACTAATGTATATTAATCTTAAAACCTTTTAAAATATTTGGTCTGACCTCATAAATGTATATATTTGTGGAAATAATATTATTAGCTAATCATGTATATGTTTTGTATTCATATAAATATATATATATATGATCAATAGGTGGTGTTTTACCAAAACCACCGAACAAGTGTATAATTTGTTTACATAAACGACAAAAGAGTCAGAATTCACTATCTCTTTTATTTGCCCACCCTCAGATCAGCTAATTTCAAGCTAATTTGCTATCATCAGTGAATGATAGAGCTAGCAACTAGATCTAAACACTGACTCCAAGTGTTTATGCAAAAAGTTTTTATCAGTTTGCAAGCATGAATTTTTCAGACCAGTAAAGTCTTCAAACCCAGCTAACAAGCCAGATAGCTACATGGGTCTTATCTCAGTTCAGTTTCACCACATAGTCAAAGCCTCTGCAATATATATCATTGCAAAAAACCTTTAAAGGTACATTTATGAAAAAACAAAAACAAGTTATAATCACGTAACTTGCTATCACTTGTATTTATGATCAATAGATGGCATTTTACCAAAACCACCAAACAAGAGTATAATTTGTTTACACAAATGACAAAAGAGTCAGAATTCACTATCCCTTTTGTTTGTCCACCCTCAGATCAGCTGATTGCAAGCTAATTTGCTATCATCAGTGAAGGATAGAGCTAAAAACTAGATCTAAACACTGACTTCAAGTGTTTATACAAAAAGTTTCTATCAGTTTGCAAGCATGAATTTTTCAGACCGGTAAAATCTTCAAACCCAGGCTAACAAGCCAGATAGCTACATGGGTCTGACCTCAGTTTAGTTTCACCACATAGTCAAAGCCTCTGCAATATATATTATTGCAAAAACCTTTAAATGTACGTTTATGAAAAAACAAGTTATAATCATGTAACTTGCTATCACTTGTATTTATGATCAATAGATGGCGTTTTACCAATACCACTGACACAAGTGTATAATTTGTTTACATAAACAACAAAAGAGTCAGAATTCACTATCTCTTTTGTTTGCCCACCCTCAGATCAGCTGATTTCAAGCTAATTTGCTATCTTCAGTGAAGGATAGAGCTAGAAACTAGATCTAAACACTGACTCCAAGTGTTTATGCAAAAAGTTTATATCAGTTTGCAAGCATGAATTTTTCAGACCAGTAAAGTCTTCAAACCCAGTCTAACAAGCCAGATGTTATTTAGGTAAATAAATTATACACTTGTTCAGTGGTTTTGATAAAACACCATCTATTGATCATAAATACAAGTGATAGCAAGTTACGTGATTATAACTTGTTTTTGTTTTTTCATAAATGTACCTTTAAAGGTTTTTTGCAATGATATATATTGTAGAGGCTTTGACTATGTCGTGAAACTGAACTGAGATCAGACCCATGTAGCTATCTGGCTTGTTAGGCTGGGTTTGAAGACTTTACCGGTCTGAAAAATTCATGCTTGCAAACTGATAGAAACTTTTTGCATAAACACTTGGAGTCAGTGTTTAGATCTAGTTTCTAGCACTATCCTTCACTGATGATAGCAAATTAGCTTGAAATCAGCTGATCTGAGGGTGGGCAAATGAAAGAGACAGTGAATTCTGACTCTTTTGTCATTTATGTAAACAAATTATACATTTGTTCAGTGGTTTGGTAAAACACCATCTATTGATCATAAATACAAGTGATAGCAAGTTACGTAATTATAACTTGTTTTTTCATAATTGTACCTTTAAAGGTTTTTGCAATGATATATATATATTGCAGAGGCTTTGACTATGTGGTGAAACTAAACTGAGATCAGACCCATGTAGCTATCAGGCTTGTTAGGCTGGGTTTGAAGACTTTATCGGTCTGAAAAATTCATGCTTGCAAATTGATAGAAACTTTTTGCATAAACACTTGGAGTCAGTGTTTAGATCTAGTTTCTAGCTCTATCCTTCACTGATGATAGTAAATTAGCTTGAAATCAGCTGATCTGAGGATAGGCAAATGAAAGAGATAGTGAATTCTGACTCTTTTGTCGTTTATGTAAACAAATTATACACTTGTTCGGTAGTTTTGGTAAAATGCCATCTATTGATCATAAATACAAGTGATAGCAAGTTACGTGATTATAACTTGTTTTTTCATATATATATTGTAGAAGATCAACAAATTCACCTTTATTTTAAAAGCCATTTTTGATTTTAAAAAAATCTCTTTGATTTGATTTTTATATATTGAGTGTTATTATTGTTTATAGTTGTTAGTTATAGTTATTGTTGTTTAGATTTATTATTTTGTTTATTTATTGATGGTACATGACTTTATTATTATTATTATTTTTTTGTGGTGATATTTTAAATGGTAATAATAACATATTCTAATTAATATGTATATATACCAATTTTATAAATAAAAACATATAAATTGTTAATTATAAAAAAAAATTATTTTATTTTAAGTGATTATTAAAAAAATGCAATGTTGTTACTTATTATTTATCTATCTATTTATTTATCTTTTTTTTTAAAGCTATGAAATAAATTTTTGATATAATATTTTTTATACGATTAATATTTTTTTATTTCAAATACTCTTGTTTATAAACATATGTCAACAATTGTTTTCAAGACTACTTGTTAAGTGGCATGTGAAAAAAAACCAACAACAACAACAGAAAGATCATCATTATTAAAATTATTATTAAAAAAAAATTGAAGGAGAAATATTAATTGTACTTTGTTTCTTTGGAATTGCTATTCTTCAGAATAATTGGATAAACTATTGTACATAAACACATCAATAATGGTGGGTGAATAGTATATATAATGCAGTTCAAGGGTTAACTGCAATCTTCTTTTCTTTATCCTAGCAATTAAAAAAAAACTAAGCAAGAACTCAACATATGAATTTCCATCACGTTTTAAGCTAAAATTTAAGATAGCTATCTAAAGATCTACAATGGTAAATTTAATAATAATTTGGAAACAACTGAAATTAATCAGCATATTAAATTCAACATTTCAATTTTTAAGGAAAGAAATCTTGGAAAATAAAAATATACATGCATCTAGGAACTGACAATTTTCATTAACATGATATTTTCTTCAAAATTCAAACTGGGCTAGAATGCATTCAAGTATTAAGAAGGAAAAGAAGTAAAATAGCAAAATAATTGGATTTTTAAAGGGTAATAAATAATTTTATTAATTTAAATATGTTTATATAGATATTTTTGATATATATATATATATTAATTAGAAAAATGAAATGTTTTTATAAGTATAATTCTGTTCTATTTAAGCATCTTGTTTAGAAAAACAAACATTTTATAAATGTCAAAATCAACATTAAGTATTTGAAATTTAAAAATAAAGCGTATAAGTTTAAATTGCATATGGGTTATTATAAACTGTTTTAATAAGTGAGATTTGTCTTTACAAATTTTATTATAAATTTTTTTTATTATTTATACATCTTAATTCTTTTAATATTTTTTTTAATTATTTGATAATTGGTTGTGCTCTTGGGAATCATGGATCGAATTGATTTATTAACAGTTATTTAAAGTCATGAATAAGTATTCTTACCTGTCAGTTAGAAACCATCATTATATATATATATATATTGAGTGTGTGTATGTATATAAAACTAATAAATAAAAGATTATGTGAAATAAGTCACATATTTATATTAAGTGATAAGGTAGCATGAATTGGCTGAGTAGCCAAAGTGATATTATATTTATAAGCCTAAGTAAGTCTCTTTAGAGATAATAAACTTAAGTATTCAATGCTTAGAGTAGTAAGCTTGGTTCAAAAGTGGATATATGTAAACCTTTTATAATGTAGTGGAGTGAATTTTGATGATTTCTTTTGATTTAGTGATATTTAATCAATTAACCTAGCCTTGAGAGCATATCTATTATCTATTTTATTAATTTACAATATTTTACTAGTCAATTATTTATTTATTTATTTATCTATTTTCATTTTAACTTCATATAATAACTCTTATGCAAAACATAAACACCCATACATACATTTATTGTATATAATATATCTTTATTTATTTGATTTAAATTATAATTTTTTTTTCAAAAATTGAATATTTGGAAAACTTAAATATTGTTTTGTGTTTATACTAATGTATATTTATTGAGTACAAATATGTCTTTGTTTATTTAATATATACTTATTGCAAGTATATAATATTTTTCTTTTATATTTGGTTTATATTTTAAAAATATTTAAAATACAGATACTCTTTAAAAATCAAACTATAATCTAGAAATAAAGTAAGTACCATTTGTTTTTATAAGTAATGACTTTGTATTTTATTTGGGAATGTATTAATACTTTATTCTTTCTTTTTTTAGTGCCAGAGTCATTATGAAGTTCAGTAAATTCATAATTTCATGAATCTACATTTTGTATTTTAGTTATTATTTAATTTTAAAGCCACTTATACAAGTCAGTGTTAGTTGATATATTTAGATATACATAAGTTTACTTAGTTAATGTGTATATTAGATTCAATACAATTTCCTTTGTTTCTAGTATATATTTTGTTAGTTAGTCAAATTAACCCTGAGAATAAATTATAATGATAGGTCTTATTATTGCTCTGTATGATTTTGGATTTATATTATATATAGCTAGTTGGAAGGGCAGATAAACAATTTATTTAAATATAATTGGGATAATTTTATCTTTCTTCATTTAAATTATACTATCTATTACATTTGGCTTTCTCAACAATTGGATTCATTTAAATTGTTAAGACCTTTTTTTGTATGCATATTCCAATCCATTACATTTATCGCTTCCAACTGGGACAATCGTAGACTATTACATTTGTCATCCAATGTTTTGGGCATTTTTTTCTTAGTATATGTGTATGATATGCCATATGGTAAACCATATATATATATATATATATATAATATACAAATCAATATATATATCAAAATACAGTACAATTTATATAAATTATATTCTTTTAGAAGTACTTTCGACTATACACTTTGTAGTCTTTATCAACTATATAATGTTGAATAATCAAAATGAGACAACCCTTAACAATACCCATAGTTCAATTCAGATTTCCCACAATTCTGTTATCTTAACATTTGATGACTGGCAATTCATTAACATTTGACGATTTCTTGAAATCAACATAGCCTCTTTTATTTTACGTTTATTATGACAACGTTCAATTTGAATAATTTTCATATTTTTATAATCAAATTTAAATCCATATTGACAAGATTTATTATGATCAAATATAACAGATGATGAAGGTTTATTTACATCTGTTCCATATTGATTCTCTTTTTGAATTCTATTATATAAAAGCATATGTTCTTTTACTCTCTTCTCAAATGTACACTTAGATTCACCAATGTATTGTACGCCGCATTCACATATCAATCTATATATAATAGAATTTTGATTAAACTTTGAATTTTGAATTTTAGAATTATTAAGCAATCTATTTATGTTATTTGTAGAGAAAAAAGCAATATGACACAAACCATTATAAATTTTCCTAATAAACTTGACCTGCTCATTTGATATAAATGGCATTGAAATCCATTTCATTTTGATATTTTTATTTTTAATTTTATTATAGTGTTGATTTCTTTTAAATCCTTTAATAATATTAGCAATTGCATTTTTATAACAACCAATTTTCAACAAGTCATTAACAAATAAATGTACATTTTTAATTTTATCAAGTTTATTAGGAAAATTTATAATGGTTTGTGTCATATTGCTTTTTTCTCTACAAATAACATAAATAGATTGCTTAATAATTCTAAAATTCAAAATTCAAAGTTTAATCAAAATTCTATTATTTATAGATTGATATGTGGATGCGGCGTACAATACATTGGTGAATCTAAGTGTACATTTGAGAAGAGAATAAAAGAACATATGCTTTTATATAATAGAATTCAAAAAAAGAGAATCAATATGGAACAGATGTAAATAAACCTTCATCATCTGTTATATTTGATCATAATAAATCTTGTCAATATGGATTTAAATTTGATTATAAAAATATGAAAATTATTCAAATTGAACGTTGTCATAATAAACGTAAAATAAAAGAAGCTATGTTGATTTCAAGAAATCGTCAAATGTTAATGAATCACCAGTCATCAAATGTTAAGATAACAGAATTGTGGGAAATCTGAATTGAACTATGGGTATTGTTAAGGGTTGTCTCGTTTTGATTATTCAATGTTATATAGTTGATAAAGACTACAAAGTGTATAGTCGAAAGTACTTCTAAAAGAATATAATTTATATAAATTGTACTGTATTTTGATATATATATATTGATTTGTATATTACATATATTGTGAAACGAATACAGATATCAAACTTTATTTATTATATATATATATAAAATACATATTTTGTGGGTTCATCCGTGTTAAAAACTTTTAATATCAATATACTGACGTTTCGACTTGGTCACACAAGCCATCCACAGAGTTATAAAAAGGTAGAAAGATGGTTGTTAGGAGAGATGAGCATGCTAATGCAGTTAAACAACACTCATCATCATCAGCACTCTCACTCCATACTATAGATTCAGGTCATAAAATAGATTTTTCTAGTACCAGGATCATATCCAGATGTGATAATCTCTACCAATGCAAAATCAGAGAAGCCATTGAGATACTTAAAAGGCCAGATTGTATCAATAAGCGAGATGATACATGCAAACTTCCTCCTATTTGGAAAGATTTCTTTAAAAAACATTCTTAAATTTAACATTTTTGCTATTGGTGGGATTTTTAATGTTTTATTCAAACCAGTGATTGTAGCGCCTCTACAGCCGTCTTTCTACCTTTTTATAACTCTGTGGATGGCTTGTGTGACCAAGTCGAAACGTCAGTATATTGATATTAAAAGTTTTTAACACGGATGAACCCGCAAAATATGTATTTTATATATTTAACCCGTGCAAATCTTCGTTTTAACACACACACACACACATATATATATATATGCAAAAATGGTGAAGTAAATGTTTTTATAACTGATTTAGAAACATAGTGACTTGATTTGTACTATAGTTTATTATAATATTTAATCTTGGGTTTAAGAAAATTTAAAGAACAAATCAATTGTTACTTCTGGTTAATATCTTTAAAAAAAAAAAATTGGTAACAGCAAAAAAATACTTTACAGGTTGACTCTTTTTAAATATAAACAGTATTGCAGAAAAATTATAAGAAACAAGGAGAGCATTATTTTTTAAAAAAGGTTATGAATAATATTTCAGATTATAAGATAATTCTAGGATTTAAACAAATTAGCCTGACAACACAATTGACATGTAGCAGTAGATATTATACAGTAGACAAATACAAGTATGTATGCATGGACTGTAATATAATTGACTATAAGAGAAATATTCATGAACTAAAGTAATAGTACTATAATTATTTAATTTCAAATTAAAAATATAAATTGGTTAATTATCCATTCAAATATCATGCAACTTTTAGCACACAAATGAAATCTTATTTTTTATTTACAGTTGGAAAGATAAACTCCTAATTTAAATGTGCTATGGTATTTAAAACAAATCCTTCCATTATTTATCAAAATGAATCCACTTTTATTTGATGTATAACAGCATTGACATTAGAAGATATTGCATTAAATTTTACAGTGCATTTAAATTAGGAGCTTATCTTTCTGTCCATATATGCTATTATTTAGTAGTGCTCAATTTATCTTAAATATATATAAGAATTGCATTAAAAATATATGAATCTGAAAAGTTGGATTAAATTTTTACCACCAAACTTTTGTTTTAAGATCTATATATCACAACACTATAACAATGCAAACAATTATATACTCAACCTATCCTAAATTTTTTACTTGTTTTTTGATTGTAGTACAGAACAATTTGGAATTACTGGTAAACACATCACTCTGAGAATGTGTTCTTACTCCATTATTACCCATCTGGGTATACATGGAATCACACATAATTATATTTTCTCACTTTAGACATGTTTTTATGTCCATATTTTATAATTTTATCTCTTCATTCTTTTTTAGAAATCAAAATTGTAGAATAACTACACCCAACATTCATGATTTCTGAAAGCACAAATGATTCTTTCATTGCTCAAAAACTGTAGATCATTATCCACTATACTCCGTTTGATAAAAATAATAAAATCATTGCCAAATAATAATATTTAATCTATTATACTTCACAATATACATACACTACTGCAATATAATATCTTTATTTTATCACATGATCACATATAGTTTTGCTCTGTTTATCTTTATTTTATATTTTAACCTAATTTACAATCTCTAGATAAATATTTAAATACAGATTATCATAAATGTAAAGATATTCTCTGGCAAAATACTTCATAATTATATCCCCATAGGTATCTTGACTAAACTCTCCTATTTTCCCATGTGCCATAAACTCTTTATTAAGGCAAAAGAGCATGACCTATAAGAAATTTATTCCCATTCTTCAGATAGTTCGTAAAATATATCTTACTTGGATGTTATTTTTATATTTCTTCCTTTTAAAAAAACTTACTGTTCTTAACTATTGTTTTGAAAAAAAAATCTCTTGTACTTTCATTGCATAGAAATATCTTTTCTAGAAAATTTCTGTGAATAATATAGTTATTTTTATATTTATAAAACTGTATTAAATTATTTGGACTTTCAATTCTCCTATTAATATTGTTTAAAATTAATATTTAAAAATAACTGATACTTATTGAATATCAAACAGCCATACAGAAATTTCAGACCATTCAACAAAAGTATGTAGAGATGCATATTAGGAGTATCATGAAGTGATCCAAAATGAAATACATGGGTGAAAGAACAAACAGGTGTTGCTGACATCATTCAAAGAATTAAGAGATTGAAGTAGAGTTAAGCTGGACATATTGTATGAAGAGATGATAATATATGGGCAGTTGAGATCTAAAACTAGATTCCAAGAGATTGTAAAAGACCTAGATAAAGACCACATGTTAGATGGATGGATGTAATAAGGAAATGTGCTTGGGTGATGTAGAGAAGAGAGTCTAGAGATCAGAGAAAATGGATTGAACTTGGTGAGATCTTCATCCTGCAGTGGTTCAATAATGAATGAAATTGATGATGACGATTCACTGAAAAATAATTTACCTCTTTTTTGATAGTTATCTTTTTATTCATATAAAATATTAATAAGCATTCTAATTTATGTCAAGATCACTTGCTATATTTCTATTACAAAGTATAATGATTCTTTTATTAGAAATATAGATTTATTTGTACTCACTCAATTTAAAACAAAAAACTGTTATCACTGGACCTTATTTGCATATATGATCTATAAAGATTGATTAACTGTTTTTATTCCAGAATAATTTTCAAAAATTCACTTTCTCCACATAATAGATTTCTCACAGACACACTGAAAAACATAGTTGCATTGTTTTCTAATTAAATAATTACTAATATGTTAATAATGACCTCAGCAATTCTCAACAAATATACCATTGTTTAAAAGTTCAAACATTGCTTGCTTGAATCAAACTTTTTAGATTTTTTGATTAAAAAAATAATTTTGATCTTTTCTAACAATTTCTTCTTATTGAGTAGGAAAGAACCTCTCATATATCAATGCTATGTCTTCTTCCCTAAGTAGCCATATAAAAGAAACCTTAAATCATTTTTTTTCTCTGAAACATGATTCTACATAAATATAATAACTAACATAACCTTTCTCTTACACTAACATTTAATGCATTTGTTACTAACACTGAAAAAGATTTCTTCTCAAAAATTAGAGCCTTAAATCTTATGTCTTTTCATATAGTGTTTTCTAAAATGCCATGTTTTGTTCAATCTTACATCACATAAAATCCAATATTGGTTCTATAATAAAATTAATATATTTACATTTAGAAAGAACCAGCTTTTGTTTGCTTGATATTTAAGCAGTCACACAAAACATCTAATTATTTAAACTTTTTTAATGATATTTTAATTCTTATAATTTTTTTTTCTTTCTGGATAGTTTTCCTAAAAAAAAACTTTTATACAAAAATATATATAAGAAAAAAATGACATTAATTTAATCTTATACTTTGTAATAATGATAAAATAAAACATTCCTATATATACAATTACACAATCTATTTATATTTTTTCACTTTTTGATTTTTATTTGTGGTTGTATTATTACAGGTTTTTTTAAAATTTATTTATTGCATAGTGATAATTTTATAACAAAATGTTTTATAATTAATATATTTCTAATGTAATTGTACTTTTCTATCTGTATATTTTTTCACTAATTATTAACAATTTATAAATCATGTATTTTTACTTAGAATAATTAATACTATTTATTTTAAGAATATATTAATTCTCCTGTTTTTTGTTTTCTGTTGTTGAAACATCAAATGTGATGAAAAATGTTTTGTTTCCCTGAATAATACAATAAGTATTCCACTGTCATAAATATACTTATGTAAATTGTTTATTAACTCTTTGACTACTCGATTCAATATTTTGAATTTTAAAATTATTCACCACCTATTAAATTTTTTTGCAAGCTTTATTCTGAAATATGTGCACTTTATTATATATATATTTCTATATAAAATTTTAGTTAGGAAAAAATTCCATATATGCTCAGAAAGGTGAAAATTTGGTAAGATAAGGTTTAGCTACACTTTGATGAGTGCCCCTTTTGTATTGTTGACATCTTCTGACATCATTAATTTTTATGCCATTATTTTGGAAAAATAGTGTGAATAATAAAAAAAATGATTATTTGCAAATTTATTACCATTCAAAATTAATTTTGTACAAAAATTGTATAATAATTATTACAAGTCAAGAATATAAATTATTTATGGTTTATTTTGAATAGAAATATTTTATTTTTTAAAAAATAGAACATTATATTTTTAGTGAAAGCAACTTATTTACTAGTTAAGCCAAATGTAATGTAAGCAATTAAAAACAGTGACTGTGAAAATATTGTAATATTGTAAAAAATATTAAACATTTTTAAACTTTTAAAGTGTAATTTATTATATTTAAGAAAAATAAATATTTACACATTCACATTTGAAAAAACAAATGTCATATAACATATATTTTGTTAATTTTTGAAAATAAAAATATTTTCCCCTGTACTGATGACATATAAAGATTTTTGTTTTGTCATTTTTTAAACTATTTTCAGAAATAAAAGAAGAATATTTAGAATTTATTTTCTTTGTAAAGAAAAATAACTATCAAATAGTCAAATTTATTATTTTCTGCTAAGTAATAATGGTTTAATTTTAATCTTAATGTTGAACATTTAAAGCAACTGAAAACAAAAGGCACTGACAACTTGTGAAAGAGTTAAAACATTAGGTATATTTTTATATAATTGATGGAGCCTCTTGTATTTAAAAAAAACTGCATCCAACCAGTAGCTAACATACCATATAAAAAATGGTTAAGAATGTAACCAAAAACTATGAATTAAATATATAAATAATTATTTATTTAAACTGTTACAGATACAATATATAAACTTTATTATCATTAGATTTGAATTGTTTTATGCACTTAATTTGAGATTATATAACCATTCTGATTTTTTTTAGCAATAGAGATGAAAGAATGTTGAGATATAGTGCTAGGGGATCGTGGCTTTTCTGTTACCTTAAGCACCCAATGCTCTGGGATTACTCTGCTTGTCCACATCCTTTCATCAGAGCTTATAGAAAAATATTTATTTTTAATACTTCTTTCCATACAATATGCGTATATATAGAAACTGTAAACATTTAGTGAAGTGCAAAAAGTTGCCAGGAGCTTATACCTCTGTCATTAACAATATTATATTGTCAAGCTCTATATAGGAATTGGGTAAGACAAATTATAACTGTAAATGTGGTGTAAATGCACAATGAGAGCAGAGAGAGAGAGAGAGGGTGCAAACATCGATGTTATGTGGAGTAAAGTGTAATTTTATTACATCTAGAAAAATTTACTCTAACTAAAATTGTATGAGTTTGTAGTTAGTCAAAATATATGTTTTTAAATAATATGTTTATTAAATCTTTTACGTAATCAATATCATGTGCCTTTTAGACATATCTTTTCTAAATTTACACGAATATGTTTAAATGTATTATATAAAGTCTGGTTGAGCACCATGGTTAAATTCAATACTCTGTTATGGAAATATAATACTTCGCTCTACTTAAATATTTACAAAAAATATTTCAGAGTTCAAAAATTTATGAAGCTATTAAACTATTATTCATTAATGAATTATTAATATTAACTAAAAACATACGAATTCAGATTTTAAATAAAAATAACAAAAAGTGTTACTAAAGAAAATATAAATAAATATATACAAGTATAAACTAGCACAGACTTTTACATGACACACAGCTCACCACTCTATCTCATATTACTGATGCACTTGAATGCATATATGTCGAAAAGATAAATAATGACCAATATATGTATTTCATGCTGAACCAGCAATCATCAGTTGGTCCAGATTACCATCTCCACACATATATGAAATAAGTGCTCAGATATATATTAAGATAGCCAATTTTCATACTTTAATGGACAGGCTTCAATACACTCCACATTCCAACTTTTCAACTGTCCATTCAATTGAAAATCAGATAATGAAATGCTCAAAGGCCACCCTGAGGCTGAGATTCTTGTAACACACATGTTGACCTAAAGTCAATCTGACCCCTCATGCACAAGACATAATCTATTTAATACATATACAAGGAATGTGCAGACATCTCTACTATGTAATAACTGAATTTTCAATTGGATGGATGGTTGAAGAGTTGTAGTGTGAAGTGGATTGAAGCCTGTCCATTAAAGTATGAAGATAGGCTATCTTAATATATATCTGAGCACTTATTGCATATATGTGTGGAGATGGTAATCTGGACCAACTGATGATTGCTGGTTTAGCATGAAATACATATATTGGTGATTATTTATCTTTTCAACATTTATGTGTTCAAGTGTATCAGTGATATGAGATAGAGTGGTGACCTGTGAGTCATGTGAAAGTCTGTGCTCATATACTCTATATATTACATATATTGATATAGGTATATAATAAGCCTGGATTTCAGTTATTACATAGTAGAGATGTCTGCGCATCCCTTGTATATGTATTAAATGGATTATGTCCTGTGCATAAGGGGTCACACTGACTTTAGGTCAACATGGGTATGACAAGAATCTCAGCCTCAGGGTGGCTTGTGAGCATTTCATCATCAGATTTGTGGAGTGGATTGAAGCCTGTCCATTAAAGTATAAAGATTGGCTATCTTAATATATAAAACTGAGCACTTATTACATATATGTATGGAGATGGTAATCTGGACCAACTGATGATTACTGGTTTAGCATGAAATACATATATTGGTGATTATTTATCTTTTTGACATATATGTGTTCAAGTGTATCAGTGATATGAGATAGAGTGATGAGCTGTGAGTCATCTGAAAGTCTGTGCTCATATAGCCTATATACTGCATATATTGATACAGGTATATAATAATCCTGTATTTCAGTTATTGCAAGCATAAATTATAAAAGTTTTATTATTATTGTACCAAAAAAATTATTTACTGGATTTTGCTTTTGTTAGAATAATTCTAAAGAAAAAGCGCGCGAGTCTATTTCAAATGTCTAATATTAAAACTGATTATCATATTCCAATTTTAAGCTTAAAATATGGCTTAAATGATATATTACTTTTATATATTCAAATTTTTTCTAGGTGACATACTTGGCCGATTGAATATATCCTATTTCCTGGTCTTGAAATAAGTATAGTACAATTCTAAGTAAGTATTTAAACTAAATAATTTCCACTCGAGATATCAAAAATAAAATATGGGTGACATTTTGTAGCTCTTCTCATTTTTATATATTTTATAGTGTAAAAATCATACTAATAATATTTGACACTTATACTAATAATCATTATCTTTATGAGATCCTTGCCTTGCCCTCAAATTAAGTTTCCTTCTTGCATCAACTTAATAAAAAAAGATAGTCATATGTTTATAAGACCATTTACATCTTAATATATTAAGTTCAATAAATAAATAATAAAAAACAAAAACCTCCCAATAAATTTAAAAAAATACTTCATATATCAAAATATAAATTATATTATCATTCATTAAAATGAACAAATTAATAAATAATAAAATTTAAAAAAATATTACTTTCACACTTATATAATAACAACCCACACAAATATAATGTACACTTCATATAATGATATATGAAATATTTATATAAATTTATTATACTATTTATCTTTTTTTGGTGACTTTGTTCTTTTTGAGTTGGAAAATTAAATATATATTATGTTTAATACAGTGTTACTTCCAATTTAAGATACACTGTCCAAATTTTGAATCCAAAAAAGGTTGGGATGGGATGTTATTTCTGCAGATCTTTATTTTACACTATATTTGCTCATAATACACAATTGTTACTTGTATAGAATACTATGTTAAATCTAATTTTGTAAATGGTTTTAAGTCTCTCTTAAATCACTACTTTTAAAATTATTTTCTGATTTTACCAATGTTTTATCAAAAAAACTGTACTGAATAACTACTAGAATTTTTTGCAATTAATAAATTAATACAAAAATGAACATGGTTCACTCTGATTGAGTGCCTATCATTGTTTTTGACAGTTCCAATATATTCATTTGGATTTCAAAGTGAAAACATATGTTGTAGAATCTTTTAATATTATTTTAACAAATTTACCATTATTTTATCAAGAAAATTGTTAATTTCCAAACATAAAAGTAGTTATATATCACATATCTGTTAGATAGGTAACTATTGATTATATATTCAAATTCAATAACAGGTAAAATTTCAAATTTCATTTTTATATTTTATTAAAAAATAGAATTTCGTGCATGATTTATAGATTGTGAAGGTCAATAAAATTAATTACTTTAAGATGAATTTTAAAATACTACAAAAATGTAATTTAAAAACATAATTAAATTTGTTTACAATATGAATACATTAATTATTTCAAATTAAAATTTACAATAAAATTTTATTAACATCATTTAGAATTTTTTACAATTAATAAATTAATGCAACAATGAGATAACCTGCATCTATGATGATTGGCTTTTTCTTGTTCTCTGCACAAGAGAGTGCCTATCAATAATTTTGACAGTTTTGATATTTTGTTTAGATTTCAAAGTGAAAATGTATGTTTTAGACTCATTTAACATTGTTTTTCCATTTTTTAACATTATTTTATTGAGAAGACTGGACTGAATATCTATGCTATAAGGATGACTATTAAGTAGTTGAAAGCATGCTAAGCATACCAGGCTAATTGAAGGTTAAATTAAAGCTTTTCTCTAAATACCTTTGTATATATTTATTTTTGACTAACCTTTATAATTTTTTATAAATTATAAATCTATACAATATTGAGATAAGAATCTGTTTTTACTCAGATTTTTTGTTTCTTGTTCTCTCTGCAAGAGAGTGCCTATCAATGATATTGAAGTTCTGATATCTTTATTTTGATTTCAAAGAGAAAATGTATGTTTTGGAATCTTTTAATATTATTTTTGCTGATTTTACTATAATGCAAGGGAGAACCCAAAAATAATCAAAATCTTATAATAAAACATTGTTTATTTTTAAGTGTTATAAATTTAATAACTTTCAAATTACTATTGATTTGATGTAATACACCAGTTTAAATATATTTTTCATTTTTAAAAGTAGTTCAGAAATGTCTTTTAAATGCTTTAGTCATTTTCCCCACCATTTCTAAATCCACAAAAAATTGAGACATTCTTTTATTTGAGAGATTAAAAAAAATTACACAAAGCAAGATTGAGTGAATCTAGCTGATAGATAAGCCGAGTCTTTCTGAATTTAATTAAAAAGTATTCCACATTCAAGGTATTGAGAGATGCCACTTTGTTGGAGAAAAGTTTGCACTTTTTTCTTTGCTACAAAATTGAATGTTTATGTGTCACCATATTACATAAATGTTTTCAAACTTGCAGATAAAATGCCTGACTGTTACAAGCTAAATATGAGAAAAAATGTCATTTGCATATAAATAAATCAGTGTTGCTTTGACTTTAGACTTCACTTGCCAGGCTTTTTAGGGAGATGGTGAATTTAACATCAATTAAAACACTCATAAATTTACGTTTTTATGAGATCAGATTGCTATAAGACATTTCAAGAATTACAACTGTTTTCATTCCCATTTTCTGTAAATGAAAACAGAATTTCATATTGTTTAAACTTTTCAGTCCAAATACATAAAATGCACTTTAAAAATGGGTTACATGGCACTACAATTTTACAAGGCATTGTTATTTGACATATTGATGCAGAAGGGTTCATGCAAGAAGTAACAGAAGAAGTATATACTATAATAGGCATGCAAACCAGTGAATGATTCCAGTTAATTTTGGGTCCCCCTTCATATTATTGACAAAACTGTACTGAATAATTTTTATAATTTTTTTATAACTAATAAATCAATATGACAATGAGATAAGAAGTTGCTTTTACTATGATTAGTTGTTTCTTGTATTCTACACAAGAGAGTATCTGTCAATGATTTTGACAGTCTTGGATTTCAAAGTGAAAACATATGTTTTAGAATCTTTTTTTTACATATAATTTTTTCTCAAAAAATATTTGTAAAAATATAAGATATTTTAAAAGTATGATTCAGATTTTAATAGAAAAAATTACTTTTATATAAAAGCAAATTGAGAAAGAAAATACTGATGTATTGAAGCAATTTGCAATTGAATGACAAAATATTTTTATGTTGACTGCTACAGATTATGTTTGCCAACTATAAAGAGAAATTCTTTATAAAAAAGATTTCATTTATTTTGTAATAATCAGACAAGTTATTAATTTGCATTTTAGAAAAGATTTTTTAATAAAAAAAAACAGATTTATCAGCAACATTAAATGTCAATACCATATTTTTAAATCTTTTTTTTTTAAAAAAAATGTTATGGAATTTACACTAAAAATAAAAAATCTTTGTAATACAAATAATATAATATAATCTGGAGTGAGTTTTGGAGTCTTGAAAAGGTATATTCAAAGAAATTATCAAAAAAAATTTTTTCCTTAAAATGTTGCATAGCTAATGATTTAAATAGCCTGAAAATGATGTACTTTGGTGGAATAATGAAGATGAGAATTCAAATTCTGAAAGTAAAGATATAGAAGATATAAAAAGTGAAAATATGTCTTGAAGAAGATTCACAATAAATTAAGTGAGCTTATTGTATTTATATTAGTTTTTATTTAAGTAAATAGATTATTTTTCAATAAAATCATTAATCCCCCCCCCCCCAATTTTCTGAGCTGAAAATCCTACTGCATCTTAAATTTAGGGGCATCTTATATTCAAAGTAATATAATATGGTATATATTAATATAAGTATAAAAAATAAAATTTTTTTTTTATTTATTTCTTAAAAAACAACAACAAAAAACTTAGCAGTTATTTGACTTAGGAGTAACTAAAGTTGATTGTTGAGAGTAAAATGATGGTGATGAGACTTGTATAATATTATGTATGGTGGTAATAAATATGTTAAGCATATCTGGATGTTTCCATTCCATAAATAGTTTACAAGAATTTTTTCAAAGATAATGAATCCATTAATAGAATAAATTGTTTTTAAAATATTAGTTCAGCAAGTTTTAATAATTAAATGAATAAGGCTCTAGAGTTTTCTTTTAGTTAAGATAAAATTTTATATAAAAATAATAATTAAATAATAGAATGTCATTTACTAATTATCAAATTTTTTTCTATTAACTGTTTTTAATAAAATTTTTTTAAAAAATTCTTTAAGAATGATGATCTAGATATCAGTTTTTGTAATCAGGTATTTTGGATGAAATAGGTACTTACTGAGGCCCATTTAATCTCAGTCTTAAGTAATTCTACTCTTCCATTTTTTGATTCTTTATAGTAGTACATTTTAAAATACAATCCGCATTGCAGTAGACCATTTTATTATTATTATTTAAAAAAAAAATATTCTTTTCACTTCAGAAGAATGCAGTAACAAATTTACAAATGTCTCTTGCCACGCATCGCATCTTATGCACATATCATTTCATTTCACATTCCAAAATCTTTCATAGATTTATCTATGTATTTTTTAAAAACACTTTTATTTTGACAATATTATTCAAAAAGATTTACAAAAATAAATAAACGACAGTACGGATCTCTACAAATCTAAACACAAGTTTTATTTGAAAGACAAGAGCAGCCACACTCTTATCTTCAACCTATTTTTTTTTTTTTTAAATATATAGAAGAATCTAAAGCATTTTGATTTGAGAGCCTAAGACTATTAAATACCTCACTGATAAAGACCACATTTTCTATAACACGCTAACATTCGCGAAATATTTCGATTTATAATGAGTCAGTGTTGAGGTCATATGCTTAGAAATCTTTTAAGATAATATAAAGTTGTAATAATTAAATTTGTAAAGCCATACTCGTTAAAAAAAGTAATAAAATTAAGGTTATAACCTTAAGATCATGCGCCTGAAAAATCTAAACACGATATTAACTTAAAAGATTTATAAGCATATGATATCAACACTGACTCATTGTAAATCGAAAGATTTCGCGAATGTTAGCGTGTTATAGAAATTGTGGACGTAATCAGTGAGGTATTTAATAGCCTTACACTCTCAAATCAAAATGCTTTAAATTCTCCTATATATTTAAAAAAAAATAGATTGAAGATGAGACTGTGGCCGCTCTTGTTTTTTAAATAAATCTTGTGTTTAGATTTGTAAAGGTCCTTATTGTCGTTTTCAGGCGCATGATCTTAAGGTTATAACCTTAATCTATATTACTTTACGTAACGAGTAAACATGCGCTTTACAAATTTAATTATTAAAAATAAATAATATTAATTTTTTTATATACATAGGGTATATGAGCACAGACTTTCACACAACCCACCACTTTCCACTCCATCACATAACACTGATACACTTGAACACATATGTCGAACAGATAAATAATCACTAATATAAACATAAATATTTATTTAAAAAATAATATATATTTTCTTATTTTTTAACTAAATTTAAGAATAAAATAATACAATATATGCACATTTATTGATCTATTGCCACGGCTTTCCTGATTTATATATAAACAAATCAATTATATATACACATACACACTTCATCAACATGTATATGAAAGATGTACTAAATATCATAAATTCTCTAGTTAAATAATCATCACGTTTACTTAGTTTTAATGTGAATAATTAAAATTTTTTTAATGATTTATTAAAATGATAATATATTAAATGTCATTCTAAACTATTATATGTAAAATAATGACTTCTATATACGTTGGTTAACTTTTGTTATACAATTGTAATTAAATTATAAGCGCTAGAAAAGTGAAGTAAGAAAATATTAAGAATAAAAACTTTTATTATCTTATGCTGAGCAGTTTTCGATATCTTAATCTTAATATCATACTAAACCAAACAATATAAAAACTATCTTAGAATTTGGACTATGATTAGAGATTATTCTAGAGAATTCTTTTTCTCGATTTCTTGAGAATTCTCAGTTGATAAATTTTTCTCGAATCTCGAGAAATGACATTAAATTTCTCGAGAATTTCGTGAAAGAAAATAAAAACGGAAAAACAAGTTATTTTACAAAACATTCCGAAAAAATTGTAGGACAACTTTTTTATTAACACTATTATATTATTTTCTCATTTTAAGTATTATTATGTTTAACGATCTTTAATCAGCGTTAATAAAAAAATAATTTGCAAATTAACTACATACTTTTGCTGGGTGTTTATTTATACAACAGGTAAATTTTATATAGAAGTCCTAAATTTAAATTTATTAGTATATATATACTTCAAAAATGAACAGACAGAACTATAGCGATTTCTGGAACTATTTTAAAAAGGAAAAGAACAAAATTCGATATTAAGCAAAAGGTTTTTAGATGAACTTAAAATTCAAATATCAAAAAGAGGAATAATGCGTAGTTTCGTTATTAAAGGTTCTTCAAGATCAAAATCATTTAGAGAACAAGATGACAAATTCTTCAAATCTACATCGAAAATTGATATCATTAAACTAGCTAAAAATATGCAGAGATTATTTTTTAAAAAAATTACATAATGAAGTGAAACAGGCAATTCTGACTGAGTCTGATACTGAAGTAGTGATAGAAAGCTGCCCTACAAATAATTCAATAAGTTTAGGAGAGCAACTAGAAGAGTGCATTATAAGCAATTTTAAAACAACCTCAACCAGTTGCGAAAATTTTTTTAATGTTGGAAAAATAATTATTTGAAATTACAGGGAAATTGACAAATAATTGGGAAAATTTGAAATTTGCCTTGAACACAACTAAGCATACACCAGCACAAAATGAACTGAAGTTTTTGATGTTGGATCATATTGTGTCCAAAAAAAAACATGCATAAAAGATTTATTGATTGATTGTTTATCTTTTTTAAAATATTTTTTTGAAAGAAATGCCTAGATTTCATACTTAATCCAATTAATTTAAAAATTGGATCATTCATAATTTATAATTTTCAATGGAGATGGAGATTGAATGAGTTAAAATTGAATTTGAGTTTTTTTTAAATTAAAAAATTTATTTTTGTTTTTTCTTTTATTTAAATTGTTATTAAAGTAATTTTCAAAATGAAAGGGGGGGGGTATTTTTTATTTTTCTTGAGAATTCTCGAGAATTCTTGAAAACGTCAAAAAAAAAAAGACTCCGTGTCTTGAGAATGAAATAAGTTGGAGAATTGCATATCTCTAACCATGATTTGCAGGCAGCAGATGGAATCCAATGGTAGAAATCATTGCAGATATAGAAGCCAAGTTCTCAAATAATCCACACAAAGATAAGTTTATAAGACTAATTGCTTAAGCAACTAAATACAAACCATTAAAAATAAATAATTTCAACTGAAAAAGGAATATAAACACCATGAAATATCTCCAGGACAACAGCATTTCTTGCATAAAAGAAGACAAGGGGAACAGCTTGGTTCTCTTAAATAAACAAAAGTATTTAAATAAAATGAACACGCCTTAACAAATTAAAATTTATACCATCATACAACTTAAAAAGGAATAAGGGTAAATTTATGTCAGAAATTCTTAGACAACATGTAATAGTACATTCACCAAAAGTGAATATTTTAAAATTTATCCTTCAGCAGCCACCACCTGTGAATGTTTGTGAAAGCAAACCTATACAAAACAGACCACCTTCTGAGGCTAATGATAGATTTTGGGGAAACTTACTATTACAATGCTACAAAAATAATAAATAAATGGCTTACCAAAAATTATGATATGGCTCTTTTACTATCAAATTATCATTTGATTGTATTAATACAATTAAAAATATAACTTATTAACAATCACTGCAGGACAGTGTCTTTAGATATCACTGAACTTTATGGATTAATAAACAGGAAAGAATGTAGCTGTTACAATATATATATATATTGTATCCTTTTAGCTTATACAATATACAATATATATATATATATATATATATATATATATATATATTGTATCCTTTTGTTTAGGTCAGGATGAATTGTTTATATCAATTTACTAAAAAAATTTAAATTTAAAAGTTATTTTAGAGGTATGATGTATATAATGTGTTGACAATCTTTTAAAAAGTCTAGTTAAAGCAAATAAGAATATTTACTGTATAATATTGTGTTAATATTTTAAAAAACAGTTAACTAAAGATAAATTATAATATTGTATGGTTGGGAAAAATGGCCATAATAAATACTGCATTAATAAGTCTTGTAAATAAAGGGTTAAAGTAAAATTTAAAAAGTAATAACTTGAAGTTAAATAAATAATATATTTGAGTAATAAAAATTAATATTTAATAATTGAGTTTAAAATATTTATTTAAAAGTAGTATTGTGGTAAAAAATGAATATTCAGTTTTGTGATATTAAACTATTATTTTAAAAGTTATATTATTATTTATAATATATATATATATATTTGTAAATTAAATTATTTATTTTGTTCTCAGCTAAATTGTAAGCGTTTCATCTATTTTTGTAAGTCATGTGACATATAGATGTCAATACACACATGCTTGCAAGTTTTCTTAGTAAAATTGCAAAACTGTTTTAAAATTCTATTGTAAAATTTAAAATATATTGGACTACCACGAGATTAAAATAAAACTAGTTAGTATAAAATATTAAGTTGTGTTTTTATTATTTTAAAAAAACAAATATAATAAGTAAAATTAGATTTTTGTTTTGAAAAATAACTACATTTTAAAAAAGCTAAAGGTAATAATAAATATTATGATATAATTTTAAAAGTTATTTTGAAGTGTTTAGTAGATGTAAATAAAATATGAAAATTAACTAGGAATTAAATAATATAATAAATAATAAATATTAGATAAATCATAGTTTATTTTTAACTTTGATTCTGCATTGTTGGCTAGGGATATAAATAAGCTAGCAGGGCATTGTTTAGTTAACCAATCAAGGGAGTAATCTATTCAGGTATAAAAATTGGTGCACAATTATTTTCGGGGTACTATTACAACTACTACAACTTCTGTTAACTAAGTGTGCTGTATTAAACAACTTAACTTCTATTAGTTTGCAGTATAAAGATTAAGAGTACCATTAATCATCATCATCATCATCATCAAACATTATCAATCCACTGCAGGATGAAGGTCTCTCCAAGTTTAATCCATCTTCTCCGATCTTTAGCTTCTCTTCTCCACAACACCCCTGCACATTTTCTTATTTCATCCATCCATCTCACATGTGGTCTCTTTCTGGGTCTTTTAAAATCTCTTGGAATCCAGTTTAAAATTTCAATTGTCCATCTATTATCATCTCTTCTAGCAATATGTCCAGCCCAACTCCATTTCAATCTTTTAATTTTTTCAATAAGGTCAGTAACACCTGTTTGTTGTCTTACCCATACATTGCGTTTTCAATCTCTTCTTGTTACTCTCAACATACATCTCTCCATACTCCTTTGAGTGGTCTGAAGTCTCTGTATTGCTCTTCTATTAAGTGTCCAAGTCTCAGATCCATAAGTAAGAACTGGTAAAACACATTTGTTAAAAACCATCCTTTTCAAATACATAGGCATATTTCCTTTTAGTATCAAGTCATTTCTACCAAAAGCACTCCAACCAAGTTTAATTCTATGATTAATTTTCTCCATTATGTTTCCATCTGTATTAATAATCTGACCAAGGTATTTGTAACTGTTAACTTCTTCTAATTCTTCATAATCAATCTTTATTTTCATATTTTGAGCAAATCGATTAAACATTACTTTAGTCTTTTTAACATTTATCTTTAGTCCTACTTTTCTACTTTCATCTGCTAACTCCTGCAACATTTCCTGCAGTTCTGAAGCATTATTTGCAAAAACAACTACATCATCTGTGAAATCTAAATGACTTAAATACTCTCCATTTACTTTCACTCCTTTAGTTTCCCATTTTAATCCACAAAATACTTCTTGCAGCACTGCTGTAAAGAGTTTTGGAGATATGGAGTCACCTTGTCATACACCTTTCTCAATGTTGATTTTTCCAGTATCATTATGTAATCTAATTGTTGCTGTTGCATTTTTATAAATATTCTTTAAAATATGACAATATCCCGGATCTATACCTTGATGATCCAATGCTTTAATCACTGAAGAAATGTGTATAGAATCGAATGCCTTTTCATAATCTACAAATCCAAAACATAATGACAACTCATATTTGTCTGTCCTTTCTATGACTTCTCTCAATACCTGGATATGATCTATTGTACTAAAACCACTTTTAAATCCAGCTTGTTCTTTTGGTTGGTGGAAATCCAAAGTTCTCTGTAGACGAGTTGTAATTATCTTGGTAAAAATTTTATATAAAACTGATAAAAGGCTGATAGGTCTGTAATTTCTAATATCTTCTTTATCACCTTTTTTAAATATTAATATTATTACTGCAGTCTTCCAATCTTCTGGTACATCTTTATCATTTAGACATTTGGTATATAACTTTGCTAAAATTGTTTCTATTTCTTCACCTGCTTCTTTTAATATATCAATTATAATTCCATCATTTCCTGGAGCCTTTCCTTTCTTCATACACTTAATTGCATGTCTCACTTCTTCATTTAAAATTCTGGGCAATTCGGAAGATGTAATAAATATAGGAGGTACTTGTTCTTTATTACTATATAATTCTTGATAAAAATCTTCTACCAATTTCATGATGTCATCTCTCTTTTTAGTAATAATTCCATCATTTTTTCTTATTGCAGATATAAATTTCCTACCAATATCAAAATGTTGTTTTACACTCTTTAGACTTTTATTCTCTTCTGCAGCTTTCCTTGTTATTTCACAGTTATACTTTCTTATATCATTTTCAACTCTTTTCCGTACCATTTTACAAAACTCGAGATATTCAATTCTTTTTAATACATCATTTTTGTATATCTTCATATTCCTTCTTTTCTTCATAAATTCTCTAGTCTCAGTAGAAATTTTATTAGTCAATTGCTGCTTTTTTCTACCAGCTATGTTTGTTGCAGTTTTTAAAAGTGTATCAGTTATTTTCATATTAATTTCATTCAAATCTGTATCATGTTCAAAATCTCCTAACACTTGAAACCTATTTGTAAGTTCTAATTTAAATTCATTAGAATGTTTCTGAAGATTAGGAATATCAACTGCAAATATTGTTTTTCTTAATAATTTTTGTCTCTCTAGTTTTACATTAACACGTAACTTACACCTTACTAATCGATGATCACTTCCTGTGTTAAATTTATTAAGAACATTACAATCTTGAAATATGTATTTTCTGTTAGTCAAAATATAATCCAATTCTGCGGTACCTTCATTTGGATGCTTCCATGTCCATTTCCTTTTAACATTTTTCTCAAAAAATGAATTCATAATATAAAGTTTTTCTTTTTCTGCAAACTCCACAAGTCTATGTCCTCTCTCATTTCTATTACCATAACCAAAATTACCTACAGCAATTTCAACTTTTATTTGTCTACCAATTCTAGCATTAAAGTCTCCCATAACAATTTTAAAATGTTGTTTACTCTGATCAAAGCCCTTTGTACATCCATATAAAAATTTTTTACTACTTCATCACTATGAGAACTTGTTGGGGCATAAACCTGAATTATTTGCATTTGGTATCTGCTATTAAGTTGTATAACTAATCTTGCCACTCTGTCTGATACACCATCAATCTCCACAATATTGTTCTTCCACTTTTTATTTATAATGAATCCTACTCCACTTGTATTTCCAATATGTGTGCCTTTATAATAGAGTATATGTCCACTTTTTAAATCAATTGTTTCTTCTCCTTTTCTTCTAACTTCACAAAGTCCAATAATGTCCCATTTAATATAGGACAGTTCTTCTAATTCTTGCAATCTTCCTTCACTTGAAAGTGATCTGCAGTTGTAAGTACCTAAATAAAAAGTCGTCATCAAATGGCAGCCTGGGTTCGCAATCAGGGGATTCTTAGCACCCTCCGCCTTCGGCCACCAACTGCTGCCTTGGTTGGTGACTTTACAGCCTCCTGGGAATAAGGGCCATGCTTTATTTTTGTCTGTCATAATTGTATATATGTATTGGAAAAATATTTATCATTTACACAAACATTCATTCTGCCTTATCAGGCAATGAGAAGAAAGACCACGGTGTTTCTTGATCTTGAACTCAGAGGTAAAAAGCCAATAAACTCACCACACTGGCTAATGCGTGTTGGTGAGCAGCCCATCCATGTTCGTATACTATATGAATAATCACATAGTAATAACAGCTGCAACAACAAGAACGTATGGAGTGGACATTAGGAATTTGCCCTGCTCAGTTCCTTTAAGGCCTCCAAGAGGAATCAAAGGGTCTCCTTTCAGTTAATAGCAAACTCCTTTCTCAATTATATTAATTTCTAATTCCAATAAAGTACAGTAATTTATTATAAGATCATATAATACAGAGATGCCATGCTAAAAGCTAAATAATTCCTTATCGACAGTTTTATAAGCTTGATCTTAACATCACGTTAATCATGGAATCATCATTAAATTTAAATTTATATAAAAAATGTTAAAATTATTATGTTTCCATTAAGCATATAATTTTGCTTATATTAATTAGTAATGGTAATTTGTTATTGAGATTAGCAAATTGGATATTATATGGGAAGTTTAAAGGAGATTCGCCAGAAATTAAAAGTAAAGAAAAAAAATGCTTTTATTTGAAGGACTGATTTTAAAATTAAGACTAAGGAAATAAGAGAGTAAAGTTTAAAAAAAATGCTTAACTTGATAAAATAACTATGAAATGCAGAAATGTTTCTTTATGAAGAAATATTTAACAATCTATTTTAAGAATATTATAATAATTTTAAAAATGTAAAAACCAAGACCGTTATCGAAACATTTCATATTTTATTAAAAGGAACTTTTTTAAAAATAGATAACAAAATTATCCTATTATTAATTTATGTATGCTGGTCATACAAAAGATGTTAAAACATATTTATGGAAATATTTAGATATGTAGTGAGTATCAAGAAATACTGAATTAGTGTTATCATATGAGGGACACTATAAACTGTCATGGGATTTGAATGAAATTAGCAGAACTTTGAAATTATTTTATTATATGATATCAAAAAGTATTTTTAGTAATTATCTTTAATTAATGGGAACCATGAACTATTATTGTATAAACTTTTAGTAGGAGATTCATGGTTATTTATGAAGCAATCTGGATAGATTAAAAGTCGACTTACCTTATTTTATTTTTTTGAAAATTGTCATTCATTTTGTTTTAAAAATGGAACCAACAGAGCATGCGTGATTTTGGGGTCAGTAGAAGTTTCACATGAGAAAGGAAAAAAAGAACATTTTTTTATGAACTTCTTATGGGCAAAGTTTTGTTTTTGTAAATATGATTTTGAATTATTTCTTTTTATTAATTTTAGTGTTAATTCTTATTGATAAGTTAGAGATAGGAAAGGAATATTAAACTACTTACTAATGTAGTGCTTAGATTCTTATAAAAAATATTTAATAATTTTAAAAAGACTTAATATTTTAAGTGTGATACTATTGAATGAATGATATACTATATAATGTTTTATTTAGTTTGTGAACCAGAAAACATCATTTATGTGGTCAACCAATAGAAGGATGACTTATGGTAATAATTATAAAAAGATTAATGATTTTATGATGTATTTTTTTATATTTTAGATGGTTAAAATATTGTGTCATTTTTTGTGTGGATGTGTGAAAACATATAAAGACACGATGCATACACAAAGCTTATAGGAGTTTATTTATTTAAAAAAATATGCACACTTTTATCTTCTATTATAAAGATATTCTAATGTAATGGGAATATAATTGTATGATTCTATTGTGATTGAACTTAATATTTATTTTAAGTGGTTAAAGTATTAAAGTATTATATCGATACGAATTATTTATATTTTGGTTCAAAAGTTATTGAAGGAAGGAAGCAATCTTTTCTTACTGAGCAGTTAGGTCATTATTTATATGCGAATTTATTTATTGTTGTAGAAAGGTTGTAAGAATTTTAGTGATGTAGAGTGATAAATCTCTAAAGAAGTTATAAAGATAGTGACTTGGAAGTAAATTAAATGAAACCAAGATGATATTTTATGTAGGGTTTATTAATATAGGTATAAGGATAATCGATGATGATGATTGTTCAAGTACAGATAACTTAGCCCTGTAGCTTGTATATTTTCCATGGCAATGTTTTCTTTGTGTTGAAGTTAAATGTTCTATAGAACTGAATAAATAGCCTGGACATTATATTTTGTGGTGGAGGTTATTAGACATATAAGTCATACCTCATTTTTATTCACTGTTACCATGATGATTATATAATAGAGGTACTAGTAGGTTAGAATCTAATTTATTTTGTATGCCTATGCATCTGTTCAATATCAAAATTTCTAGTATTACATCACATAGAATTGTATTTAAAATAGGAAATTATAAATAACTTTGGAGGTGTGGATTGTATTGAAAAGAATAAGATAAGTTGTCTTACTTAAAGTGAAAATAGAGATGAATACAAAGATTATAATAATATGTTTATCAGGAAAAAAATCATAAAATTTTTCATATTTGAAATTGTTTATTTTTTTTATAAAGATGTGTAAGTAATAATTAAAGTTGGTTTGTGAAAATATTGAATAACTGTTAAGTATTTTAAAACTTACATATAATGCATATTTTTTGACAAGTAATATGATAAAACAGAATTGTGTTTAAATGATACATTATAGATTTTTGTAAGTGTTATTCTGTAGCAACAATATATACCAACACATACACTTTATCTGATATTAAATTAATATTCAATCAATAATATAATTAAACCACTATGTTGTTAATTAAATTTATTCATGTCGTTATTAAGTTGGGAATAACTACATGATATGTTAAATTATTTCAAAAGAACTAAGTACAAGTTAATAGATGAATATTAAACTGGTTAATTTTTTTCATTTTGTATCTTGAGTTTACAAAATTAATGTACATGTAATAGAGATACATTATATTAATATTTTAATAAGAGATATGTAATTTAAAAAAATGTTCCATAAATTTTTTTTTTATAGTTTATTTTTGAAAAGCACAGAAAGTGTGATGATGTAAAGTTCATTAATAATGTAAATAGTGTATATAAGTTTATTGTTGAAGTTATAAATAAAATTTGTTAAACTTGTTATATAAATCTTGGTGTTGACTCAATTTCTCCACATCACAAATACATAATCACAGATAATTTGAATTTTAAATATAATATTTGCACAACATAAATAAGATTATTATTTAAGAGTTATAATATTTTCTTGATATAATTTTTTCAAGAAACTCCATTTGTCATATTGTTATTATGGTTGCCACATATTCTCAGATTATAAGATTATACCACATATTTATAAGATGCCATGTGAATAAAGAGAAAATTATATTATATTACTTATTATTATTATTCATGATTAGTGTTATAATGGAAAAATAGATAAGATTAAATTATACATTGAAGATTATTATTAATATTATTATTTATTTATTATTAGTGTTAGTCAGATGTATTTGAGAATGATATTAAATCCTTTATCATGCTTAAATACAGAAATTATAATTGCCTAAAATTATTTTAAAAGAACCTGATATTATTTGAGCTAAATTATTTAGATAAAGAGATGAAGATTGTTTTATTGGGATAATTTTAACTAATTAAGTAGTTATTGAAGACGTAGGATTGCTATAGATTTAGTGTTTAAGATAATAAGAGGGAGGATAGTATTATTATGCCATTGAGGTCGTATCTTATGGGATATTGGCTCAATGTATTCATTTTTCCACTTGTAAACTCACTTCATAGTCTCATGATTTTTATTAGATATTTATTTATTTATTTATTTAATTTATGAAACCGAACCGTATTATTATTTATTAATTAGAGCTAGTTTAATAACACATAGTATTGGAGAATATATTTAGATGAGTATAATTATTTATCTGAGATAGACTAAATTATTAGTATTACATATTTCCTGAAAGTGAGGGTACAGTATATATATATATATGGTATGAATTTACTTTTATATATATAAAAAATACATATTTTGCGGGTTCATCCGTGTTAAAAACTTTTAATATCAATATACTGACGTTTCGAAACGTCAGTATATTGATATTAAAAGTTTTTAACACGGATGAACCCGCAAAATATGTATTTTATATATTTAACCCGTGCAAATCTTCGTTTTAACATATATATATATAGTGTAGATTTTAAGCAATTTTAATTCATTTTAAAATTATTGCTATATATTTTAAATGTAGATTGAACATTTACTATATTTTATTAATTCAAAATCTACTACAAAATATTTATGTATTTGTATTTTTTCACTTAAACATACTTTATTGAAACATCATACATATTAAAAGAAAAACACATTTTTAATGGAATTTCTTGATGACATTAAAAAAAATTGCAAGAGGAAATGGAAAAAATATCCAACTTAAAACACATATATATTTAAAACTTATATTTTACCATATTCATTTCAAATAGTGAATTAAAAAAAACAACTGTAAAATATATATTTAATCTTATCAAATATCTTTCTTTATGGATCCAAATTGTATGTGTTAAAAAAACCGAGATGGAATTCGATTAATTACAATAAAAAATTGTTATAAATAAAAATAGGTATATTAATTTTTAATTAAGTTTAAAATTGTGCTAATCATTAATGTCTTTATAGGAAGTGAATGTTGTTAAATGTGTGAGTGCAATTGTGGATTAAATTATAGTGACAGTTAGGGTTCTTAATACTTATAAGAGAACCTATAGATTTTGATTGGTGAATTTAAATAAAAAAGAAAAACTCATGTATTTTTAAAAATATATATATTTAAAAAAATTAGTAAAATTCAAAATAAATTATTTTCACATTAATAAAAAAAAAACCCCACACTAATTGCAATAAGATTATTTTCTCAATATAACAAATTAAAACACCTTATGTATTGTCTCCAAAATAATACAAAACATTTTTTTTTTTCAAGATTTATTTTTAAAATAATGTTTTTATTATTTTTTTTCCAGATATCTGGTAAGTTGCAAATATTTAGCCATTCTTGTTAATAAAGTTTTTTCGTAAAAGTAATATTAGATGCACTAATTAATTATATGGAAAAACAATGATTTCAAAATTAAAATAAAATGATTTATTGAAAAAGATATAAATAATTGAGATTTTGAATTATATTGGAATTTTAAAATACTTTAATTATCAATATTTTATTTTAGGATAAAAAGCCTTCAAAGATACAAATGCATTTGACACATTTCGTTTTCATCCGCAGCAACGAAAAATTAATAAATAATAAACAAATCAAAGACATAAATTCCCCATCATTAAATCAAACGGTAGTTATTTAATATTTTAAAATGTCAATAAAACGTGATACAAGTCAAATATATTTTATTGTATATACATTAGTGATGATCACATGATTACTTTAGATAACATCTTATAATAATTCTAGTAATTTCAGAATTGCTCTCTTTGATATTTAAAAATGTAATGGTATATATTTTTTATAATTTCCTATGTATATATAAATAAATAAATGTATGTTTATTACTCAGGAGTTCATAAGAATTCGAATACTGAAAGTACCAGCTGAGGCACAATCTTAAAATCTAGGGTCTTCTCTTTTCCACAGCCTTAAATCATACAGGACAGTGTGTGCATACATATACCAAAATATTTATATTTTTTTCAGGTAATCAGCTCATCATTCTCAACCACTATTTGCAATCATAGTGAATAATTTTACTTTCATTATACGTCTTTTTGGAAAATATTGAAAAAGTCTGCATTCTCAGTTATCTATTTAAAGATTGTTTTGATTTATTATATATTTATAATATTGATTCATGCATTCCAGTAAATTTTTATCTAGTAGTGCATGTGTATGAACACATATACATATTTAACATTATATATAATTTTATATATAATTAATTGAAACTGGAGTTAATCTTCAAAAATTTATTACTAATTTTATGATTTGGTTTTTATCAATGCATCATTTACCTTTAGTTCAATCCTATTACAAACATCAACCAGCCCTGAAAACAGCAAATTTCCCATATTATTGATATATTTGGAACATAAACTTTTTCAAGGAAGCCATGTAGGACTTTACAATTTAATTTCATGTGCACTTTACTTTTAGAAATGCTTAAATTAACTTCTTTTATATATATATATATATTATAACCTACACTCCCAACACCGCTCATATACATTACATGAACGAAATGCCCAGGCGCCATTCAAAACTATAATTAATATTTACAACACCATACAACTTTCATTTATCAAATTTGGTATGTTGGTTGCATACTATATAATCCTATCAAACTTACATCACTATAGTTATCAAGCCCACAAAGCCACAACTTATCTTATCTGTGTCATAATATATTCATACATCAAATGTTGAGAATCCAGAAACCAACTTCATATCTAATCATTGTGACCTGACACATCAAATATCAACAACTAGCATCATAATTATCCACCATTAATCAATCATGCAGCTACATTAGCGCATTAGAAAACCCACTATAATCATCATCATTGAGCCTAATACACTGGACAACAAAAACTAGTTCTATAGTTAATCATCTATTAACCAATCAGGCCACTATGTTGCGCCAGAACACTTTACCATGATCATTATCAACAATCGATCTTGTCAAATTACCCAATCATCAACCAATCAATATCAAACAATGCCCAAAATTGGCACACTGGAAAACGTTAACTAATCTGAAAATATACTAAACTACTCAATGCAAGACATCTAAGCACCACAATCTAACCTAGACTATGTGTAGCTCCACTACACATCGCACATCCACATTGGTCACCAGAAAACCCAGTCCAATCATCATCATTGCACAATTGATTGAGTTACCACTTTCATACAACAAAATCCGTATTGCAATCTATCTACTAAGATGTCAAATATATCTCAAGCCACCACAATGGGTATACAGAAAACATACTTATCATCATCAGTCAATCGTTGCATCAAACCAAGCTATGTCTAAGCCACCAAAGCTATATCTAAGCCACCAAAACTATGTTGAAGCCCCATGATGGGCAAACAGAAAATGTTGCCAAGATCATCATCAGTCAATCAATCAATCAAACCAGGCCATGTCAAAGCCACAGAAGCTATGTCGGTTCCACAGTTGGCCATGCCAGAAAACGTACCCTATAACCTACACTCCCAACACCGCTCATATACATTACATGAACGAAATGCCCAGGCACCAGTTCTATTAATGAATAGAACAATATAACAAAATATATAATACTAAATTATTACTGAGACTCTATATTTAAGTTTATGTTCAGCTCAGCTCGGTGGGAGGCTATAGGCAGTTCCCAAGACATATGATAATAAATGAATAAAAGAAGAAATATTACAAAACATTTAATATAATGTAAATTCCTTTATTAATTAATTGTATGATAAAGAAGCATAATGTTTATTTGATACAGTCTATTAAAATATACTTTAAACTTAATTTCTTCCTTCATCCAAGTATAACATATATTATAATCTAAACATCTACTTTAATGCCAATCAAGAAATAAACAATAAGATCTCAGGGAATTTAACAAACACAGTTGAATTAAATAAGCTATATTGGTTCATAAATTATAATTATAAAGTATGATAAAATATAATGAAACAAATTGACTAAATATTTTACTGTGTTTCGATAATAAGATAATGACAGAGTTAGGGTATTTTATTCTCATATCATCATCTCACAAATATACTGACTTGGCAACCTTTCTAATACGTTTATCAAGTGGCAAATGTTCTTTTATAATGTTTGGATTAAGAAAAACAATATTGTCAGACACTAGCAAATTTAATATTATAATTCTAAAATAATATATCTGTTTTATAATAGATTTATGAAATGTGGAGAAGTGGAAATGGAAATACGAATGTACACAAGAATAACTCAAGACACAGATTTTAAGATTTTAAATAACTAAAACAAAACATTTATTACAATAAACAAAATAAATTTGGTTTAACACAATATTTTCAAATGGGTTCTTTGTTTTACAGACTTTTAAATTATTAAATAAATTTTTAGCATCAGTTTGGGATTATCCCTACTATCTAAACAAATTAATAATAAAATTTAAATATCCCGACTTTGAACCCATACTTTGCTTGCATGTTTCATCTATATGACCATAAATAAATGACATATTATATTATTAGCACAAAAAAAAATATATAGATACTTTCGAGAGGATATTACTGTTGATTAACAAAATAAATCAAATCATTTATATTTGGCTTTCAGCAAAGCAACTTTCTATAATTGACTAATAATCACTTTCAATTATGTATATCTTTCATTCATAGCAACAAAATCATGTTTATTCTGATGATTTGATGATTGATAACTTTTATTTAAATAAATACACTGTATTGTAAAATATTTATTTCCGGTTTTAATCTTAATACTTTATACTTCTATTAAATGAATGTAGTATATTTCAAAAGCATTTATGTCTCATTTTAATTTCAATAATTCTATACTTTATATACGCGATATTATTTATATTACGCGTGTGTGTGTACGTTCAAGCAGCAATAATATAAAACATTTTTTTTTTAAACTCTCCATTCATTAAGAAAATATCATATAATTATTTTATTTCGAACAATGTCGTAATTCATCAATAAATATGACACTAATACTACATCAAGATTTAATCTAACAATTTATCTAGCCACATATTAATTAACACAAAGCTATATTTTCATGATTTTACATACTATACGTTATAAAGGGAATCTACATGAGGAGCAGATAACTCTTACCGAACACTTCTACAATAATTCATTACCAAGAATCCAAGAAAAACGTCACCTAACTTCCTAAACATCATTTAATAATATTTCAACAATAACTCCTCTACTTCTAAATACATTATTGGTGGGGATTTTAATTCCTCGTCACCAGGGCCCTAAGAACATCAAAAAAATATAATTAGTCATACGCATATAAAATAAACTAGGCTCTACTCATGGAAAATAATTAACATATACTAAATAAGCAAGATCTTTTATTCCTATAGACATTATAATGCAAAGACTTCTTTTTATTCTCATAGCTTCTCTAAATATCGAACATTATAAATACACGCTGGCAGATAAATACATACAGATAATATACCAATCCGTTCAACTCAGTAAAATACGACAATGTACGAAATTTATGCATAAAATATTCACACTAAATTTGATCAAACAAATATCATAATTGTCCAAAACAAACACACACCTGTGAATAAAAAGTATATATAATATTAACTCTAAACTACACACTAAGCAGGTAATACGATAATTAAATATTGCATTAAGGCATAACTTTTAATTTAATAAACTTTAGGTTACTTTTTTTAAAAATTTAACGGTTCTAATTATTATGAACAAACTCTTTTTATATCTAACAAACTATTTCTATTATAAGTTCGTTGAAAACAACGAACAAAATTTTCACTTTGAGATAATAAAGTATACAAAATAAATGTAAACTTCTCTAATAATATATAAGAAAAAAATATTTCTTTCATCCTCATAAGGAAACAATAAGACCTATTTGAACACAATCAATTTTAACCAGCATACTCCTCATTTGAGTACACTCTGGAGACGGTCTTGAAAATCAAAATAACACAGATTACACATGAACACAATAATAAATAAAACCTATCTACCTATCATATACATTAGTTATGACAAGCAATAAAAAAAAAAAAGACACAAAAGTTATTAGTTTTATAACTTAAAATAAAAGTTCATTTGCAAAACTCTGCTCCGGGTTTATGAAATAATATGGGACACATTCCAAAACGAATTATAAACTAAAATAAACTTTTGCAGTATAACTTTAAAAAAATATAAGCATAACTTAAATATGCCCAGCACCTTTCAGTGTTCATAGCATATCCATTCGAGGTACCAAATCATACACAAGCAGTAAATTTCTCCTTTATTATACTGAAAATATAAGACATTTTCCGTGCAGTTCTGGATTAAATATGCGATTATCCTTAGTATTTTCTGAATAGCATTTAATAATACTTTAAATTGTCCTTATTAATTCCATAATTAATAATGCTTTATTTTATATTCCATACTTATTGAAGAGAACAAAAATTACCAGCATTTCTGTCCTTCTATTCAATTTAACAGAAGTAGCTTACATTTTATTTCCTTAATTTAAAATGCGCATTAGTTCCAGAAATATCAAATAAATGAATACTGTTATCTCCTTATGATGAACTTAAACATAATATGATCTATCAAAATAGACATATCCTTAAGTCTATGTATAATCTTCACAAAAACACAACATGAAAAATAGTGAGAAATTAGAATATATTCCACAGTATAGTTTTGCATGTGTTTTTCACATATCAAAAAAAAAAAAAAACACACATTGCTTAATGATACAACAATAATATTTATGTAAACCATTCTTATTTAAAATGGCAATTAAGTGAAATAATGTAGACTGCACATTATTAACATACATTTTTAAAAGAGTAATAGTTATAAAGGGATTAATTCAGAAATGTTTAAATCGAAGAGAGTTGATACCTTTTTTAAAACCTTAGAATTGCATTTTTTAAATTAATTTTTTCCATAATAAAGTTCTGGAGATCCTTTGGAAGTTTTTACTCTAAAGTCTTTTCAAAGTCAATTTGACTTCAGTAACTGGCTTTAATTTTTACAATACATGAACTGCTGTTTACTGTCTACCATTATCTTATAAAAAGCTAATTTTCTACTGGAAATTTTTGTTAAAAATTCTTTTTAGCAAAGTTCATTTGCCTTTCACCAGGTTACTCCCTTGCATCTTGCTAACTAACTAATTACATATGCAAAAAAAAAAATCTTTTAAAAAAAAATCATTTTGATTTTCAGAACTAAATGACAAATAATAATAATAATAATAATAATAATAATAATAATAATAATAATAATAATAATAATAATAATAATAATAATAATAATAATAATAAAATAAATAGCTTTTACAAACCTGAAAGAAAAATGAATATTAATTAACTATCAAATAAAAATGATTAATAATTTATTCAGTTTATAAAATAATCCATTGATTTAACTATCTATTAATTATTGGAAAGAAATATATATTTGTTAATTATTTAAGTTAACTACTGTAGTTTAAATGTTTTTATTGTGAATGTACTATTATTTGCTGTTATTAAAGATGAAACTGAAATGAAACATAGTACAGAGTCATACATGCATTCACATGCACTGCAATCTAAACATTAAACTATCTTAACTAAATATAATTCAAACTGCTATTTACTGTTGACAAAAGAATAAGAATTAATGAATAAAGGATTTTGAAACCATTCAAATAATATTACACTAACACAGGCTAACCTTACATCTTTCTGACAAGATGTATCAATTCCATTAATAAACACCCCCCTTCCTTACATTAAATACCTCATTAACCACAATAATACTAATAAATACTTATAAAGCAGTCAATAAACTGCATAAGCAACCCATACCTAAGTTTTAAACAATCTCCAGCAAAAAAAAAAAATTAAAATTCTAAGGCTATTTCATTTTTTTTTTTAGTATAATATAACTATTTATTTAAGATACAAAGTATCTTAAATCCTTGTGCCCATTCAGATGGCCATAATATATATATATATTGAAGTGGTAAATCTGTGGTACATATTTAACTTCACTGCCTGATGACATTACATACCTTTAAAGAGGGTTTGAACCATTTTATATGTTTATTTGGTCATCTAAGAATGTTAAGCACACACATATACATGTATCACTTCCAACCTGTTTATTCAAAAAATGGTTATGTGTAACCCGTTGAATTATTATTTTAGCTTAAGTATAATTTATTTCCAAGCTTGTAAATTCCCTTCACTTAGATAATTGTGTATGTGCATATATGTATTACAGATATAAAAATAATTACAATTAATGTGAAGCTAAAGCAATGCCAGAAAATTCTAGAAAGTATTATTACAATTTAAAAATGTTATTCTTATTTAACTATTTCAAGTCAAACCAAAAATCATATTTTAAAGTTATTTGCAATTTTAAAAAGATGTTTAAATAATGCTTTCTGGAACGTATTTACATCTTCCAATATTGCCAAATTTCAAGTATAGGAAGAGCAGAAGTTCTAGGAATGTGCAAAAGGAGTTCAAATCACTCTTCTCTCTTGTATTTGTTTAGAGAGTGGAAACAAAATGAACTGTGAATAAAAGGAATTTGCCTCCCTGATCTTAAATCGCCTTTGTCCTGCCTTCCTGCCATGCCATCGCTACTTGAGAACTGTTATGTTTAACTGTGAAAGAACTATTGGAAGATGTTTACCATTATTTTGTCAATATTGTGCCTTTGCATCAAAACTTCGTGTTTTTATGCTAAATGGCCGCCAAAACAATTAAAGGTAATCCATTTTGCTGAAGAATGAACTCTTACATTCCTCACTTCTTTCTTAAATCTTAATTGTAATCATAATGTAATCTTTATTTATTTGGTAACTGACTATAAACTTAATTATCATTAAATTTGTGATTTTCTCTCTAAAGTTTTTAAAACTCGTTCTTTGAAACGCTAGCACAGAATTATGTACTTTAAATCTATCATTAGCTTTTTAAGTTTCATGCTCTAATTATTTTATTTTCATGTGGCAAAACTTATTTTAAATATGTATTTTATTAAATTAATTTTGGTATGCTAATGCTTAATCTAGCGAACTTATATTATTTTAGCCACCAATCTAATATTTTTTTAGAAAAGTTAAATGTAAAATTTCTTATTAAACGCTAGTTCGCTCGATTAAATATTTTGAAATAAATGCTTAATGGCGGATTGTTTAAAATGTCATATTATGAGATAAGATAAACTTTTTGTTGTTGACACTATTTATTTAGATGCATTCTATGTTTTCTAAAATAATTTTAATTATTAATCTATTTTAAATAATTATTTATTGCTTTCACGCCATCGAGCATTAACTTGCTTATGATATATTGTCGTTTAAGAATACTTGGGCTTGTTAATTAGGAAAAATAATATTTTCCCCTCTTCTATATTTGACATCTTAAATTTATTAAAGTTATATGTACAATGCTGAGAGGTTATTATTTTATCATGGTGTTACGCCTGATATTATTGCTTTATTTAAGCTTAAATTATTTCATTAGTCATTTAAGACGTAAGCCATATTCACGTTGCTTACTTATGATAGCATTTTAAAGAATTTATATTTTACTTTATCATATTTATTCATCCAAACTCCGGATTTTCTTCATGTAACTCATCTAAGAATGAGGTTTGGTAGAACCGATCTCAGGACAAATGTTAGAGTATTAAGGCTCTGAATGTGAAACATTGGCAAATGTACCATGGAATCCTTACCACTCATATTTTTGAATACCGCCTTGTGATAAATACAAGCAGAATCATATATATGATAAAGCCTTTCAGTCCAAAGATGGACATCTTCTCCATTTTAAATGCTATCATTATAGTTAGCACTGCAAGTTTTTTTATGTGTAGTTCTCATATTATCTATAAGATGTGTTGCCATGATGTTTGTAAACCACTCATTTAATAATTAGTCAAATATTTTAGGATTGTCACAGTAAGGCTGTTAGGCTAATCAATTCCTCATTTGTACTGGCCCAGATATGCTTATGAATGATAAATTACTTATCTGTCATATCAAGAGTAAACCTCTCTTTGGAGATGGATTTATAAACGTCATTATCGTTACTTAAAGTAATAGTCACAGCATTAATAACATTAATTTATTATTATTTATAGCTCATTGGCATACTAAATCAGTTGTCTGTATGCAAAATATTAGCCGCATTAAATCTGTGCTATGCTTCTAATGTAAATTAAATTGTTTATGTTTATTAAATTATGTTGAATTACTTGTGCATTTGTGTCTTACTGAATCTCACTCATTGAATCCCATTTAATCTTTATAATAGTGTTAGTAATATTTAGAAGTTATAACTGATTATGATAAATGAACATTTATCTCTGGATTGTTCTGTCTTTGCTCATTTTGGATGGATACTATATAAATTTCATGTTTCTTTTGCAATTCTAGCTGTGTGCAATTCATTTAAATTTATAGATTGTCCCTTCACATAAGGTATTTGATTGAGCCAAGATTTGGACCGGAATGAATAAAATTTCATCTGTTATCATCAGAAGTGTTGTTTATAATGTTATAGTTTTAGAGAAGAGCAAATAGGGCAGAATTCATGATTGCTCCTGACCTGTGTATCTTGGGCATGAGTGGATTTAGGGTACTTTTTCTTAGATTCTAAACCTTGTTAAATGAACATACAATTTTGACCGGTACAATATATATATATATATATATATATATAGATATACCATTATATATTATATATATATATATATATATATATATTGTAATGGTATAGAGACATAGGGGGAGTTATCTGGGATGATGAAATAACATCATTATCTCAAAATAAAAATAATGGAAAATTAAAAATATTAAATATAAATTTAATATATAAAAATAATGTAAAGTAATGAGCATGAGATCATTTCATGAGAATGCTCTGAGATCACCAGTATTATAAATAAGTATAAGTAATACTTATCATTATGAGTGATTAACAATAAAAATAAATCTACAATAAAATCAACAGTCAATCTTAAGACTGGATTTGAAAGGGGTCTACTAAAGACCAGGCTCTAAATATTTAGCCCTTTCCAGATTGGGGCAGATTACTTAAACTTTAATGTGGATGCACAAAGTTGCCAATCCATCAGAATATATAACAATAAAAACAATAATGCTGAGATATTAAAACATGCTGATCATGATCATTGTTCTGGCCACTTAGTACCAATAATGTACTGTTCACTATAAACTCAATTTCTGAATGAATACTAAACTAAATAAAATGTAGTGAATGGACTTTAAGGGATATTCCTCTTGTGTCAATCTAGGATCATCATCATTAACTGGATGCCCATAAGCCCTATTATAATCCCCTTTTATATAACAAATCATTATGCATGAATATAGCACAGAGAACACAAGTTCTATAACTATTATTGTAATCAAAAGATATAATACAACATATAATAATTTATATTTTTGGACTAAGTAAGTCACTGGAATAATTTTAACAATAAAATACCAGTTTATTAATAACAATAAAAAATAAAATTAAAATCAACAGAAGTTGGTTATACATATATAAATTAAACCTTTTGATTTTGAATAACATGCAAAAATATGCTATCACATTGTAATTTACATATATGTTTCAATAGGTTTATATAAAACACCTATTTATACGTGTACAGACATGTGGTACATAATATAAAATGAACATTTGAATTGTCATATAACAAAAGAAAAAGACCAATTTTGACAGACATGTGACTGTCTGACATGCATTGATATCAGCATACAGACATGCATACTATTTATCAACATATTTGAATTGTCATATAATTAAAAAATATAAGCTATAACATTTTGATTTACAAATACCTTGTAATGGGTTTACATAAAACATCTATATACCACAACACAGATGTGCAGTATAATAATTTATGAACATATTTGAATTGTCATAAATCTATAAATAAAATTTATTTTTTACAATATATAATCAATGACCCATTTAACAAATATGCGTGTGCATAAAAATGTATGTGCACACTGATATACCATATATTTTAATTTATCAAAATAATAAAATTATTAAAAATATATTTTTCACAGTCAATTCCATATTAAAATGTACAGAAAATTCATAAAAAGTTGCTTTTTTATTTTCTTTAAAAAAATTTTTTTTTTACATCTTTGATAGGTTATTTTTGATTAATTATAAACAACTTTAAGGAAATACTCCAGATAGTTTCTTTATTTTCCAATCAAAAAATACTTTTGGAGTTTATAAATCAATTTTTTACTTTTAGATTTTTTATTTAATTAAACATTATTTACTTGTACTTTTAAATTATAGACTTTAAATGTCATTTTTACTAAAGAAATTATTTAAAATATCCTATAAATACAATTTATCAAAACCATTTCAAACACTTTTTAGCAAAATTATTTATTTGTACATATATCCATATACCTACATTTCGACTGTCCTGCAGTCTTCTTCAGAACTGGCTCTGAAGAAGACTGCAGGACAGTTGAAACATAGGTATATGTATATATGTACAAATAAAGAGTTTTGCTAAAAAGTGTTTAAAATGGTTTTGGTAAATTGTATTTATAGGATATTACAGCAAAATAAAGAAAAGTGTGATTTTGTTAATATTTAAAATATCATTCTCAATATATACAACACTACTCGCCAGATATATATATATATATGGCACTGCAAGTTTATCTGTGGTTCTCTGCATATAGACAAATCAGAATATGTACAAACTAATTGTTCAGCAAGCTGATGGATTCTCTGAGTAAATTGGTATAAACAGTAGATTGGCTTCTTTTCATTTCTGAGAAAAAATAATTCAAGTAACTTTTGACATTCAATCAACTCCATTTAGTCTAGGATTGGGTAGATATAAGGCAAGTTAGCTGTTTTGTCTATATTAGGGCTATGAAACACTGAAAGTTGACTCTTTTCTTTCATGTGAATTCAAACCCCACCATAGTGAAGTATGGAGCAGCTGCTGGACTTGTCTTTCTTATCACCTTCAATTATATTTTCATGATTGTGTCTGTCAATATCTGTCTAATTCTTGGAACTCTCTAGAACTACCCAGAACCACATAAGAACTACCCCCCATTATATATTGCAGTGTTGGGGAAAAATACATCAAGGTAAAATGTTTTTTTCCTATCTTGATTGAAAAAAGCTGATGATTCTTTTCAATTTAGTTTAATCCTTTGAAAAATCACTTAGTGGAATTTTTATCAAAATATGTTATACAGACATTACTTAAAAAGATTTCTAAAATAGATAGTAGAATTTTATCAAAATATGTTTAACAAGCTATACTTAAAAAAATATTTCTAAAATAGGTAGTGGAACTCTATCAAAATATGCCATAAAGCTTTACTTAAAAAAAGATTTCTAAAGTAAATAATAGAATTTTATTATTATTGTAACATAAAAACATGCTTATTTTATACTTAAATTTAACTTCATATATATATATATATATAAGTTTGAGTATAACTCATATATATATATATATATAAGTTTGAGTATAACTTAAAATAATCTATATATAAAGTTAAATTTAACATGTACTACATAGATTATTGAAAAGTGTATGTTCCATATGTATCAATAATGTGGAAGGTTTGTCTGATTTCTAGGCTGATGGATGATTGTGATAGAATTAATCTAAACGTGAGTGTTATACTGATGAAAATAAAACTTTGCAATGCATATTACCATTCCCACCACAAAGATATTAAAAGTGGATAAAAGCTTCTTCCTACCAAGCCTGAGAATGATGTAATAAGAGTTGAGATGCACTGATAAATAACTTATTAATTATATAAATAAATATACTATAGACAGTTTAAGGCATATCAGTCATTTCATTTATCAAATAAAAATATCCTACCAAAGAAATAATATGTCTATAGTTATTGAAAAAACTGAAGATATTAAAATATATAGTTACAAAATTGGTTTCAAATAGATATAACTATTCATGGTTGATGCAAATTAGAAAACTGAGCTGATTTGAATTTAAAATTTTCAACTTAACAGGTAAAATGGCATTAAAAGTGAATACTAGATAGCATATATCTTCCAACATTGAATTCTATGAATTATTGGAAAGAGAGAAAAATAAAAGAAAAAGTTGAAGGAGAGTGAAAGAAATGGAGAAAAAAAAAGGATGAGAGAGAAATAGAGAAAAAAAAAGAAAGGCAAACAGCAGAAAGGAGGAGGGAGAAGAAGAGACAGAAGGAAGAAAATATTAATAAAGATGAAAAAACAGTTTATATCACTAAGCTTGACAAATACATGATAAGTTAACATTAGAGAATACATTTTTTTAAAAATGCTAAATGATTTTGAAAAGATCAAAAAAACAAAAACAAATAAATACTTTGCTAAAGATGGTATTTTATTAACTGAGTCAAAAGTAAAAAGGTATGGAAATTTTTTTAAATGACTTATTTAAAAAAATGAAACAGACGAATTTTGCAAACAGTACTGAAAAGAAGTAATTATGGTACATATAAGTATAATAGTAAAATGATTTGGGAAAGTACAGAAAAAAAACATTATTGCGGACTATATAGATAGGAAAAATATTATAAAAAAAAATTGCTAACAAAATTAGAAATACTAATTAATAAAAATATATTTATATTGATAAATTTTATTTTTTAAACAACGAAGTATTTATATGTAATATATTCGGAAGAAAATCAATCTTGATACATGCATTGTTTTAATCTTATAAATAAATTTACATGTAAGCAAAGATTTCAAAGAATAAGTGAATTCACTTGTTCTTCATCTTTGTTTATTATGCATTATTTAGGGCTTGAGTCTAATATATGCCTGATTTTTAATAATTACAATAAAAGTAGCATGGTGATTATTAAGCATTAAAAGTATGAATAGAAGACTGCATTTTATTAAAAAATTAGCCATTTACTTTTAAATTATACATTGGAGATTATTTACAAGTCTTATTGAAACAAAAGAGATTTCAAGTAGAAAAGCAATAAGATAGATGTTCATATAAATGAACAATTATCAATATATATCTAATGCATATTAATTAGTATGTTCAATAACCAAATCTCTGGGTTGTTGTTAATAAAATAAGATTCCATGAAGCTGCAAAAGGATCAACTGGTGCATGGGTTTGATCTCTGGTTTAATAGTATTTAACTTTTTTAGAGAGTGATTTAGTATTTTGAGATGTGGGATTAAGGCTTAGATAACATCTTACAAACCAGAGTGTGAAAAGAATGAATGTAGTAATTCTTATACTGAAAAAAAAGATCACTTTGTATATTTTTTATGATGTTGTTGATTGTTAGTGAGTTTGAATAAGTCATATTAGTGATAAAAAATGACATGGAAGAAGTGATGAACAATCCATAAGAAAGTGTTCCAATGTTTCTTCATTTTATGGCAGAGGGCATATAACGGATCTATATTTGTGAAGTGTTGCTTGTAGAAAAGAAAATAATTAGTCTTTTATTGACTATATATAAAAAAAATATTTATTAAGATTAATATAGTAAGGCATTTTGTATAGATTTCTAGATTGCAACAAAATTAATTTGTTTAAAACAAGAGATCATAGATATGAAATAATAAAATATTCTAAAAATTAAAGAATGCAATAACAAATGATTATAATATATTTTGATACAAAGTTGTTTAATATATTGGTCTAGGAAAAATGAATCCATATTTCTGTAATTTTTAATATCGTCTATGTCATCTTTTTTAAATATCAAAATATCTTTTGCATTTTTTTTTGTATTGAAAATGCATTTCATGTATAACTGAAAATTAAAATAAAATGAAACAAAATTTGCATATAAAATGGATACTTTGGTATTAAAGCTGCAACACAGAGCATGTATTAGACCTACTGTGCCTATTCATATTTGTATCAATCTGCTGATAACTTTGTAATCTTGAGATCTGACCAAAATAATGTGTACATGGATCTTGTACACAACAACTTTTTTGGCAAGAAATGTGTACACAGATCTTGTATATGATATTTTGGAAAAATTTACAAAGTTATTGGGGGGGGGGGTTGATATGAATGTGAAAAGAGCACAGTAAATCTAATACATGCTCATGTTGTAGGACTAAAAATAATTAAAAGTAAAAAACATAAAAGTATTTATCATTTTCAATAAAAAATGTATGATTTTGAATAAGACAATCAAATATGTATGACATTCAAATATGTAAGGAACTGATGGCATTACACAAAATAATTGTTAATTTAAATATGCACTCAACAAACAGTAAATGATTTTGGTTTTTAAATAACAAGACATTCAAATATGTATGATTTGGACACTAACAACTTTTAAGAATGATATTTGAAAAAAAAAAAAGTGATTTGCGATCTTAATGAAATGATGGCATTACACAAAAAAATGTGTTAATTTAAATAATGGCATTACACAAAAAATTGTTAGTTTAAATATGCACTAAACAAAAAGTAAATGATTTTGGTTTTTAAATAATATTTATAAAAAGATATTAACTATATGTATGACTTTCACACTAACAACTTTTAAAAATGACATTCCCAATCAAAAAAAAATATGATTAGCAATCTTAATGAAATTATGCCATTACAAAAAAAAATTGTTACTAAACAATTGGCACTAAACAGACAGTAAATGATTTTGAGTTTTTAAATAATATTTATAAAAACACATTTACGTATAATCATACATACTTACCATGTAATATATACCAGAATTGTCACCTTGAAACAAAACATTTCACATGTAATATTATCATAGAAAATAAAGATCTCTCCTAAAAATGTACCTTATCAAAATGTAGCACATGATTGCAGACTATGCTGGGATTTTCAACAGAAATGCTAACAAACGTACTCTTTTTTATAAACAAATTACCCCCCTCTAAAAAAAAGAAACAAAAACTAAAAATATACAACTGTATATGAATTGGATTAGTTATTATCAGAAAGAAATCTAGACAATAACTGAAAATGACAAAATATTACAACAAAAAAAGATCACATTGATGAAGAAAAATTGTACTAGTCCATTATATGGGGACAGCCACTTGATGGCATTGTTTATGTGCAAAAACACATAAAATACCATTTATGTGGCCAGACTAATGACTAATACTACAGTTTTTTTGTATTAGTCATTGCAGGCTGTTTGATGATGTTGCACAGAAATATTACAGTCTGTTTTGTGCTTTGTGACACTTTATGCAAATTAGCACAATTAACAGTTGGCTACCATATTGTCTGATAGTGGCTGGATTTCAAGTAGCCACAACTTTTGAAATTTCCATAGCAAAATAATTTTATTTCTACTTAAATCATACAGTCTGACTCATTAAGAATTGTCACACCAATCCCACCCTTCATTACACAACTTGGAATGTGCAAAACATTGGCAAAGGGCCAAAAATAATTCAGCCAAACTCATGCAAAAACATATATTTTTGTAAGAAAATTTGAGACAAATAAAATGGTGCACTGCGGCAAGCAGATTTTAAAATTATGCCAGTTTCTGACAACAGAAGCAAGATAACTGAGGTGGCATTTACGCAGCCAGATTTATGGTTAATACATAAGTTTTTGTTGTATTAGCCTTTATAGCATTGTACAGATAAATATTATGGCCCATTATGTGCTTCACAACACTAATTAAGCAAATTTGCATAATGTACTGCATTGTTTCTAAGAATGGCCACAAGTTTTACAATCTCCATAGCAGACTAATTTCATTTCTCCTTAAATCACACAGTCTGACTGATTGTCGATACACTGTAGTGCAGTGAGTCCATGATAGTCTATATTTGCAAAAAACCTCGCAATTCAAATATCATGCATGCTCCTGCAAGTGAAGCTATTTGATTTGCACATGTTTCCAAAACAAAAGGTTGTGATTTTATGACATAGATCAATAGAAAAAAAAAGAAAATGAAAATTGAAAAAGTACAAAGTTTTGGTCTTATTTAATTTTTTTGTGAGGGTGGGGTGGTTGAGAACAAGTTTGTCATCACTGAGACAAAAGTTATTTTTGGCTTGTTGTTTTTATTAAAAAAAAAAAGGTAGAACAAGATTTTATTTAAAAAAAAGGGAATACAAATAAAATGGAATAAAATTGGTTTTAAAAATCAAAGTTTTACTATATCAGTGGTAAAGATATGTTTGTGTACTGTTTTTGTTATCATAATTTGTTAGTAGGTAGAAAAAAAAAGTTTCCAAAACAAAAGTTGGGCTTCTATGACATAAATTAATCCAAAAAAGAAAAGAAAATGAAAGTTGATAAAATCAAAAGTTTTGGTCTTATTTTATTTTTTGTGGTGGGGGTGGTGATTGAGTAAAAGTTTGTTGTCACTGAGACAAAAGTTAGAAAAAAGTTAGTTTTGGTTTGTTGTTTTTATTAAAAAAAAGATAGAACAACAACAACAACAACAACAAAAAGGTAATACAAATAAAATGTAATAAAAATTTGTTTTAAAAATAATAAAAGTTTGACTATATCAGTGGTAAAGATATGTTTGTGTAAGGAAAAAAAAATAAAGACATAGTAGAAAAAAAAACTAAAAGAAAAAAAAAACATTTAAAGATGTAGTGTAGAAAAAAAATCGCTGGCAGGTGATCTGTAATGTTACATTTGATTGTTTTTGCATAGCAACAACACCATCAAGTGGCCCTGCCCTACTAATGGACTAGTACCAAAATGTTTTGTCACATATACTTGCAGGTATTATTTCCTTTCATTTTGATGTCATCAGGAAATTACACATTTATTGTAGGTGTGAAAAAGCCTCCTATCCAATCTACATTGTAGCTTTAATACCAAAAAAAAAAAAAAAAAATGGATGCCTTCAATATGAAATAATTATTAAAAAGCTGTTAAGCTATTGGTTGAAAGTCATAAAGTATGTTTAAATAATGCAAAAAAATGTTTTAAAAATGTTCAAAAAATTAAAAAATATATATTGATAATAATAAAATAGAAGTGTAACAATTATGAATACTTTGGTCAAATTATTATTGTTGATGTCAACATAATAGCTGAAATTAGATACAGATTTAAATTTGGTAAAAAGTTAATATTAAAAAATATATCTATTAATATGAAAGTGTATTTTAATGAATTTGTTTTACTAATGTTTACTTGTAAATGTAAACTTTCCCATTTAATATAGAAATAATTTAAAAATAGAAGACCATGCACAAAGTATGGAGAGATTTTTGTTAGGATTAGTAAAGAAAGTTCATAAGTGAAATACATAGAACAAAAATGAGTGAAAGAATTGAGACACATTCAGACCACTTTTTCTCACTATGCTTGCATTCCTGGAACAATCTTCTCTGATTAGCCTAACTAGAGGAATCACATACCAAGATGTTCCCAGAGTTAATAGCTGGATATATTTATATTCAAACTTCACTTTTTTATTATGTAAATATATAAGTCAAGTAATATATAAAAGATCAGAATTTACTTTAAAACTATTTATTTATTATTATATTTAACAAATAAATCAAATTTTGTAAAAAAGTATTAATATGGATAATTATTTTAGTAATTAAATTTATATACCCAAGTGTACATACAATGATAAAACAGCTTTTAAAATGTCCTTTACTGACTTTGTTATTTATTGGGTGGCCAGATTCTGTCTATGGTTTTAGACTAAATATCTGAAAGAAGAAATTCTTAGACTAATTAAAACTAGAAAAAAAAAAATCAAGTTTAATCCAGCATAGATTCAAACACAAATCATGATAATGGCAGACTGATGCAGTACGCATGCGTGGTGAATTCATTAATATATAGATACATTAACCTATCATTTAAGATATTCGGAAGTTTGAAATTAAGCAATTAGTTCTAAGTATTTGGAAAAATAATGTTATAAAAGTAATAGTGATTTTAATTTATATATGTAAAAGTCTTGAAGTACTTCTACAATATTTGTTTTTGCCATGTCATTTCCCTATAATAAATTTATAGCAGTAGACGTTAGAAATAAAACAAGCGCGCACTACTTTATTATTGATTTTCCTGCTATCAGTAATATTAACAAAAGTTGGCGGTTGAGTAAATATAATTTAGCGTTGACAACTTTCAAATTTGCTTTTTGAAGCACATTAACTTTCCGTGAACTGAATTTGTTAAATATATATATAAAACAACAAATGTATAGTTTAAGTTTTGTAAGATATTTTATTTAGTTGTTTGTTAGAATTGTGAAAAAATTCAATACACTCAAAAATGAAATGAAATGAAAACAATGTTTTAAATAGAATTAAATGTCTCGTTATAATCATGAAATCTTTAATATTAAGTCTGTGTTGGCAGAAGTTTATCTAAAGATCATTTAGTACCAAGCATATTTTAATAGAATTGCTAATCTAATTGTATGCGTTTAACAATAGATAAAAAACAATGGAGACAAATGATAGCCAGACAGCCAATGTCTCATATCAAATAAATATTATTTAGCTAAAAATATTCATTGAATTTACTCAGTGCATGAGTTTCATTACACAATTTAGTTTTAAAAAAGGAGAGAAGTTTAAGGGATATACGATTAACTTCTTTTAATAAGTAAATTAATGTTTATGAAATTAATTGTTTTTTTTTTTAAATTATCATAATCTTGGTTTCTATCAGATTTACTTGGAATTATTTTTATTTTCTCTTATAAGTATTGGTCATAAGCGGCTGATATTTTTTGCGTCAATTTTAAATCTATATTTATTTTCGTAAAATCCATAATCTTTACGTAAGATTATGATATTGATGAGAATAATAATTTAAATAATGTTACGCTTTTAACATTTATTATCATTTATTGTTTTCAATAATTCTTTTGTGATTGGTGAATTTTCCGTAATACTAAAGTCCAAATACTAAATGCTATTCTTTTATTAATGATAGTGATATAGGGCATTTTTTACTAAGTGTTGAGCTAAACTTTGTTGTTTTTTAATAAATTAATCGTAAGCAAAATGTTGGATAAAAAGAATTGATAGCAATAATGATTGAAAGTTTTGTCTCTCTTTTAAATTCCTTTTTTATGAAAAAAAAAAAAGAACTTTTTTTTCGAAATGTATTTTTTTTTTTTTCATATGTCATAGCACCGGCCGGGACGCGAACCCACAACAGTCTGCAAACAAATACTTGCTTGCAAGGCGGCCGCGAAGACCTCTCGGCTAACAGCACTTGGGTTTTACCTAAGCAAAAAACTTAAAAAAAAAGTATATGTTCACCATTCTGTAAGATGTTAAAAGAGCCAGTCTAAAGCAAGATTCAAGTGGTATCTCTAGCTCCCTTGAAAAGAAAAGGCTATTTATAAAATGCATGTTTAATGAAGAAGTATTTTGATTTTCTGCAATTGTGGATGAATCAGATAAAGTGAAATTTGAATAAGATGCATAAATAAAAAACAAAAATGTGAAAAAAGTATTCTAAACATCTTTAACAAGATTCTATTCTTTATAATTATTCATATAAAAATAGGATCTGAAAATTAATTTGCATACTCAAATATTACTCGTTAATGTAGTAGTAAAATTTTCCAATCTAAAAGTTATCACCTGATGAAAATATTTGTTAAATTTTTTTTAGTAAGATTTGTCCAGATAACAGTATATTAACTTCATTTTTAAAATTTTGAATAATTTATTTTTTATGGTGAATTAAAATAAAATTAACGACTTTAAGTCAAGTAATAGTATTTTTGCATTGCCAAATCCATCCTTTTAATAGATTAAATATTTTCTTATATTTCAAATTTCAAGTTTCAATAAAATAAATCACTTCTTATGCTTAATACTGATATAAAAAATCTTATATCTTCTCTCTCTATTTTTATAGCCACAAAGTAATGACAACTTTAACCATGTTGGAATGAAAATAAAATGTCTAAAATTGTAATTTAATAAAATAATTTCATTTTAAATGTAACACAGCATGTATCAATATGTCTGATTCAGTATTACTTATGCTTTTATTTTATTAAAATACATAAAAAATAATTCAATATGGATTATAATATTAAGACTTTTCTGTAAGATTCTAAAAATATGACAGAAGGATAGCAATATTATAAAACCTCTAACTATCAGAACTTTAGGGCCAAAACAACCCATTTAAATTTAAATTGTTATTGATAGAAGAGTGGCTTTGAATGCATTTTGATACATCATCCTTTAAAAGTTTGACAATTGTGATCTGGTAATTATGTGTTTTTTCAGCTTGTTGGACGTTACATTAGTAAATCTGCTTTTGTTAAGGCATAAGATTCTCAATTTATGTTATAAATATAATTTTAAATATACTGTATAATTACAATATTAGTTGTTTTCAAAATATATGGCTAATAATAAAATACAATAAAAAGATATAACGAATCAAGATAATAAATTCTTTTAAAAAAATATCAAAAAAGTTAGAAGACATTGATACCTTTTAAACAGACTAAGAGACAAATATGCGATATACTTCAATATATTTGAGATTTATGGATTAATTTTTGAAGTCATTTGCAAAAACATCTTTAACTTATTACTTTTTGTATTTCGATTTTTGTTTTCTTCGGTGTGACTGCTAATGATAAAAAGAAATATAACTTTTAACATTTAATTCTATTTACCAATCTTTATAAAATAATGATAAAGCGTATTAGATCCAGATTTTGATAATAATGTACATACATGTCATCAGATACAAGATATCCCAAGCAGTCATCATAAACAATCAAAAATAAAAACTTTAGAAAAAATATTTAAAACTTATTTTTTATTTTAAAATGTAATGATTATTATATGTCATATAAATTATTAAATTCTTTTAATTTTGATAGCAATTTGTTAATAAATTGCATCAAATAAGATAGGTATATATAATTGTAATTTTAATATTCCTATTATAAATCTAATAAATACTAATACAGAATATTTAAAATGAACAAAGGAATTATTATAAATAGATTTTTGCATGTATAGGAAATTATTAGTTGCCAATGTATTACAGATAATGAATATTTTAAGCATAACACACAAATATATATATATATATTATAAGTCTTTATCTTATAATCTTTCACTTATATGATTTAAAATAGAAACGACCTATCCCATATGAATAGAAAATAAGCTTTACATAATATATGAAGTGTGTTTCACCTGAAATATATTGAATTTCAGTTCTATTTAAAAATTTTTTAGATTTTTTATCATTATTTATATTTGTCACCAAGCGTGCTGAATAGTGAACTAAAAATTTTTGATTGATTAGTCAAATATTGCAAATTATATATAACAAGAAAAAAATGGGTATTTAATATTCTGTATTTATATACACACACACACACATATATATGTATATATATATATAAATGAGATACTTATAATAAAACTTTTTTCAATTAACATTATTAACAAGATTATTGCAATAGCAACAAAGCTCATAAAAAGGCATTTTTGCTCTAGTTTAATGTGTTCTTTATGAAGAGAGCTTATCAACAAAATCTGGATCCTAGAGCCTTATTCTTATATTACTATTTAATATCTAATTATTAATATTGATTAGCAGTTATTATTTTTGAAAATTTATACATTTTATTACAGATATTATTATATTTATTGTAAGCAAATTAGTCTAAATATTTTTGCCTCGATTAATTAGATTAGTTGGTGCAATTACTGTTAAAAATACATTGCATGTAAATAAGGCCTCCTATATAAAATTATCTATTGTTTTTAGATTTTGTACAATGATTATTGAAAATGTATTGAAATATAAGATATAGCTTATTACTGAAACCTAAGTTCTGTATGCCTTATCAATATATTGTGATTTAATGGGCAATTAGTTACACTAATTAATAATATTAGTTTATTATATGTATATCATTGCAGCCATTGTCGAACAACAGCAAATACATACACAATCACACACACACACACACACATATATATATATATAATTATTTTATTCATTCATTATGCAGAATGTTTCTTATATATGTAAGTAGAGGGATTTGAACTTAATTTTTTGTAGTCTGTATTCATCCTCTATTCCATCTGAAACAACAGATATACATGACCACATACATGTGAAAAAGATAGATGATCCTCAATAAATGTATTTTGTTGGCCAGACCATAATCTCCCACACATATTTATAATCAGTGCATGGTTTTCAACTTTAAACTCATAGTTTTGTAGTTAAGTAGAAATACAAGGTGGCTGCTGGTGGGTTGCATTAGATCCTAAGATCTAGGTACAGTGCTCTCAGATCCAATGCTCCTCACTGATGAGGGCCACAAGCCAGAAACTAGTCTGGGGATATCTGATGAGTAGGCACAACATGGGATTTTATGCACAAGCCTTCTGGCATCCATTGATTACTCTAGCTTGCACTGAGTGGCACTACTCTATGGAGTGTTTTGCCTGTTTTAATAACTGTTATGAGCAAGCATAAAAAATGGTGATCATATGAAGATAGTAATTCCTTAAACTTTAATGAACAGGCTTTAATCTTCTCATCCATCTAACAATTCAACCCGTCTAATGCATTAAAAAACTGATGTAGGAACACTCAAAGTCCTTATAGGACATGATATTGTAGTCATACCCATATAGACATTGTGTAAATCTAACGTCTCATATTAGCGGCCATTACATATCCATATATATATATAATTGTTTTATTTATAGTTATTGAATAAACTGGAAAAAAAAATAGAAATTTCTAGTCGTAATAATAAAATCTTGTAAGCTTGTTAAATTTAATAGAAGAATCAGCTAAAATATATCGTTCTGATTAACATAAAAAATAAAATATACCACAAATGGCAGATAATAAAGTAAAATAAAACAAAAAAATGTTGTTTTAAATGATCAATTTTCTATCTAACAAAAATGAAGTGAAGTGCGTCGATGCATCAAACGCGCTACTCATTCCAAATCAATGAAACAGCTTAGAAAAAAAAAAAATAGAATCTTTGTTAAAATCTAAAAACTGAAATTGTTTTATTCAAATTTAAAATTATGATTTTATTTTTATTTTTTTCAAGCAGTCGCAGATTTATTTAAATTTAATCATTTAACCAATATTTCAAACGCGCGTACACACACCTATAAGTTTTATTATTAAGGAATCCTTAATACAAACCAATGATTTAAAATGCTCTCATTTAAAACATTATTCCTTGGGAACTCAGGCAATGATAAAGTGCAGATTCCGGAACATAAGAACTTGAAATCGATTCTTATTCTGCATTTACGGCGCTGAACTTAATATAAATTGCCCAGCAAGAAAGTCATTCGATTATTAATTTTAGTTAAGACATTATAAAAATCTTATGAGTTTATCTAAGGGTATTTAAAAAGTACTAGAATTACATCAGAATTTCCTGACTGCACAAAGGGCACATGGTAAAATATCGTGAATAAGATTGATTACCTAGGCAATACAAAATGAGGTTAGACAAAAAAAAAATGCTATGTTCTCTATGAAATCCAATTTTTAATAAAAAGTTTATTAATATAAATAAACTTTCAAAACAGACAATCTCCAAGCTTTATTACCACGAAAGCCAAAAACACAAGTATTAAAAGCTCTGAGGTTCATAAAAAAACTTTCTTAGGGTTTTAGATTTTATAGTTTTTTTTTATAAGTTACACTAAGATATTTGCTGAGATCATTACATATTACATATGGAAACTTTGTATGCAAAATAATCAAAGAATCAAGTTGAATTTAAAATACTTTATCATGCTATTAAGAAAAGTTATATAAACTCTTTAATAAATATGATTTTATTTTATTTATATATTATAAAAAGATATGAATTAAATAAACACTTCGCTTTGAACCATATCAATTTTGTAAAATATTAATCATTGCTTAGATAGCACTAAGGAGATTAACATTAGTAAAGATATTTTGCAGACCCCAAGTTTCTCTGAAATATTAAGTAGATTAAAATGAGGAAAAAAATAAAGGTTTGTTATCTGGATTTTGAAATCCATGTTGTTGCAGATGAAATCCGAATAAAAATTAAAAAGATTAAACAATATTCATTGGGTTTATAAAAAAAGTAGAACTAAAAAATTAATAATTACAACTTAGACAAATTATTAAAATAAGCAAAAATACAATGAATTAAGCTAATTGTAAAATAAAAGTTAGAATGCTGTGTAAAAAATAGTAAAAAATCTTTAAATATATTATTATGCTACAAAAGCTTCTTCAACAGTTGCTAAGAGGAATTGCAGAAAAAGTAATTTTCATCTGATCTCCGAACTACAGGATTGAAGGTTTTAGTAGTTTTTTATTTTGATTTGTCTAACTAAAAATAACTGTATAACGAATTTTTTGACTAATAGTCCCCAGGATTGCTTCCTATATTAAAATTATATCAATCTTGAAGATTCAAGTTTTATAATTGCCTTCAACTAAATTCCACATTGTGAAAGATATATGAATGTTGAAACTATAATCACTCACAGACAGCCTTATATGGGAAGAAAATAGAAGTTGGGCTTAAAAATAGTTTTAATAATACGTTATGTTAGTATCTGAAACTCTGTTTAATAAAATAAAATCTAAGGACTGTAGAATGTATAGAAAAGTAAAATAATCTTTGTAAAAAATAACAAGAGAAGATAAAAAGCAAAATATATCACATACCATTCTACCTTGCCAAGGCATATGTCTTTTCCAATGACAACAGAAGTTCTTATAATTATTAATCTTTTTTTCGAATCTATACACTTACCAAAAATATTAATATACCTGTTACTATGGAAATAAATTATACAATAAAAAGAAGTCATTCATTTGAAAATAATCCACATACCATAAGAAGTGTTTATTATGTTAAGTACTTGTTGAAGATTACTAAGGTTTTTAACTATTGCCACACATCAAAGAATCATGACATTGCTAAACATAAATTGCATTATGTTTGCATTTATATTTTAAAGTATCACATTTTAACCTACAAACCACTTGGAAATTTATCCTGTTTTAATTGGGAAATTGCAACCATCAATAAAGTAATGGTTTTGTTGTAAGGAATATCACATTCCATGCTCAATTAACATGTGCAAGCAGAAAAGTGAAACCTTGTAAAAAGTTGTTACAAAATAATTGACAGAAACAGTCTTAAATTTCAAAAATCATCATTAAAAAAAATTGAGCACTTTTTCTTCCATGATTCAGATGAAGAAGATGGATTATAATTATGTTGTCTGCTACATGTAAAAATGGTGATTGGTAATCTTTATTTTTTGACTTGAAAGATGAAAGATAGATTCTTTATCCAATTAATTTCTCATTGCGGATTTATCTCAATTGATTTTTTTTTCAAACCTTGAATTGAATTAATATGATTTACTATAAATTCTTTTTTTTGAAATAATCTTCATGGCCATACTTCTTTAGACTATATAAGTTCCAAAGTTGTGTGTGTAATGTCAGAAAAAAAATAAAATTGTCTTAAAGTAGGCACCTAAACCTTGTATAATAGAGAAATCATTTCATATTATTTTGAATGACTACTCTTCATTTATTAATTGAACATTAAAACATGAGAATAATTTTTACACTTAAGTTCATTTTTTAAACATTTCTAAAGCCTTGACTATAATAGATGATTGCACAAAATATTTTAAAGTTGAGTCTAACATTTTTTTAACAATATAGAATTTTATAAACAAATTATTTATCATTTTTAAACTATAGCATTAATGTTGTGATGCAAATAGTTAAAATATCATTAATGTTTTTACATACTTCATATATTATCTTTGATTTGAAAAAGTTAAGTATTACAAATCTTATTAACAAGATATTTCTTCTTTATGAATAACTTTGTAGGGAGAAATTAGGGCAAAAGTAGTGCTGGAGTCAATTTTCTTGTATAACCATCTATTGGGGTATTTAATAATTTTTTAAAGTATAAAATTCATGAATATTTTATATTTTAATTCCCAAAAAAATCTAAAGACATCAGGATAATCAAAAATATGATAACTTCAAAGTAGTTAAATATGCTTTGATGTGTTTAATCTTTGATATCAGATTTCATGCAAATTGTGAGATTACATGAAAAAAAATACATGATTTTTTTGTAAAGCCTCTTAAGATTCAAGGTTATTTTTACAATAATTGTCTAATAATTATTAAAAATTGAAAATATACATCATTACACAACTATTTTATACATACATGTTTTATTTTTAAAAATAGAAGATAATAAATGCTAGAACAATGTTTTTGTTAATCTTTCAACTGCTTGACATTTCCATTGTTTTTCATGGTGGCAATTTTTATAAATGTTCAACATTTGATTTCAGTATTTAAGCTTTTATTTTATATTAGAATTCAATAATTGGCCTTGATTTGTTAGAAATATAAGTTTATAAATAAAAAAATCTCTATATTTGAACTATGCAAATATTAAAAAAAAGAGTTGTAATAAGAACAAATGGGATAAAATGTTATTCAATGATCTGAAAGAAAACAGTTTTCAGAAAATCAATAAATTCTTTATTTTAAATTTATTTATACAAAATAACTGAATAAATATTTACATCTGATCTAAGTTTTTTTGCTTTAAAACTTTAAAATTTCTTTATAAATTTTAGAATATCTGAAATATTTTAATGCAGTTTTGATTTTGACAGGTAATGACATTATGCAATCAGTTTCTTATAGGTACAGCTATCTTTCAACACAATTCTCTTTGTTAATGTTAAGATTAAATTTATTAATTTCTATTTTTAAACTGAAACCTATACAAATAAAATCAATGTGTATACATGTATTCTTTTTGTTTAAGATAATTATTAACTTAGTGAACTAGCAAAAAATTTATCTTTTTTTTATTTCAAAAAATTACAAAAAAGTAAAACCATCAATAACTGGGGGTATCTTTCCATTTTTATCAAACTGCTTGGAAAGTAATGATCTCTTCAGATCTTTTTAAAATTTATAAATCAATAATTGATAGACCACAGTTTCAACGTTTTTTAAAAAATTTACATTACTATCAATAAAATCTAGCAGCAAAAGAGTAATCTAAAGTGACAGAACTATCTGTTATTTTTGAAGTAAACAAACCACTCAAATGAACAGAACTGTAATAAAAAGGATTAAATAAACTATTCTCCTTGAAACTGATTTATTCTAACGTTCTCCACTTGTACATATCAATAAAAGTAAAGTTTAAAAAAATGAATTCCATTGAAATAATAACTCTATCATCGTTCTGAATTCAAAATCATTAACAATATGGTAAGACATTATTGAGTTCAATAGTCTTTGATTTTATAAATTATCATAAGATTTTACACCATTACTATTTTATATAAGTTAAGACTTTTGTAGGAGAATAAAATACCTGTTATTATTTTATGCATTTAATATTGAATTGGACAGAATAAAAAAAAATGATTGAATTAAAATATTTGTTTTAAATTGCTTTTTTAAATCCTTTTTTTTTTTTACTACAAATACATTATTTTTTTTATCACTAATCTGAGTTTGTTATTACGTTTTAATTATCAAAGCTCATCAATTTGTGGTGCTATATTAAATAATGTTAAGCATAAGGAAGACACTATTTAAAAAGAACAATGCTTAATTTTTGTTTGTAGTCTATTTTGGATCTACTTGGTTATACTTTAGCGTTTAAATTACTTAGTATATTTTTGCCGCTAGCTGAAATAATATGCTTAAATGTTTTTAAATCATATAATAGTGATTTTAACACACAATAGAAGAGCACATTAGAAAAATGTATAATGCTTAAAAAAGTTATCGGTGAGGAGAGAAAGAAATGATCAACAATACAATTGATGGACTTTAGCATCGCAGTAATGAATATATTTATCTATTGCTTGAAAAACCAAACAGATGTAACAAAAACTGATAATAATATCGATATGACAACTACTGTATTGTTATTAAAAGATAAGTTTTGTTACCTCAAAAACATATTATCTGTTTATTTTTAGGTAATATTTGAAAAAATATTTTTTTAAAATTAAAGTCTGTTGCACGTCTGATTCTGCTAAAATAAAGATGATTATCTTTTTCAAAGAGTTTATTATTTACTGATGTTGTATACATTTCAATATTAGCAGCTGCAAATAATTTATTCTATTCCGATAAAAAAATTATAGGAAAAATGCAAAAAAAAAAAAAATAATTAAAACTGCATATATCAGTGCAAACTCGCGAGTTTATAATATTTTATAATGGAAAATTCTGATTATGTTACAAAAAAAGTTCTGAAATACTTCATCACTTTGCTGACTGTAGCTTTTTCACCCCATCCCCCTTTAACAATATTCTTTCTCAAATATAAGTAATTAATTTTGCCCACTTTAAAAAGTATATTTGTTATAATCTACATAACAAAAAGAAAGACTGTTTTTCCCATTCTTTATTTATTTTAAAATATTTTTCAAACCCAATCCAATTAAGATGTATTATAGCAATAATAGATTAAAGAGCTACAGCATCACCGCTTCCAGAAAGCTAAAAAATATATCAATTCAACTTATAAAATTTGTCACTATACTTTTAAAATGTTAAAGTTATGTAATATTTTTCTACAATCTTAATGTTGATTAATAAAGTTTTATGCTTTAATTATAGAACAACTGTCCTATATCAATTGGTTTAAGTAAAATTTTATTTCATTACGGTAAAAAAATCTATTTATAAGTTCTTAAATGTCATGTTCCTCTATAAAAGACCAACAATATATTTAAATTGGCTCAAAGCAATTATAGTTTTAAATTTTAAATAATTTAATTAGTTGCATAAAAATAAAGCATCATGAAGATTATCTATTAACTTGACAAAAACATTAAAATTATCAACTTATAAATCCAGGGGTGAAACAACCGTTTTCGATTTTAATTAGTTAGAAATAAAAGCTCCATTAGCAAACTTGTTATATATCTATTTTGCAAATCAATCTGTCAACAGTTAAAACTCCATGTTATTAAAGCAAAAAGAAAACATAAAAATGAAATTAATATACCAATTAAAATTTCAAATTTTTTGATTCTCACTTTAAGTAATAATATTTTTTATTACAACTTTGTGTAAGAATATTTTTTTTTTAAATCAGCATCTTTTTTTAATATTATCCAGAAACTTTTTTAATTAACTGAGTCAATTTTTTATAAACACAATAAAAGTAATTAATATTTAAATTACATTTTTGATTACATTAAGATGGTGTGTGGCTGGAATGGTATAGGGCGTTTGAAATATTTTATATAGATTTCAGTTAGCATTATGCATTTTTTCTATTTCTTATATATTGATTTTGGGGAGTAGAAATGACTATTGTATAATCTTTCTAATTATATGTAAAATTAAACATGTTTGTTTATTTGCAATGTAAGATTTTTGCTTTCTTAGATTTACAGAACTTATTAATTTAAATTAGCTTGAATCTTAATATATACTACATTATTGCTCTTTATTTAAAGGGAAGAGTGCAGCTGGAATAATATAGCTATGGGGTGTTTCAAATATTTTATATAGATTTCAGTTAGCAGTATGCCTTGTTTCTATTATATATATATATATATATATATATATATATATATATATATATATATATATATATATATATATATAATGCTTTTTGATTTTATTATTGAAAACTGTGTATTTAGTAAAATCACTGAACACATTTTTAATATAAAGCATTACAATTATATAGTGACTACTTTAGTACTTTGCACTTCAATTATTTTTGGGGATTGTGATAATAAAAACATTTTAAAGATAAGGTAACATACTTTTATGATTCCATATTAATAAATTATACAAGTGTCATTAGAACTTACAGTATTAGCATTTTTTAATATTATAAAGAGCTGTTTCAGCACCAAAAATGGTTAACTTTGTCCAAATTAAATAAGTTGGGAATTGGTCAAAGGATTAAATTAGTTATCTAATATCTAGTATCAAATATCATCAATATACTCTCTATTTCACAGAATATCACAATAATATGTAAATGAGCTTATTTTATGATTCATGAGATCATATTTCAGGTCCATATATATATATTTTTAAATTAATCAAAAAAATATAAATGACCATCATATATTCTTTTCTATTTCAATTTTTGTATTTGTTTAATTTCTATCTTATATATATATACATTGCATTTAAAGAGATTTCATATTATATTTATTATTTTTCCAAGTAAAGAATATTACTTGAATAATTCTGAGTAAAGCAGCTTGAATTAATTTTTGTAATGAAAATAAATAATTTCTATTTCTAACACTCTCCTTTAAATAATTCCATTCTTTTGTAAATTGTTAAGAAAATTAAATTAGAAATTTTACTATTTAGTAACTCTTGAAATTTAGCATTAGTTGCAGTTTCTACAAAATACTAATATTAAATTTGTTACCAATATGTTTGAACACAACATTCATGTGTTGTAACATTGATTTTCTTTGCATTATAATTCTAAACCATAACGGAATCCATAAGTTCATATAGTTTTGTTTTTTTGTCAAACAACAGTATTTATTGATATTCAATCCATAATACATGAGTTGCAAAAAATTATAGCAATTAGATAATTTTATCTTACAGAGCCATTACCATGGTTTTAAACCACTCTACCTTCATTTGTGTCTTTCAATTTTTTTTATTAAAGACTTTAAAAAAGAAACTTCATTCTTCTATTATTTGATTAATAAAAGTCTTTTTTCTTTTTAACTTTCTATATGTAGTTTTAAGTATATAAACATTGATAGAATGGGAGTTTATTAATAATTTCTATTAGTCATTCATTAGAGTAGAGATTATCTATTTAATAAATAATATTTCTGTAGTGTATTTTTTCACTACAGCATCTTTGCACAAGATAGGGATTGGTTTCTATCAGCTTTTATCAACTTGTGGAGGGGTGTAATAACTAACCAATGACTAAAGCCACATGGGAAAGATATATTGATAGAATGGGATTGTACAAATCTAATTTTAATTTTCTTGACTTTTGATTGTTGTAGGGAAATATTCCAAAATTTAGAAGAAATGGAGTTAATCATAATTTAAAAACATATTTTTTTACTTAACTACATAATATTCAAAAAATAATTGGTATCATTTACCTCTCCAATTAATCCAGAGTTTTGTGAAAAGTAACTGTATTAATTTCAAATTTTTGTAACTATTTATGTCCAAGTACTAGTTTAAGTTTAGTATTTTAAATGTCTGCTTCAAACACATTCCACATGTCTATATTTATGAAAGAATAACATATCTCTTACTAGCTTGTATTTTATTTATACTTTATAACTGTTTTTGTCATTTAGCAAAACAGTTTTCTAATATCATAAACAAGCCAGTTTGTATAAGATAAACAATATATCTATTGATGTAATTTACATAAAGTATTTTAATTAAAAACTTATTTTTTGCTTATCTTGCTCACTCATTGCTTTTTTCATTATTTAAGAACATTGAAATATTGTATATCTTTATATATATATATACATAAAATTGAAAAGATGAAACTGTGGTTATATAATCATATTAATCACAGGTCAGTTTAATACATAGAGTTGATTAATGACATAATGGGCTAATGATGATAATTAATGACAATAAAACAAAAAACACTTGAAAATATTCTTCAAGTGGGAGGAAAGTTATAGAGAAAAGAAAAGAATAAATAACTTTTATGTAAACAGCGCCTAGACTTTGATAGAAATAACTTATTTTACAAAGCATTAGGAGATACTCTTATTTGAGTACTGTTTGTTAATTAATTTGTCATTAATAATATTGGAAGTTCATTCCACTATTCATCAATTGTAAACCATACTGTCACCAGCCTGACTTCAGAATGAATTTAATACTTTCGTATACAATTACTTAATAGTAAATGGTTATATGTATTTTATAAAAATATGTAGGTTATAAAAAGAGAAATATCAAACAACAAACTATCAAAGATATGATTAAATGCTATCGATTGGTCATAGTATCTATTATTTAATTATAAATTTGCATTTTTAGTAGAGAAATTAATATTTATAAACACATACTTTATTATTTTATATAGTTTCAAAAACTAAAACTTTTATTCAATCAATTTAAAACAGTTAAAATAATTATTATTACTATTATTTTTAATAATCTCGGTGATAGTAATGGAGAATTTAAAAATTCAAGTCCTTTTATTAAGACTGACATTAAGAAATGTCAAATTATTTTAGCTGCCATTTATTTAGTTTACTGAATCAATAAAATTACTAAATCAGAAATAGTCTGACATATAAAAATAAATATCAAAAAATACTCGCACTTATTGCATTTTTACCTGTATAAAATGCTAAGCTTTTATAGTTTTTTTTGAAATAAATTTATTTAAAATTTATTATTTCGCTTCTTATGGTCAATAGTTATATTTGGAGAAAAATATTAACAACGCTTGGAAAATTTATTTCAGTATTTAAGTATATATATATATATCAAATATTTTTGTTTTAATCAGTGCATCTCAACTCTCAACTTCAACATACGTTACCATCCACTGGTGCAGAAATTCATATCATCTATCAGTGTATATACTGAGTCTATCTCCTTTCACTAAATGTGTAGAATAACTTCATGTTTGTGGGAATATATATATAATATACCTCAAACTTTCACTCCATTATACATTCTTAAAACATAAATAAATACATCTGAAAGAGTCCAATGATCCCCAAGATGAATTGAACTAGCATTCTTCAAAGTCTGAGCTCACAAACTTTTACCCCATCAGCAGTGTTTATCCTATATTAAATACCAAATAATTATATTTTAATTTATAAGTGTCAAACTTTATGCATTCATAATTTTGATACCAGTCATTTCAGATACATATATTATTGACTATTCTTAATCATTTATTAAACTACAGATTATCTTTTATTCCAGTTATAAACTTTTAATATCAGTAGTATAAGATCTGATTTTGTAGAAATATCAATATGTAAATATCTGTGCCTATACTGACAGTTCAATAACTTTTATTATGTTAATCTTATGCAGACATGCTTCATCCTATTGTAACAGTTATTATGATAACTGGCCCATTCCACTTCCAAAATAATAATAAAAAATGAAATAAAAATAGTTGAAAATTCGAGAAAACATTGGCTTCAAAACAATTTTGAATATTTAAAACAAAAAAATATATAAACATAATAAACCAATTATAGTAAATGACTTCATGATCTATAGAAGATGCGTTAATTTTCTATGCTTATGCTTTGGCAGTCACATTCAGAAGAAACTTCAAATTTTATTCAACCTTTAAGAGAGCTTAGGTTTTTTTCCATTTATTTGTTTTATAATCCCGGCCGATGCTATGACATATGAAAAAAAAAAAAAAAACTATGAGAGATTGGTATCAAGTCATTATTATCTAGAAAAAAATTACGAAAAGAAATAAGCTGTTAACAGTTAGATTTAACTCATCATAAGTATCGTCTTTTTTCCCCCATTGAACTCTATAAAGAAATATAAAGATTTTTACCTTCAGATTACTCTTTACTATATAATATGACCTTTCAAAAGATTTAAGAACTGACAAACATATTAACAATTATTTATTTTAACTTCAGTGGAAGCTTAATAATATAACCAAATTTATGATATATATATAAAATGAGCCAAACAACTGAAAATATAGAGTTGACTGCATTACACCTAACACACTTTTTTTTTTAAAATAAAAAAAAACACTATTATCGTTATTGATAATGCACGTTATTCAGCTAACCAATTAAATGTAATCACTATTTTATTCATGTAATTAACATAATACAGTTAAGACTATAATTTCAATAACAAATAAACTATCACATGACCTTCATATTAGGTTACATATTGTTTTAATAACACATTTTTTTTTACCTTTTTTGCCACTTACTGGCATCTATAATTACTTATTAAAGCTTACAGTAAGTTTCATAGAGAAAGTAAAAAGTAACCTGCTAAACAGCAATATATAAATTGAAATAATGTGTTAAATCTGTGGCAGTTTATTGGTTTATATCAAATGTGGATCATAGGATAGAAGTGTCTATATTTATTAAAAAACTAAGAACACCATAATATATAAAAATGGAACTGAATTCAGATGTATATGATTATACAAGCAAGTTGGCTTAGCTTGAAAACATTTGTTTTTCACAGTATACTGGTGGTTTGATAGTATAACACTGAGGAAAATGATAGTAGCTGGAAGATGCATTAAATCCTAAAGATCTAGGTGGTCTGTTTAAAGATATAAAGTTTTTGCTCATAAAAGCTATAGCTTAAAACTAGTTTGGGAATTTTGGATAGGACAGTACAAGGTAGGGATTTATTAAGTGCTGTCATCTGGCATCTATCATTATTTACTAAAGTTTATAGTAAGTGGCATAGAGAAGGTAAAAAATATGCTGCTAAAATATTATATATATAATCATGTATATTTTTACAATAGCACACAATATGATGCAATTTTATATAATAGATGTAATCTATATTAATATCTTAGTTGATTGCACCTTAATAAAATAAAATCTGTTTCATTTTTGGATTGAACACTATAGTTCATTTTAATCAATGTACAAGTTCAACAGAATTAATGATCATATGCCCACACTTATCTATCTATCTATCTATCTATCTGTCTGTCTGTCTGTCTGTCTGTCTGTCTGTCTGTCTGTCTGTCTGTCTATCTATCTATCTATCTATCTATCTATCTATCTATCTATCTATCTATCTATCTATCTATCTATCTATCTATCTATCTATCTATCTATCTATCTATCTATCTATCTATCTATCTATCTATCTATCTATCTATCTATCTATCTATCTATCTATCTATCTATCTAATACCAAACTTTAAGAGACTTGAACTCAGATCCTCCAAGCTTCCAACAGCTATCAAATCCATCTTATACAACTGATACACATTACAACATATAAGTGAAAAATATAAATGATTTCCAATATACTTATTTCATGCTGAACCAGCACTTATTAGTTGGTCCAGATCACCATCTCCCACTCATATATACAATCACTACTTTATATTAAAATAGAAAATCTTCAAACTTTAATGGATAAACTTCAAACTTATCCACTCTCCAACTCTTCAGCCATCCATATCATTGAAAAATCCAAAGACAAAATAGTGGAAAAGATTGAAACTTGTTCATTAAAAGTTGAAGATTTGCTATCTTAATATAAACTGAGCAGTGATTGTATATATGTGTTGGAGATGGTGATTTGGATCAACTGATGAGTGATGGTCAGCACAAAGTACATATATTGAAAATCATTTAACTTTTTACATGTACATAGTCATGTGCATCAGTTATATATAGAGCATGCAAAACAAACTTGGAGAATATCCTCAACCCCAGACCATGCATCCAGGGTTGTCAGTGAGGTGCCAGGATATTCATTAGATTAAAAATAAAAGGACAGGCCCAACACTTTATCTAATGTATAACTATTGAGAAGAAAATCTGAAATTTTCAGACATCCATATGTCTAAAAATCCAGCTAACATAACTCAAATAGCCATATGGAACTGAAATAAGTTCAGATACAGCATATATTAATAGCCTTAGCAATATAGTTCAGTACCATATGGCTATTTGAGTTAGATAGGTGGATTTTTAGACATATGGATGTCTGAAAATTTCATATTTTCTTCTCAATGGTTATACATTAAATAAAGTGCTAGGCTTGACCTAGTATTTTTAATTTAATGAATATTCTGGCATCTCACTGATGACACTAGATGCAGAAAGTGGTCTGGGGTTGAGATATTCTCTAAGCTTGTTAAGAGCTTATTTTGCAGGCTCTATATATAACATTCATAAATATGAGCTTTATTAAAATTAGATCATGTGACATCTGACTTGATTTTTTATCAATGTGTATCAGTTGTATTAGATGGATTTGATAGCTGTGGAAATATTGGAAAGTCTGAGTACAAGTCCCTTATATAATTCCTCTAAATAAACATTATTCTTGATGATTTAAATACCTTCTAACATAACCTTAATATCTCTTGACTATAACTAAGCTTATAATCATCCTTAATATTAAACTTTAATAGTTTCATTACATATCTCTCTGGGTAATTATTATTTTATATTTCTGATACTATGAAAGCAGACTGGCACTTTAAGCAAAGTGGAGAATACCATTGATAGCATGACTATCAATGATACCCATGGCAATATTGGGCTATACAAAGCATAACATGATCACATTTCCTGACTATGGCCCACCTTGACTGCTGGAACAAAAATCTGCCACCCAAAGCACTTTATTTATTTTGAAAATCAAACTCAGATACCAGCTGACCATGTGTTATATAACTGGCATGCTTGGATAACAGGCACATCAACTAGCACTTGAAATATCCCAAGATAGCTACTATTCTTAATCAAGGGGGTCCAGTGCATTTAACTTAACATATATAATTATTTATAACTTTAAATTAATGGTGACACAATGATAAGAGAGAGAGAGAGAGAGAGAGAGAGAGAGAGAGAGAGAGAGAGAGAGAGAGAGAGAGAGAGAGAGAGAGAGAGAGAGAGAGAGAGAGAGAGAGAGAGAGAGAAGAAAGAAAAAAAAAGAGAGAGAGAGAGAGAGAGAGAGAGAGAGAGAGAGAGAGAGAGAGAGAGAGAGAGAGAGAGAGAGAGAGAGAGAGAGAGAGAGAGAGAATAAACCAAATAATAATTAAGTAAACATTAATATTTGTTTAATGTACACATATTTAGTATAACATAATAGTATGGAAATTTACATATAAAAAGTCTATAAGTGATTACTCAGTCTAAATTTTATAATAGTCCTTTGTTAAAGTTCATTTCATTTAGGAAAAAAATATTAAGTGTCTATAAACAGTGATCAAAACATATTTACCTAGATTTTCAATGATTTGATGACCCAGTTCACTTAGTATTGGTTGTTATTAGTATTATTTTTCAACTGGTTGGCCAGAGATTTGGAGGGGTCCTGATTAGTATTATTTTTCAACTGGTTGGCCAGAGATTTGGGGGGGTCCTGACAGATATTTTAAATTCTTTCTCTAGCTAAGCATTTATCACAAAGCTTCTTGAGAAATTGGCAATCCTCATTGTTTAAATATGTATGCAATCTTTACTTTTATTAAACTGCATTTTAGAAAGTACTTCTTAAATAATTATTTCTTTAGTTATCTTTCTTTTCTTTTTCTTAATAAATTTGATATATATTGTTAAATTATGAAATATGTAATGGAGATATATATGAGCTTTATAACATATATCTCACTATCATTACAATATATATTTATTTTGTACTGGTCGAAAAACACACATCGATCCAACAAAACCCTGAATACAGGTAAAGTACCTCGAGTCCAACCATGTACAAGATAGATAAATCAGGTACATCGTGAATTCTGCCCTATTTACCTATATCCCCAGGTTAAAGATCTAATCAATATCCTTTCTCGACGATATGATCGAATTCCTTTATTTTCACTGTGCCGGCAGCTGAGTCGTAAAGCATGAGATTCGATTTTATTATATTTAAATGAGAACTTGGGTGATTGGTTGATAGGTATGTTTAAAAATCAAAATTTATTTAAAATAAAAGTAAATAAAATGATTCGAGAACACTGGAAGTTTGTTTTAGTTATATATATATATTTAAAATCATTGGACATTCTACATTAGTTATTTTGTTTAAACTCAAGCTCAAAAAAAAAAAACCAAAAAATACAATTTTTAAATTAACTTCATAATTATATGAGTTCCTGACAACTTTATTTTTATTAGTGGTCAGCATTGACATTATTGGGTTTGTACAATTTATTTTGTTAAGTTTATACATCTTTAATTTTGTTTACATTTATTCTCCTTTTTTTAAAATAGCAAAATTTATTTCATAATTAAATGACCATGGATTTCAAAATTCCCCATGCACATTTATTACAAGCTTGTAAAATAGCGGTAGATTTAAACATCTGCCTAACGCACATATATACGAATGACTATTTTATGATTAATTAAAAAAAAAACATTTCTATTGAAAAAGATATGAATTAAATAGACGATTGTAGTAAGACTAATTTGACGTCTTACTCCACTAACAGATAAAGAAAAAATTGATTTCATTTCTCTTTATAAAATTAATAATTTGGATTGTCAATAACTAATGTTTTATGACATTAATGGACCTTGCTGGCATAGCTTATAAATAACTTTAAAACTGTAAGTGATTATAATAAACAAAAAATATATCAGTCAATTATCAAAGCAAACAAGTCACTTTAGTTGGACTTACAACTAAAATCAAACCTAAAAGAATTATATAACGTGAATTAGCCAAAACCAAACGATTTTAACTAATTACGCAAACGAACAAAAGAGTCGATTACTCAGGTCGAAGATCCTTTCAGTAGAATCATTTCCCTATGACTTATGTATTAGATAGGCAAAATAAAAGCAAAACAATGTCGGGTTAATAAATATATGAATGCAAAGGAGAGAAGAAACGTGAGTAAAAAAATACGAGCCGGATTACGGACACTCGTATGCCTTTTCCAACAAAGAATAGAAAGGGAAATCGAAACGTCCACATGTCGTGTCCATATATCAATAGGAGATAGGAATTACAGAGTCCTCATATTCGCCTCTACGAATTCTGCTGACAAACCAACTCTATCTCAAAACCGCTGTCCGATTCACAGGCGTATGCGAAAAATGGAAGCTAACTCCAAATCACCAAATCTATGACTGTTTTAGGTCTGTTCATGAGATTCCAAGCATTCTTTATTAACACAAGATATTCTAATTATTAAATAGGAACTGGTTATAATTAAAATAGCCTTAAAAAGATCTAATACTGCATAGAGAACAACCTACGTAAACAACTACTTTATATAAATATTTAACCTACAAAAAAAAACATACATGTAGAAATAAGGGAATTTAATTCTCGAAAAAAAATCCCCTCTTCCCTCTTTCCTAATTTAAAAAAATGCATGATAATTGACTGACGCTATCCAGCGGCGCTGTTACTAGGTCAAAATCTATAATATATTTTATTCTGTTTTGAATTGCAGAAATATAAAATAATAGAATCCCATTCTGGGAAATCTATAATAAAACTGTTTAAAGAAATTACGGCATGTTTATTTTGAAATATAAATATTCAACATAACTTCACTTGCGAAATAAAAATAGATCAAAATTATTTTATTTTAAAATTAAATGGTTCTTTCTCGAACTCCCTCTAATAAAACATAATTTGCTCTCTTAGGAAATTACTGTGAGCCCCCGCAAGTGAAGCTTGTCGAAATACAAAAAAAAAATCAAAGCATGAAATAATCTCATGCTAAAAATTAATATAAAACAAATAAATAAATTCATAGTCAACAATTAAAATATTAAAAATTATTGTGAGCTTGAGTTATTAAAAAGCAAAAAAAAACATTATAAATAATTTAAAAGAAAAGGTTAAAGAGACAGTAAAAGAGATTCTTAATAACATTAACTTTTGACATTTCTTTTTAAGCTTTATGAACCTACATTTATATTCTAATGATAATTTTTAAAATCTTGACGACAGGATTCAAGCTCTTCGGCATTTTACCTGGAGTTCCCCGGTATGAGTTCATGGGTGAACGTTGATGGCTGGTAGCATTTGAAGGCAGGTTCTGGCAGCAACATAATGGAAGATTTCAGGTCTCAGGAAGGAAAGGGCAGATTTACCCTTTTTACTCCTCAATCATCATAGTGTGAAGACTTCTACAACTTTCTCTGTTCTCTCATCAGTCTCTGTCTGATCTCTGGTCACTCTCTATCTATTACTTCCTGCTGCCTCAGGTGATCTTTTAGAAAACAATAGCAATTGTTTTTATTCTAATTTTAGAAAGTTTGTACCTCGATAAGGATTAATATATTTCAATCTAATTTTATATTAGTTTTTAATTTAGATAACAATGTAGAATCTCTACTAATTAATAAATAGAGATTCCACAGTGAATGGAGTTTGGTAATTTATCTATGCTTTTAATTTAAACATTTATTTTAAACTTCTTATCGAGGTACAAATCTTTTCAAAAAGGCCATCTTGGATTCTTATACTGAAAAAAATAAAACATTTTAAACATATATATCTAAACTATATATAAAAAATTCAAAGTTAATTATTTGAATTTTTTTTTTGTTATAATAAATAGAATAACAGTGTGTTAGTATAATTATACGATCCAAAATAAATTTTAGGATTGATTCAGGATGGTTACAAAATGTTAAAATATTTTTTTAGAATAATAAAAAAAAGCAAATGTTAGTAAATAAATAATTAGGTGGGTCAGACCGTGAAACGGCAAATCTGAATCAGATTTACCATTTCAATATATATATATAATTTTATATTTATTAATGAATAATTTTAGGGAAAAAGATCTTCATAATAGTTATCAATTATTAATTTATGTTTATTAATTTTGTTTGGGTAGTAAGTAGATGTTATAACCTGATATTCAATGTGTCTTTTATTATATCTTTGATATTTTCTGGATATGTTTAATGAAAATGTTAATAATGCTAATGGTTGTCTGATTCATTGTCTGCCCTAAATCATGTCTCAGTATCAGCTTATTGCTGTGGTGTCTATAGAAATGAAAGCAGATGATAATCCATTATAATCTTGATAGATTTCTTACAAACTTCTATCATTTTAATCTGGTTAAAAATATAATATGCATATGTTTTTTTTTAAAAAAATCATTTGAAGAAATGTGGAAACCTCATTTATCAGTGTTCAGTGTCCAAAGAAGTGACACTTTAGAAAAGCATGGATACATGTTTTTATTGCATGTATTTATAAGGTTCCAAATTTGTGACCAAAAAAGTTTATGATGGATAAAAAGTGATGCACATATCTGATAGATTATGAGTTCATTGTATATATAATATCAAATAAAAATAAGTGTATACCCATTGAATGTAATTTAAAGTGCTGTATTCTTTTATTTAATAATTTTTATTTTTGGAAATAAGTATATGCTCATAAATACTTTAATATAAATAGTGTATCAGTTTCTTTAACTAATAAGAGTATCTAAAATCATTTTTTGGGTGTTTTGTCCAATATAAATTTTTTGAAAAAATATTAAAAAAATAATTGCTTTAAATTAAACTGCTTTTGATTAAAAAAAACCTTGGTGGCAGGTTCAATAAATAACAGAAAATTCAATAATTATCAGCCAGTTTTTTTATTGACTTTAAACCAATCAACTCACAAGGATAGTCATTCTTAATAATGAATAATCAGTAGAAAAACTGTATTACTTCAAATATAAGATGCCCCCAAATTTAAGACACATAGGATTTTAAGCTCAGAAAATTAGGAAAAAAAAATTTAAAATGATTTTATTAAAAATTAAAAAATATTTTTATTTACTTAAATAGGAACTATTATAAATACAATAAGCTCATCTAATTTATTTTAATCTTCTTCAGACCATACTTTTACTTTCTATAATTTTACTTTCAGAACATAAATTCTCATGTTCTCTATTCCACAAAGGTACATCATACATAATCTTCAGGCTAGTTAAATCATTAGCAATGCAACATTTTAAGAATTTTTTTTGATAATTTCGTCAAGTATATCTTTCTAAGACAGCAAAACCCACATAAAAATATATGTATATTGTTTGCATTACAAAGTGTAAATACCATAACATTTTTTTTCATTAGAAAAAAAAAAGATTTAACATATGGTATTGAGATCTTAATGTTACTGGTAAATCATTTTTTTTCTCGATTAAAAACATTTTCTAAAATGCAAATTGATAATTTGCCAGATTATTAAAGTAGACAAAATTTAAAAAAAAAAAAATTTCTTTTTATAATTGGCAAAAATAATCTATAACAATCAACATAAAATTTATTTTTGCACTCCAACTATAGATTATCATTATTTTTTTTCTCAATTGGCTTTCATGTAAAGGTAAATTTTTCTATTAAGATATGAATATTCTTCTAAAATAATTTATACAAAAATTTTCTGAAAAAATTATAAACGTATATAAAAAAATTTAAATATATTTTTCCCTTTAAAATCAATTCAAAGTTATTGGAAATGTCAAAATTGTGACAGGAACTCTCTTGTGTAAAAACAAGAAGAACCAATCAAAGTGAAGGCAGGTTCTTATCTCATTGTTGTATTGATTTATTAGTTGTAACAAAATTCTGAAGGATTCAGTACAGTTTTCTCGGATAAAATAATGGTTAAATTGTCAAATTAACATTAAAACATTCTAAAACAAACATTTTCACTTTGAAATCAAAATGAAGATATCAGAGCTGTCAAAATCATTGACAGGAACACTCTCTTATATAGAGAACAAGAAACAACCAATCGGATCAATGGCAGTTTCTCATCTCATTGATGCATTGATTTATTAGTTATAAAAAAACTCTAAAAGTTACCCAGTTATGCTGTTTATTAAATTAATCCAAAAAGTATTGGTATTTAAAGTCAAAGGTCAAATGATTGTAATACATTGCGCATATATACTGTAAAGCAAAAATCCACAAAAATAAGATGTTAAAATTTTTTATAGCCAATCTAAGATGAACCCCTCTTTTAGGTGTCCAAAATTTGAAAAAAAAAAGTGTTTTATATTCGAAGTAATATGATATTAAATATATATGTTAACCTTTTTAATTGGCAAACAGTAGAATTACTAGGCAATAGCTTACTACAGAACTTTATCTGATACTTAAATGGATAAATAAAATAAAATATTTTAACTTTCCTTATGTATAAAATTTAATTACTTGTAAAAGTATAATGTCATTGACATTTAAAACAATGTATAAGTATTCCAAATTACTAATATTTAATAATCCTGTATATTTTACTATGTATTTTGCTTGTCTTTTTAATGTAGTCACCACTATTAAGCATACATTTTCAAAAGCTGTTATCTTATTATTTGTTTTGTATATACATTTGTATTAAATTAATTAACAAATAAATATTAAATTATTTTTAGTTTACAGCCAGTTGAATATTCTCAAAAGTATTATTATACATACAAAATAGAATGTTTATATGCTATTAAAAATAGTTGATATACTATTAAAATGTTGTTTATTTTTAACATATCAATAATAATTAAAAAATTGTTTAAAAACGACAACAGCAGCAACAAATCCACAGTTGAAAGATGGATGCAATATGTAGAAAGAATAAAAAAAAAAAAAACAAACTATAAATGTACTGTAGCATAACTATCATAAAAAATGAGTCTTTTGTACTAAGCAACCACTAACCAAAAAAGAAAGACAATCTTCTTCCTCCCTTTCCAAATTTCCATATCAAATGATTATAATTCTCCGTGGTTCATAACAATAGAAACAAAAAATATAAAATAACTAAAATTAATAATGGATTCTTTTTTATACTTTAATTTTATTTGATAAGTATATATACACACAAGTATATATAAATGTGTTTTACACACATTTTAAATATGTATATACGGGACGTACACGTATTTAAGGGTGTCTGTGTGCTTTAAATGCATATTGTAATATAACTCACTATTTCCAGAAATTCAGTTTGGAACTAAATACCTCGAATAAAGAAAATTATTGCGTAATATAAAAAAAAATTAATAAATTTCCGCTATTGTATTCCTGAAAGACTTATTTATAGAGATTAACGATTCAGCTAATAAAAGATTGTTAGCTAAAACAATGTAAGATTATAGTGTACAAAACCCGATATATTATTATATAGTAGGTTATTAAAATTGTTTACTTTTAAGCATATTGTAATAATTAAAAATAATTTATGACTTTAATCAATTTGACAACGTATGAAACATACACAAATCTTTTAGCTCTAAGTCGTTCTAATGAAACAAAATAAATCTTAGAAATCTAATCTAAATTATACAACACTACTTATAGGTTTAATTAAAATTTTAAACTATTATTTATTGGCATAATTTGTTTCCATAATATTTTTAATAATACTGTCTTTAAGTGGACTTTTTTTTTATTTAGAAACATACAAACAATATTATTTTAACGTAGTTACATCAAATTATTACTTCACTTTATGTTTAAAATCCAAAATAAAATATCACTTTTATAAATTGTATTGATCATAGTTATAAAAACAGAGTTCTAAATATTTTAATATATAGTTGATTTATAATGAATATTTGTAAAATAAGAAATTTTTTGAGAAATTTGTCAGATTTGTTAGTCTGTTTAAAAAAGAAAGTTCACTGATGGCAACCAGTTTCGTCACTTCCGGCAATAAAGCCATTTGATTATTTGTTTATTTTAAACAAAAAGAGTCATTGAATTTCTATCTTGTTAGTAGATCATCTAATGTAATGTAATATATATATATTAATAAAATATCACTTTATGCAAACTAACATTCTAACTTTCAGCAACACTTCTAATTTAAATATTTACATTATGAAAAATAAAATCCAGTAATTAATAAACTGCTTAAGAATATGAAGTAAATATATTGCAATTTAATCAGACAAGGGTTATAATCTACTTCGAAACAATCCCTTATATCATTTACTACAAAAGAATTCGGGGTACTTGAATATTAGAGCTGCAACATGGAGCATGTATTAGATCTACTGTGCCTGTTCACATTCGTATCAATCTGCTGATATAATCTTGTGATCTGACCAAAATAACATGTACACAGATCTTGTACATGACTTTCTTCAGCAAAAAACAATAACATGTACATGGATCTTGTACATGGTATTTTGGCAAGAATTACAAAGTTATCGGGAGGTTGGTATGAATGTCAACAGGCACAGTGGATCTAATACATGCTCTGTATTGCAGGACTAAAAACAAGTAAAAATAAAAAATAGCAAAACTTACAACATTAACAAAAAACTTTTAAGAACAACATTTAAAATAAATGTGACTTGCATATTTTTTTTTTCTTCATATGTCAATGCGTTGACCAGGAAGCGAACCCAGGCCAGTGCTTGGAAGGCAGCTATGCTAACCACAAGGCCACCAATTCTTGATGGCTTGTATGACTTTCAACATTACTTTTAAAATCTAACAACTTTAAAAAATTAACAACTTTTAAGAATGACATTTAAAATAAAATAATAAAATGCAATATTACAATAATGATGCCATTAATCAAAAAATAGTTAGTTTAAATATATACCAAACAGTAAATGATTTTGATTTTTAAATAATTTGGAACAAGTTTTAAAAACTAACAACTTTAGAAAACAACTTTTAAGAATGACATTTAAAATAAAAAATAAAATGCGATATTGTAATAATGATGCCATTAATCAAAAAAAATAGTTTAAATATACACCAAACAAATAGTAAATGATTTTGATTTTTAAATAATTTGGATAAAAATACATTAGCTATATTCCTACAACACCTATCATGTAATATATAACAGGAATTTACACATTTAGATTTACTATTACCAGAGAAAATGGAGATCTGCAGTAAAAATGTTTGCTCCAAAAATGATATCATGTGATTGCAAAGTATGCTGGTATTTCCATAAAAGTGGTAATAAACTTCATTTTTTTAAATAAAGAAATTAAACCAAAAACTACAAAAAATATATATTAATTATTACACTTTTATTAATTCATCTGTTTCCATACATAAGCCACCAAACATCCACATTCCATTGTGAATGCCAATTTTAGTGGTGCAACCTCGGATATTACATTGCCATTGCTTCTCGCACAAGCTCATGTTATGTGCATTCGGACAGACTTTCAATGATTACACTGCATTCATTTCATACTTGGTAATTTCCAAATATTCATTATTTTTGAATATGGAATAAAGAAAAATACAAAAAATAACTGAAAATGTCAAAGGGATTATTTACTTTCAATTTGACATCATTGTAACACCACACATTTATTGTGGGTGTAAAAAGGTCTCATATTTCCCCTGCATTGCAGCTTTAGTACTCAAATACTGAATTTGGTAATTAGAACATTTTCAATATATATGTAATCTTATTATTGAATATTTATAGAGTAATTAGATATATGAAAAGTATAACTTTAAAAAATTTATTCACTTGGGAGTACTTGCGACTATCCTCATGTCTTTGTCAACTAATACATTGAAAGGCTAATATTCCCACAATTTCATGATTTTAACATTTACTGCCTGTCTGTTAATTAAGTCTTGTTTGTATTTGTATATTAGCATAGCTTCTTTTATTTTCCTTTTATTGTTATTTTTTTTAATTTGCAATACTTTTACATCATTATAATTGAAGTTATGATCATAAAAACAGTTGCTGAAACATTATTATTTACTTTGCAATTTTGTTTCATTTCCTGAACCCTTTTTAATAACAGCAAGTGCTCTTTAGTTTTTTTTTCCAATGCGCATATCGATTCCCCTATATATCTGCTACCACACCTATATATCCATTTATAAATGATGCAATTTTTATTTATAAAACCTCATTTATAAATAAAAATTGCATCATTTATAAATAGATATGTAGATGTGGTAGTGGATATATAGGGGAATCAAGATGCACATTGGGAAAAAGAACTAAAGAGCATTTGCTGTTATTTAAAAGGGTTCAGAAAATGAAACAAAATTTGCAAAGTAAATTATAACGTTTCAACATCTGTTTTTTTGACAATAATAAGTCATATATTTATGGTTTTAACTTCAATTATGTAAAAATATTGCAAATTGAAAAAAATAACAACAAAAGGAAAATAAAAGAAACTATGCTAATATACAAATACAAACAAGACTTAATTAATAGACATGCAGCAAATGTTAATATCACAGAATTGTGGAAAGGTTAGCCTTTCAAAGTGTTAGTTGACAAAGACTACAAAGATAGTCAAAAGCTCTCCCAAGTGGATAAAATTTTTAAAGTTAAACTTTACATATATCTAATTACTGTATTTATAAATATTCAATTATAAGATTATGTATATTGATTTGAAGAAATACAGACATCGAATTATAATATTATATATATATATATATATATATATATATATATATATATATAAATTTTTCAGTAAGTTGTTATATATATATATATATATATATAACAACTTATTGAAAAATTTAGCAGAATATAGAAATTTGTTTCAAGATCTATATGTTTGATTTGTATTCATTATATTATTTTAGTTATAATTTATTTATTTTTTTGTTAAAAAACATAAGGAATAATATTCAGAGCCATCCTGCATTAATACTTCTATATTTTGTTTCAAATCTTCCTTAGTATTTTTTGCTAGTTTTTAATAATCACTTTAAATGACAAAGTCCACCTACACTTAGGCAATATATTGAAAATTCTGTCAAATCTGATATTAAATTATAAAGTCTATTTTGATTTTTAATTACGTTAGTCTATTTATAATTGTGTTAAAAAGCTAAATTATAAAATGCTATAATTAAAGTGTTTGCTCAGTGACTGTAAATGTATGGTACTTTTCTCACACTTTTTGAAACCTGCATCACATTGCAAGTGCCTTTGTAGTTAATGCATTAATCCTTATCTTAAGAATTAGGTTTACCTTGGAATCTTTATTTTTAGTTAGAATCAGGCAAAATATTCATTAATTAACAAGTATTATATTACTAACTAGTTTAATGATGAGTTTTCTATGTAACATAAAACTTGATAAAACAACCTAAATTGCCACAATAATTTTCTATATTTCATTCAGATTTTGAACATACAACCATGAATATAGTAGGGAAAAACACTAACCACACTATTTGTCTTATTATTTTAAATAATTTTATTATTTCTATAATTATAACTATTTTTATTTGCAACAAATATTTTGTTACTAATAAAATGTTTTACTAAAGGAAGGCGAGCTTATTATTACATTAATTTCATTACTGTATTCTTTTTATGAATTTATTTTTACCTTTTTTTAAAAAATATTTTTTTTGTTTAATAATTTTCTAACTATTACATTCTATTGTTCTTTCGTTAACCATTTTAATTTATTATTATTCCAACGCAATCTGCGGTAGAAGAATTTGCATTCAACACTTTAAGCAAATATTAAAATTTAAATTAAATGTATAATAAGATTATATTTAACTAATTTAATTTTGCATTATTTTTTTCTATTTAATAAACTAATTAGTTTAGATTTATATAAAAGGAGAAAAAAGGCTTTTGATTTGTTAATACGTTTATAAGTAAAATTTCACAAATAATACATACAATTTTTTAAAACTTTTATATAATGTAATGAAAAATATTTTTTTTTTTACAATTTTGTTTGACGTGAAAATAAAGACTAATATTTTATATTTGTCAAGAAAAACTATATACAAAACTAAAGGTTTAAAGATATTTAAAGTTGAAATGTTAGTTAAAAAATATAAAGTGTGTGCAATTCTTTGTAGTGAAAACTTTTATGGTAAAAGAATTAATATGGTAATGCATGTTATCCAGTACCTAGGATTCAAATCCAGAGTTGGCTTAAATATTTTTTTTTAAGAAATTGAAGAATTATAGAATTTTTAAGCTGGGAAGTGCAACTACAATAAAATTTATCATGTAATAGCTCCAAAACCTTTAAGATAATTCTGGATTTGAACACAAGATAATGGACATATTATAAAAATTAAAAAGATAAAGAGACACTAAAAGTGAAAAATATTGATAATTTAAGTCTAGTAGAACATATTATTTATTTATTTACTTTTAAAAACCTAGAAAAAAACATCAAAGCCTTAATTAAGCTTTAGAATTACACTGAATTTAATAACAAAACTTAATATTTTAAATGTAAAAAATTGTTTGATTTATATACAATTTTTAATATTTTACCTATCCATATATATATATAAATAAAATAAATCGAAGTAATATCGCATTTTCAAATTGCCATCTACATTATTTTATTATTCTTGATGATATGCTGAAAAAATCACATTAATCAATGCTGGATATATGTTTTGGGCTATCACCCTTTTCAATTGTCTTGAAACATGATTGATTTTATAAATACAGTAATTTTATTCCAGTTTAAATAGCATTAATATGATGTATTTAATATCAACATTTGAGAATTTAATCTGGCCATCCTATTTTTAATAAAACTGAATAATCTCAAATGGTTCAAAATACACATGATAGAATTATATAAAACTCTATTTTTCCAATGATTTGAGTCAATCAAATCAATATTTAAGCATAAAATAAATGATAAAGTCATAGTATTAATTAGGAAATCAATAATCTCTCAAAGCAGCTGAAAAGAAAGGTGATCCAAAATATATATCCTAAAGAGATTGTTTCATTTTTTCATCATATAACAAAAAATAAAATAATATAGACAATGCTTTGAAGAGTATTGTTTTTGATTATTTTATATATTTACAATATTTCTTTCTGTTTATAATATTTTCATTGATAATTTGATAGTAAAAGGTTTTTTGAAAAATGAATGTTATGATTTTCCATTTTGGGTTTTAGTGAGTCATGGTAAAATAGAATTTTTAAAATAAGACTGCCAAATAAAAAAGTCATACTTTAAAATTAAATATGTTGTTTTAAATAAAAATATAAACTGTAACCATTTATTTTGCAGAGAAAATAAATATAAGTACAATCTAGTATCTAAGAAAATTTTTTTTATATAATTTTAAAAGTGCAACTGGTATTATATTTATTAACTTAATTGAGTAACTTGGTATTCTATTTTGCATATTTAATGCTGTATAATTATATTTTATTTATTTAAGAATATGTTATTTCCCAATTACTGAATTTGAGAAGTTAAGTCTAACTTCCATAAATTTATGTGTTGAAAAAGTTATTTTTTTTTCTTTTCTGTTGATACTATTCAAGTTAAATAAATTTAATTTCAAATGTTTCACTATATTTATATGAACTAACTTAAGGAAATATACAAATATAAAAATACTAATAAAAAACACACACACAATTTTATAAAAATGTAATTATTGTTTTTTTGTTTGTGTTAAAAAAGTATGAGTTATTTATCAGTTGGTTGATTGATAAAAATTGTTGTATATAGAATTTTAGTCTATAGGAATTAATTTTATTTGATATGTAAATGTTTGTAATTTTTAGAGTTTAAATTCTGAAAATAGCCATTTTGCTGTGCTTTCTGATGAAAAACAGCTTGCTGGTTGAATATTAAAGCAGCTTTATAGAGAAATAATTGTAAGTGTTTTTATTAGTATTTGTATATATATATATTTATAAAGAGACATTTGAAATCACTTTTTTTTTTGTATTTATTTAAATAACATGTAAATCTTTTTAGATGAAAATATTCTTAGATTCCTATCAATTGTAATGACCCCCTTTCTGTTAATTGTTATGATTGGAATCTTCTAAATGAGTATAAAAGGGACAATTTTGAAAAGTATAATGGTTGTTTATTCTTCATCATCACTGTCAATTGGTCATATTATTATTTTATTGCTGAATTTTACAAAATTATTCTTCATGTGTAAATCATGATAAACAGAGCAGTCAAAAATTGGAAAAAATATTAATTACCACTAACAATTTGCCAAGCACTTCAGTACATTATACCAGAATCATGGTGACATATTGGAACTGAGTGGTTAATATTCCAGTGCATGCTGACTGATAATGTTTTTAGACCTCGCAATACACCAGGCCTCTTTCAACTTCCTCTTTCTATTATTTGATTCATTGCACATAGTAATAATATTTTGAGTATAAAATTCATGTCCACAACTATTTTCATGAATAGAAAAAAACAGAATTAACCTGTAAATCACTTTTAAACTTTTTATACTGATAAACGTGCTGCTATAATCACGTTAAGACTTTCCTTCATTTCCTCATAATAAATAGCACTATAACCAATTTCTTTGCAGGTAATGGAATAAACCACTTCATATCTATTCATTTCTTCCACACCATCCTTTGAATTATTTATTAGTCTATTTAAACATGAAGGTGAATGGAAACTTATATTATAATCTTTACCAATTACATTTTTTAATTTCTTACTTATAGATGGCACATAAGTTAAGGAAAACCACTTTTTGACCATTTTATTATTTTCATATACTTTATGTTTAGACTTCACATTATTATAAAACAAACTCATCTATCTGTGTAATATAGCTTTTTTGTATCCCTTTTATTTTACTGCAACATTGATATATACATTTTTTTTATTGCAGAGCATATTCAATTTGTTTCTTTAATCTAAAGATTTACCTTAATCTTTGCAAAGGTATAACATCCTAATAAAAGCTCCTACCATTATAAAGTCAACATGATTTTAAAATTCTTTCAAATGAAATCATCATCCTTCTATATTATTTATCTAACATAAATTCATTGTGAAAATTTTTTCTATCTCCTAATGAAGATATATATATATATATATATATATATATATATATATAATCATTTGGAATTGTTCTTGATAAACACTTTTAAATAAGAAACAAGATATACAGTTGTTAAAGTGATCAAATTTGCAATTGTGGAAAATCGTTTTGCTTCGAAGAAGAGGAAACTGTTTTAAAGATGATGATGATGATGATGATTATTATTATTATTATTATTATTATTATTATTATTATTATTATTATGATGATGATGATGATGATAATGATATTTGAAATGTTATGTACTTTCAGCATTTTGTTAATCTCATTCTACTTTGTCCTTTCTTCGGGTATATTTAGCATATAATCATGTATTAAAGATGATGTATATAAATGGTTTTATTAATATTTATTATTTTGAAAGTCTGCAGTCAGGAAATTATATATGTTTTATAAACATCTATAAGGGCAAAATTTCTATTTTATATATTGTATATTTTGCATTGAATTAGTGTATAATTTCCATTATTATTATTATAACTTTAAAATTAATTACTTGTTTATCTCATACATATGTTTGTATTGGTTTTTTGATTATGTTTTTACTATGTGCATTATAAATATGAGTTGATGTGGTTTAAGACTTATTATTTAATTATTATCCCAATGCCTTTCTTTTCATTATTAGTATTTCTGCTTTTAACCATGCATTTATTGTGGCAATTAGATGGTTTCTCACTTTGCTTAGATATTATTTGTTAGGCCTTTCCTTGTGTTAGTGATAGATACTAATGGCACAGTGGTATATATGTAGCATAGAGTTAGTATTGATCTGCTCATTTTAGGGTAGGCTTGTTCTTCTCACCATCATTGCATGTAAATATTTATGTATTTCAGTTTGTGAACTATAAAAAACCATTCGTGTGATTATATGCCCTATCCTTATTATAAATTTTCAAATGGTTTCATGTTGAGTAAAGTGTTGAGTTTGTACTACTCTACTTCACAAGCCTTTTGTTATCTATGACTAATGCAACATACTTGTTTATGTTATATATCATTAAAATTATTAATTATATATTAAGAAATTGTATACTGATTTCAATTTAGATTTACTTTATTATGTTACTAGCCACAGTTATATTATTGGTCCATCCGGATGCACTGATTACACTTTGTACTATCATCGAATATTACTCTTTCAGCTGATGAAAATATTTCTATTGATCTCCTGGAGGCAATTTTGTAATCATTCAACACTTGATTTTAGTATTAAACTTTTGGTTCTATATTAGAAGTTAATAAATGTGACTTCATTTCTTAGAAATATAAGATTACAAATGAAAAATATCATTAAAAATTATATTTGAACTTTGCAAAATATAGGGAAAAAATAAAGACAATATATAATGAGAACTATACATTTTTTTAGACCTAATGGTGTAAAGAAAAATCACTTAGCTGATGAAAAAAAATAATTACGTCTTTGTTGATTCAACTTATTAAAATTTTAATAAATAAATGTAAAACCAAGACAAATCTATTAAATTTTGTTCTAAAATTTAAAATTGCATTATAATTTTTAAAATATTACACATATTGTGGACTACTGTATTAACAACTTTTTTAAAAAAAAGACAATAACAACTTTACTAAAGTTCTCTGTTTAGTGTTACGATTGAATTTGTTAATTTATATTTTTTTTAAATATGAACAAATAAACATAAGGCCATCATCATAGGTCTACCAATTTCTATTCTAAAATTTAAAATTGATTTTTATTATTTTTAAAATATTACAAACATTTTGCTGTACCATATTGCAAAAGGTGTTAACAATCTTACTGCCATCATTTTATTGTATAAAAATAAACATAAACATTTAACAAGAGAATTGATTGTATCACTGCACTGCAACTGTTTTTTTATTTTTTATTTTATGAATTATGACCTTAGTACGCATGGTTTGGATCCATTGAAGTTTATTTTGGTTAAAGACTTCTGCCTTTTTCAGAATTTCTTTGAATAAATACACTTTCTGCCATCACAATGAATGCAAAACCAGCAAAATAGTGCTACAGGTAACTACAGGAGAATAAAGGAAAATTGAAGATCATTCAGTGCAATCTACAAAGATGTCCAAATGAAATACTTTGTAGTTATTAAAATCACTATTATTTCTATGATATATTATTTATATAATTAGTTATGTTAAATATATATATTTGCGTTTAGACTTCTTAATTGCATAAAAAAAAGAAGCACAACAATAATTCTTAATTTTATAAACTAAATAACATCTTTGTAGACATATATAACAAATAATAACAACTGTACATGAGAGGTCAGATTGATTTTAGGTCAACATGGCTGTGACAAGAATCTCAGGCTCAGGATGGCCTTTGAGTATTGCATCATCAGATTTTCAATTGGATGGTTGGTTGAAGAGTTGGAGTGTGGAGTGGATTGAAGCCTCTCCATTAAAGTATAAAGATTGGCTATCTTTATATATATATATATATATATATATATATATATATATATATATATATATATATATATATAGTGCTATATATATATATATATATATATATATATATATATATATATATATATATATATATCTGAGCACTTATTGCATATACGTGTGGAGATGATAATCTGGACCAACTGATGATTTCTGGTTTAGCATAAAATACGTATATTGGTGATTATTTATATTTTTAAGTGTATCAGTGATATGAAATAGAGTGGTGAATGGTTGCTGGTGTGAAAGTATGTGATCATGTACCCTGTATATAACAACTATAATTGAAATTATTATTATTTTTTTTTAAGATTTGATTTATTTAAAAGCAATACTGCTTTTACATAATAGTATTTTAATCAATTTTTAAATTGATTTTGAAATATGCATGGTTATTAAAGAATTTCATATTGCTCTGGATTTAAAGCTATAACATTTGAATTTCCATTTGGTGCTTTATGAGAAATAGATATTAGAATGTTTTTATTGAGTTTAAATGGGAAAACAGTGCTCTGAAGATTTGTCATTGAATTCCAATTTATTTCATTTATTTACAATGCCAAGTATAAATTTGATTCTTCAAGGATTTTTGGGTGGAAAAAGTGTTATAGAACTCTGCTTCCACTTTTTAGTGAGCCTTGCTGAAATAAGTTTGAATAAAATAAAATCAACATTAATTACTCAGAGTTTAACATCAAATATTGTTTATATATTTACATAAGAACGGAGTTATTATATTGTCATTTAAAAAGGGAGTACATCTCTAAGCAAGTCTCTTTCATTGGAGTGCATCTTGAAATAAATTTCCTACAGAAAGTGTTTTAAGTTTTTATTATGCTGCAAATAAAGAAATAGTTGAAGTAAAACTTTGAAGATTTAGTATAGTTTTAATTTATTTCATGTATTTAAAACTGACTGTTTTGTGTTATATAATCATAAATTTTCAAACATTATTGATTTATAGCAGGTTGAAAAATATCTCTGAATCCATTTTCCATAATTCATAATGTCTCTTCTTTATATCAGATCAACACTTTTTTATATTTTATCCAGTACTAAATAAATTATTCTGCTTGTAACTGATATATTCTAACCTTTTTTACTCAGACATATCAATAATACTAATCAGTAATGTTCTAAAAAATGAAATCTATTGAAATAATAACTCTATCATAGTTCTGAATTCAGAATCATCAACACTATGGTAAGACATTATTGAATTCTATAGTCTTTGGTTTTATATATCATCATAAGATTTTACATCATTACTATTAGATATAAATTAAGACTTTTGAAGAAAAATAAAATACCAGTTATTATTTTATGCACATAATATTGCATTGGGTATATAATCATCATTTTCAAACGTTATTGATCCCCAGCAAAGTTTAATCCATTTCTACAATCCATAACCCCTCTTCTATATATTAGATCAATAACTTTACATATTTTATCCAGTATCTCATGGACTTTTCCTAGATTTTTACGATCTCTTGGGATCCAGTTTAATACCTCAACTATCCAAGTATTATCCTGTCTTCTAGCAATATAATCAAGTATTGTCATTTCAGTTTCTTCATTTTTTAATGATATTAATGGTATTTATGTATTCTCTACACCAAGCAGTGCATATTTAATTTTTTCTTTTTATTGCCAATATGTTATAATGGACCAGATACTTGTACAAAGATAGGGGGAACATCTAATTATGGTTGGACTTTGGGTCTTATGTGCCAAAGTACTTAACACTTAGCCACATCCATCTCCAATACCTAGCTCACTGTTCTACTAAATTCAGATATGATTTGAATTAATTCACCTACATCTCCCCCCCCCTTCTAGCCATAGTCACACTTGATTCTCTTCCAGGATAGAATCAGTTAGGGAAATTAAGTAATTTGTTTTATGAAGGTGGTAATTTTACCATAAGTGCTTTTGTAATTCATTCTACTTAATTGAGTAAGAATTTATGTGGGTGTATGTACATTTAAATAATGTATAAAGTTTGAATGAGTGTCCATAGATTATGATATATAAGGGAGACCAAATTTTGGTATGAAATCAATTAACAAAGTTTATTTACCAACAAAATGTCTAACAATGATGATTAATTTGTTTAGCATTCAATACCAAGGACAATTTTCTACCACTTATGTGATTAATTACTATCAAGTTTCTTGCCTCTCTTCCCTGCACTAGAAATTCATTCTCTTGATAATCACTATTTACACTAAATGCAAAAATAAATGAATAAACAGTTTTATTAAACACACACATGAAAAAATTAAATTGATAATTCAATATTATACATGGACATATTATTAAACTTCGATGATTGTCTATCTCATGTGTAGATCTTCATATTCCTCTTTAGATACTCCCTTTCCTTTCTTTTCTATTCAACAGTATTAGTCCCTAATGTTATAGGATAGACCTTTTACACGAAGTGTGTTAGTCAATACTACTGTAAAACAAATGAATAAACATGGATTAATGTAACCATGAACAAACAACAAAAATTATGTTCTGTCAACAGTGATTGTAATTAATGTGTAGAGATAAAAAAATGTAAACTTTATTTTAAATTTTTTTTGTCTAACTAAGATTAAACCCCCCCTCCCTTTTACAGTTAAATCACATTTTCTATGCTAATTTACAAAGGTTTCTCAAACATAAAACAAAATAAAAATTACAATAATAATTTACATCTATGTCACGATAATTTTAAAATAGCATACAATTAATGAGTGAACTTTAGCTTTCTGATAATAATATTTAGGCAAGTCCATTCTTTATGGGATTAAGTCCATATAAAGAGTTCATGTTCTTTAACTTCACTAGTGGTAAGGTTGAACTATTCTGATATGGGCTTCCTTGAAATAAAAGTCTTGATAAAATACCATAGATTCTCAACATTTCCCTTCATTTGGTCATTTTCATTGTGTATGAGTTTCTCTGCTCTGTCAGGTGTTAGAATGGTATTGGCTTTTTCACAACATATCTACCTTCTTGCTCTTACACATTGTACTGCAATGTTGATGCATAGTAAAATATTATAAGCATAGTTTGAGGAAGATATTAATGCTTTACTTCTCCATCACTTTAGACCCCATCTCTTCACAGACAAGTATTATTATTAATTTTTTTTAAAATTGTAGTGAGTTAAAAAAAGTAATGCATACTGTCATTATTTTAGTGATAATGTAGAACTATCAACTATTATTTAAACTTGCTACTACATAGTTATAGTTTGTTTTTCTTATTGTCAGTTTGGATTTTATTTGGTCTTTCAAATGCCACTAATTTTATTTTCTAAAGTTAATTTAAGTAGGCATGTTGTTCTGTAACTTGCATTTGAAAGTTCTGAATGATGATGTTGACATTCATTAATGAAGGCTGATTAAAAAAACAGAGGAGCCTCTGATAATGGAGTATTTTAATTTTATATTATCCTCTGAACCAAATCAAGATTGATGTTATTTTCAGTCATGAACACATGCAGTTTGTATCTTTCTGTGCTGACCTATTATTATGCATATAGATTTATTGTGCTAATATAATCACATTCAACACTTTATTTTGTTTTCATGTTTGGTTACCTATCTATAGCTTGACATGAGATTATTGCTTTGTGTGATTACACTTTTCTATTGTTATCAAAGTCAGTCAATGACGCATAAAACAATCACTTTTGGTTTATATTATATATATATTACATATATATACATATATTAACATATATACATATTTTTAAACATATATATACATATAAGTGAATCACAAGTATATATTGAATTATAATTATCATTATTATTTATCTTTTTATTATAATAAATTGGTTTTGTTTTAAGGACTTAAAAAAAAAATCAAACTGTATTTGTTACCTATGCATTTGCTCATCATTAAAGTATTTTTACTAATAGGGTTTAAATTTCTTATGGCTTGACTAATAGTTGGTTATACTGGGACAGGAGAATTTCTGGTGATTGTAAGTGACCCTTACAACTTCCCTCATTGGTTTAAATTTTTTATCTCAAATTAAAATTTTAACACTTATGAGTTTTTGTTATCGCATATACTGATAAGCAAGGACCATAACACAATATTGATTTTAGTCCATTCATTTGCACTATTATGACTAGTTATGATTTGCTACATGTTATCTCCAAACAGTACTGTTACTAGTGTGATTTGGATCTAGGAACCTTTGGTAATCTCATGGTTGAGCTCCAACCAGTTATGCATCTCTCTCATAGATGACACATGAATTTGTTTGGTAACCTCTTTCTTGTTCTGTCTGGAGTCTTATTGGATCTCTGAAAGTCTATCTAAATGTACAAGTTATCCTTCCTTTGGAGGAATCTATTCTCTGGTCTTGGTGAGCCTCAAGGCATCTCAGAAATTGCATTTGTGCTCACTGTGAAGTATTGTACCCTAACCAAAGCTTAAGTGCCCTAGTCATGCATTTTTTTGCATACATCACTCAGTATGTTTCTAAATGGAGATTTCTCTCTTTTCCCTGATGTTTCTAGGAAATCCTATTTTAGTTTCTGACTCCTTCCACTATTTTAGTTGAATGATTTGGAGGTCATTTAATGTATTCAAAGTATGGTTTCAAGATTCATGCATTGTAAGTGCCACTAATCTCTCCTCCCTGATCCAGCCAATATGCATTTGGGCCAGTGCATCTCACAATTGTAAATGGCTCTTTATACCTATTATTGAATTTTAAGAATGTCCATCTTGCTGATTACTTACATGGGGTATTCTTATTAAGACTGCCCCATACTTTAAATATAATTGCCAGTTTTTTCATGTTTTAATTCTCTGGTGAGCCATGAGTTTGTTGTAAGCAGTTATGCACTTTTTGCCTATCACTTCCAGCATTTATATCTGGTTGTGTAGCCATAGGCTGCTATTTATTAAATAAGATAAATATGTTTGATTAAGGTGTAACCTTCATGTGCAGAAATTCTGCCTGTAAGATGATCTCATGTATTAGACCATTCATTATAAGAAAGTTTTGATAGGGAGTTGTTTGGCCGATTTTGATTTGAACCCAAAATTGTTTTTGCAACAACTTAGCATTTTTGTTGTTAGCCATGAGAACTTGAATCAATTTCAGGCTAGAATTTTGATATTGAGGTTCTTCATCAGAATTCTATGGTAAAACTTATCTGACACCACTGATATCTGTCTACCAGGGTCTAATAAAGTCTTAACTGGTGTCTCCTCAAACAACATCTCTATCATGGGGTTGCTTTGTAATGCATACCTTGATACTTTATCCTCCCATGAACACATTACATTAGTGATTTCTTGACTTATATTGGTATTTGCATTCCTCCATACCTTTGTGGTCCCTTGAGGTGAGGAACATTGCCTCAAGTACCATTTTAGTTTGGCTACTTGTCTGTTTTGAGCATGAATTTACTGCACCCTGACTTAGATAATTTTGCTGGGCTATTGGATGGACTGGTTCTTAGTTTATTATTGGGTATCCTGTTCTTATTGGAAGACCATATGTGTGAGAAGTCTTCTGCATGTACTTTCCTTTCCAGTGGTATGGACCATTGTTATTCTTACATTGTTTGTAATGCATGGTGCCAATGTCCACATCCTCCTTTTTTTCTGGAATTCATTGGCCATGTTGTTCAAATTGAAGTTAATACTGTTTAGCAACTCAGCAATGTGTTCAATACTATGTGCACTACTACAAAAAAGAGATCATTCAATTATGAGTAATAGGTTTTATTTGATGGTCCTTATAATCTTGCTTTCACTAAGATGATAGGTGTTGAGAGCCTACATTTTGTTACTTGGCAACAAAAAAAAATAGTGAGTGTTTTTCCTATCTCTATTCCAAATGTTTTGATTAGCATGATTTGGTAGTCATTAAAAGGGAGGGGGTTTGAAATAGGGATTTCCACCACATTAATGTATCTCTTTGAAGGATGCTGTATGTTATGATAGAGTTTTTCACCCTCTGACAAGTTCCAGTTTGCAAAGAAATATAAGTTGAGGCACCTGAGGTATTCTATGGGTATTTCATCTGTAGCTCTTTTAAAGACCATAAGTTTTACAAATTGATTAATTATATTAATCTGTGTTAAGTGATCCCATGAGATGAGTATCTCAATGGGAATTAGGTTTGGGATAGACATTTGTGAATCTTGGTCACCTTGATAGGTACAAATCCTCCAAGATTGAAATCAAAAGGAAAGCTTTCGATTTCCTAGGATGCTTGGCATGGAAGAGTATGACATCGGTATAGGTCACTCAGTTTATTAGTCTCCCCTCTGGTGACCTCCAGTTTTTTCCTGATGTCAATCTGTTTCCTGTCAATGACTTGGGCTTTGTGGGTTTTATTAGTTTTATCTATTCCTAGGGTTAGTATGTCTTGATTGAGCTGGGACTCAATGAGTTGTAGTCTTCTATTGATAGCTTCATTTATTTTGGCCACTTTCTCCCTCACTTTTATGGTTAAATCACATTTTCTATGCTAGTTTGCAAAGGTTTTTCAAACATGAAAACAAAATAAAGATGACAATAATCATTTCCATCTATGTCACAATGATTTTAAAATAGCATTCAGTGAATGAGTGAACTTCAGCTTGCTGATAATAATATTTAGGTGAGTCCATTCTTTACAGACTAAAGTATGCATAAAGAGTTCAATTCTTTAACTTCACCAGTGGTAAGGTTGAACTATTCTCACCTGGGCTTCCTGAAAATAAAAGTCTTGATGAAACCATGTACACTGTAAACATTTCCCTTTGTTTGGTCATTCTCATTGACTGTGAGTTTTTCTGCTGTCAGGTGTTGGAATGGCATTGACTTCATGAAATATCTTTCTTCATAACATATTTATCTTCTATCTCCTACACATTGTACTATAATGTTGATGCATAATAGAATATTATAAGCATAGTTTGAGGTAGATATTAATACTTTACTTCTCTGTTACTTTTGACTTCCTCTCTTTGCAGACAAGTATTATTATTAATTTTTAAAAAAAAATTCTAGTGAGTTAAAAAAATAATGCAGACTTTCATTATTTTAGTGATAAGAACTATCAACTACTATTTAACTTGCTACTACATGGTTATAGTTTGGTTTTCTTATCATCGATTTGGATTTCCTTTGGCCTTTCAAATGTTACTAATTTGATTTTCTAAAGTTAATTTAAGTAGGCATGTTGTTCTGTAGCTTGCATTTAAAAGTTTCAAATGATGATGTTGACATTCATTAGTGAAGGCTGATTAAAAAAAACAGAGACCTCCGATAATCAAATATTTTGATTTTATATTATCCTCTGCATCAAATTGAGATTGATGTTATTTTTGGTCATGAACACATGCAGCTCATATCTTGCCGTACTGACCTATTATTATGCATACACTATATATTTATCAAGCTAACATAATCACTTGATTATTTCTTTATTTTGTTTTCATATTTGGTTACCTAAAAGTAGCTTGATATGGGTTTATTGTTTTGTGCAATTACTCTTTTCTGTTGTCATCAAAGTCAGTCAATGATGCATAGAGCAATCACTTTTCATTTATGTGTCACAAGTTTATACTAAATTACAATTATCATTTCTCTTTTCATTAAAATAAATTAGTTTTGCTTTAAGGATTTAAAAAAAATAAAAATATCAAACTGTATTTACTACCTACACATTCGCTCATCATAAAGGTATTTTTACTTATAGGGTTTACATTTTTTATGGTGTGACTAGTAGTTGGTTAGACTGGGACATATGGGTTCCTGGTGATTGTAAGTGACTCTTACAATATATTTCTCCATACATTATTGAGTGGTCTGAAGTCTCCATACTGCCCTTCTGTTAAGTATTCAAGTCTTAGACCCATAAGTAACAAATAGTAAAACACATTTATTAAATGTTTTTTAATACATTAACACATTTCTCTTTGATATTAAGTTACTTGTAGCAAAATAATATTATCCATGTTTAATTTTATGCTAAAATCCAGACATTATGTATGATTCTGTAGTACACTCTGACTAAGTTACTTGTTAATTTTTTATAATTAATCTTTATTTTTTTCTGAGAAAATCCATTGAACATTACTTTAGACTTTTCAGTATTTATTTTTACATCTACTTTGTTATTTTTATTGATAATATTTGTAACATTTTGAGAGCCCTGAAATATTATTTTCAAAATCATCTTCACTAGCTGCAATTTCTAGATTACTTAAACAATCTTGATGTATTTTTATTCATTTACCTTTCCATTTTAATTCATAAAATACTTCTTGTAAAATTGTTGCAAAATGTTTTTGAGACATGGATTCATCACACACCTTCATTATTATTAACATTAATGTCATTATATAATCTAATCACTGCTTTTTCATGTTGATAAATGTGTTTGTAGTACAATCCCAAAACTATATCATAATTGTCCAAATATTTAATCATTAAGGAAAGGCTTATAGAATTAAATTTCTTTTTATAATTTATAAATCAAAGTGTAATGGCAATTTATGTTTATTAGCCCTTTCTAAAACTTTTCTCAATTACATAGAGGTAGTCCATCACATAAAACCATTTTTAAAACCAATTTATTTTTTTGTTAATTTTGAATCTAAAGATTTTGTACAGAATTCCTAGAAAACTGATATGTTTGTAATTTTTATTAGCATTTTTGTACAATTTTTAAACATCATTATTTCTAATGCATTCTTCCAATCATCTGGTAAATCCGTATCATATAGGCAGTTGGTGTATAGTTTTGCCAACTGTTTTCTTATCTTTTCACCCTTTTTTAATGGCATCAATAATAATTCCATCATTTCATGAATTTTTTTTCTTTTTTATTCATTTAATTGCATGTCACATTTTTTCATTTGAAAGAATTGGCAATTCAGAAGATGTAGTAATTGTCATTGTAATCTTTTTTTACTGTTTTGATGACTATATATTTTATATAATTTTTTCACACATTTTTTTATGTCACACTTTTTGCAAATGATTCTATATTTTTGATTTATTATTGAAATTACTTTTCTTTTAATACCAAGGGTTGTTTTATATATTTAAAACTTTTATTCTCTTTTATAGTTTTTATTGCCAAATAACAATTATTATATTTTATATCATTATTAAATATTTCCCCTACCAGTTTTCACATTTCTGATGACTGTATTTTTCTGAATGGTTCATTGAAAAATATTTTAATATTCCTACTTTTATTCATACATTGACATATCTTATTTGAAAATTATGGCATTTTTGATTTAGTACCAGCTTTCTTTGTTTTAATTCTTAGTAGAATATCAATCATATTCCTATTAAACTCATTTACATTTAAACCCTCTTTATAGTCTTCAATATTTTAAAATAATTAGTAGGTTTTAATTTAAATTCCTTGAAGCCTTTCTAAAGTTTAAGAATATAAATCATTAATATTGTCTTTTTTAATATATTTTGCCTCTAGTTTTGTGTTAACATGTATTTGATAACTTCCTGAATTGAATATATGAAGAATATTGCAATTTTAAAATAGATATTTCTGTTAATCAAAATAAAGTCTAATTCTGCTATGCTTTGATTATGGATATATTCTAGACGAGTTCTATTTAGCATTTTTCTTTTTTAAAAAAATCACAATATACACTTTTTCTTTTACTTCAAATTCCACAAGTTTGTATCTTATCTTATTATTGTTACAAAAGTCAAATTCATTCACATAATTATCATCTTTCAATAGTTTTCCAATTTTAATAGTAATTTTCCCATGACAATTTTAAAATATTGTTTAATCTGATCAAAGTATTTTGTGCATCTATATAAAAATTCTCTTCTTTTTAATTGTAATGAGAATTTGATGGAGCATAAATCTGAATTATCAGCATTGGATATCTTCCATGAAGGTGAATAGTTAATCATTACTTTGTCTGATATACCATTAATACCTACAATGTCCTTCTTCCATTTTCTATTTTATAAAGAATTTCCTTTTACTTATGTTTACAATACTTGTGTGTTTATAGTGAAGTAATCCACACTTTTCCATTTTCTCTAACTTCACAAAATCCAATATTATTCATTTAATATTAATTATTAAATATTTCTTTATCCAATATAGATAACCTTTCTTTTTTTTGTTAAGTGCTTTATAAATTTTAAAACATTACTTATAAATTATTATTATTATTATTATTATTATTATTATTATTATTATTATTATTGTTATTATTATTATTATTATTATTATTATTATTATTATTATTATTATTATTATTATTATTATTATTATTATTAACCTTTTTAATAATTAAAACTCAAAATTATCTTGCACAATATTCAAAATTATCCACATAATATTTAAAAAAATCCGCACAATATATATTTTTTATTACTAATGTATAAATAAATAACAAATATTATATACACACTTGTATATATGTATACATAACATAACACATGCCTATTTTTTAGAGTTATGAGATGTTTGCTTTCTAAATGTATGTTTTTTTTGTTTACTATTATGTTTAAATAGCTTTAACTTTCCGTTACTTTGCCTAATTTTTTAAATAGGGAATGCCCTTTACAATCATCATTTCTGCCTGCTATAAAATAAAATAAAGCTGTGACTATAACAATTTGAAATAATTATATCATTTCATTATTAGATCATGTGACATCTGACTTGATTTTTTTTTTTTGTAATCATTTCAATATATATGTTCAAAATTAAAGTATATTTAAGATATCCCTATTTCTAGATTCACATCCTTTAATAAAAATTTACACTAAAATATCTTTTTCACATAGATTAATACTATATACTGTACACATACATATATAGTAGATGTCATAATTTTTGCAATTCACAATAACTAAAATTTAAATTTTCACGAGTGTTCTTGATTTAAGATGAAAAAAACCATTTCTAATTCATTTTTGATAACAATAATATAAGAAAGTCTATGTATATGATATTTAAATTGACAGCTACAAAAATTTTTAAAAACAAAATGTAGATTGTAGGAGTAAAAAGATTATTAAGGGATATGTTAGCAAGAATTCTAGAACAAGCGAGAGAAAAAATAAATAAAATAGAAAAAAGCGACAATCTTACATTTCTTGAAAAGCGCAAGAATAAAAATAATAATAATACATAGATTGGAATAACGTGAGGAATTGTCTATAAAAATATACTATTATTAGTCAAGCATTGGTGGTCGAGAGGTCAGCGACAGCTGCTTTGAAAGCAGTTGTCCCGGGTTAGCGGGTTTGCTTGCCAGCTGATGCTATAACACATGAGAAAAAAAATAAATACTATTATTACAATTACTATTACTGTTTCTACTATTAATATATAAATAATCTTAAGCAGATATTTCTTTACACATATTTATACGTGCATTAATTTATGTAATTATATAATAAATGCTGTAAGCCTAAAAATATTAATATTGCTTATCTAAATTATTTTTATATTTATATATGCTGTATTTAAATTTTTTTGTCAGTGTGTATTTATAGCATTTATTATTTGCTAAAAAAAACAACACTTGCCTTAACTTAGTATAGAATATTAGTTTTTTTTAAAAAAAAATCTTTTCTATAACATATTGCATATATATGTAAATTTATTTGGCAAAACGTTTTTGTCATCAGCGATCGAAAAAGCTTTATTTTTCTCGTATGAAATATTTACTTCTCCTTAGGCTACAACTGAGTATAAACGCCACACCGAGAGTAAACTCAACTGTATCTAAGAAAGAGTAAATATTTCATACGAGGAAAATAATAAAAACCTTTTTAGTCACGGACATTAAAAACGTTTTGCCAAATAAAATTACAAATACAGACGTAACGAGAAAATAGTAATGTTATATACATATTAAATCTATGAGGGAGGAGAAAGCTCTAGATATTGATATATTTATAATTGATATCTTAAAAGAAGCAGGCAAAAAAATAGAAAACTTTTAGGCAAAGTTATATACCAAATATCTAAATGATAAAGATGTACCAGATGATTGGAAGAATGCAGTATTAATATTTAAAAATATGATAAAGAAGATATTATGAATTACAGACTTATCAGTCTTTTATCAGTTCTATACAAAATTTTTATGAAAATAATTACAACTTGTATACAATGAACACTGCATTTTAACCAACCAAAAGAACAAGCTGGATTTAAAAGTAGTTTTAGTATAATGAATAATATCCAAATACTGAGAGATGTTTTAGAAAGGATTAATAAATATTAATTGCCATTATGCTTTAGATTAGTAGATTATAAAAAGGCATTTGATTCTATAAGAATTTCTTGATTGATTAAAGCATTGGATTATTAAGGTATAGATCCAGGATATTATCATGTATTGAATAATATTTACATAAATTCAACAGCATCTGCTATATTACATAATGATACTAGGGAAATTAGAGTTGACAAGGGTATAAGGCAAGATGACTCCATATCTCTAAAACTTCTTACAGCAGTTTTGCAAATAGTATTCTGTGGATTAAAATTAAAAGCTAAGGAAGTAAAAGTAAATGGAAATTATTTAAATTATTTAGATTTTACAGATGATGTAATTGTTTTTGCAAATAATGTTTTAGAATTTAGGAAAAAGATTGCAAGAGTTATCAGATAAAAGTAAAAATAGAACTAAAGGTAAACGTTAATGTTCAATGGATTTACTCAAAAGAAAAAAAATAGACATTGATAATGATGAGTTAAAAGAAATTAAGAACTACAATACCTTGGTCAGATTATTACTGTAGGTTGAATTTAACTTATCTGAATTACTTTTGGTAGAAATAACTTAATATGATAAAGAATTATGTCTATGTGTTTGAAAAAGGTTTTTAGTAAATGTGTTTTGCCTGTTTTTATTTATGAATCTGAGATTTGGACATTTATCAGAAGAGCAATACAGTGGAAAGAGGTATGCTAGGAATAACAAAAAAAGATGGAAAATAAAATATATGGGTGAGAGAACAAACTGATGTTACTGACACCAGTGAAAGAATTAAGAGACTGACATAGAGTTGGGCTAGATATATTTCTAAAAGTCATGATAATAGATGAACTGTTGAAATATTAAACTGGATTCCAAAAGATTATGAAAGACTTAGAATGAGACCGCATGTGAGATAGATGAATGAAATAAGAAAATATGCTATGCTGATGTGAAAAAAAAAGACTAGATATCAGAGATAGATTAAACTTGAAAAATGAGGATGGTGATAATATATACACAATTACAACATAATATAACTGAAAAGACTTATTAAATAACAAAACAATCTAATATAAAAAAATAATAGAGTAAAAAAATTGCAAATGTTAGCAATTATATTTATATTAATCAACAAATCAAAATATTTCTTTTACTAGTTATTTAGATGTACTATTGTTACTATATGAAATGCAATTAATTTCATTTTTGCAAATTGGTGAAATCTGATTTGTTAGTTTATTATCTAACATATTTAAACATCAGCAATATTCAAGAATAAAATTAATTTTACTCCAAATATTGACAATACTAATAGTAATTTTGATTTTATTTTATTTACCAAGAGAGAAACATTATGCTTTATTATTAATAATCTTAGGAAATACCTAATCATTTATTAAATAAAAATGTAAATACTTACAGTGTGATATATCTGATAATATTTATTACATCACATGAAACAAGCTAAGAAATTGCATGATAAAATCTCATTAATGTTGACACCCAAATTGACGTTTATCAGCCAAAAAAATGAGATGACTCTTTCAGTGTTAATTAGTAAGAATTTACTATATTGTTTTTTACAATACAAGTATATTCTTTATACAGAATTTAAGGTAATTCGGAAGGGATTTGACTTCAGACTTTCAAGTTCCCTACAGCTATCCACTTTATCCTATACAGCCAATACACATGACCACATACATGTAAAAAAGATAATTTATCTCTAATATATGTATCTGTTGTATAGGATAGAGTGAATAGCTGTAGGGAGCTTGAAAGTCTGAGTTTAAATCCCTTCTAATTACAATAGAAATTTATATTTTCATTAAATTTGTAATTGGTGTTTCCCAATGTTATTAAAAATGAGATGTAGTAGTCCTGCTTTGAAAAATAAAGTAATGACAAAATTATATTATTATCGATATTTGAAATACAATTATTTTTATTCTTGCAAATTGTTGATGACTGAATTTGTTAGTATATTTAATATTTAATGGCAAGCAATAAGATAACTTTTTTTTAAACTCTGGATGTAAATATTTATGAAGTTTTAGCATGTTGTTTCTTGTGTCAGATTGCTTCATTTTATAAAATAATTATTTTAATATATATTATATATATATATATATATATATATATATATATATATATATTGTAACATAATTAAAAGGAGTCCAAAAGATATTATTACCATACCTGAGTCCAAAATATATATATAAGAATTATAAACAAATTATGAGCAAATTATTAATAACAAGTATTATAACTCAGGTATATGAAATCACGTGAGGTGAGTACACTAGTAATTCAATAAAATATAACTCAGGTATACAGGCAGTAATCTTATCCACTTTCATTTCTTGGTTTGATGTTAAGTGCATGTTTAAACAAATACTAAGTGAATATGGTCTAGCAGGGCGCCACTAGATTATCTGAATCTAGACACGGTTATATCTAATAACCTTTCACATGTACCAGGTTTGAATCCCCTTTTTGGTAATTTATTTCTAATAAAAATGAGAGATTTTGCTTTTTGAGCCATATCACTATAAGCACTAATATTTAGGTAAAAGTAAAACATCTATAAACCAAAGTGGAGTATATTAGACATAAATCATTTCTCAGATCTTAACATAACAAATGTGTTTCAATATTTTATAAGTTTACTAGCTCAGATTATATATAACTAATTTAGGATGGCAACTCACTCATCCTTGCATGAAATAGATGATGGGATGTGGTTATAATAATACTAAGAGATCACTAAATATTATGAAATTAATATTTATTTATGGCCTTTAAACATTTAAATAGCTCATTAATTAAAACGTTGATGACGATGATGATGATGATAATAATAACGATAATGACCAGGGTTTCAACTACAGCTCTAGGACTAAGCCTAAACATAAAACTAATTTTTATAAAGAAATTAATAATTATTGTTAATCTTAGCATATTTAATCATATATTAAACACCTAATATTTAACCATTGATGATGATGAATAATCACACTTAACAAAGACTACACTTAATGAAATATATACGCCTCATTTAATAAAACAAACTAATATTTATTACTACATTTCTAACATATACATAAAAATTTCTAGATAAATATGAAAATTGACATGAATAATAATAATAATAATTGATTATATTACAATCCTCAGATTAATTTTAAGTTCTTCCCCCTTTCCCTTCAAATGTATTTTGTATTAAGTTGGACGTCACATTGACCATGATTTTCACTCCATGAGAAAAGTATTTCAAGAGAAAAAAAAAATTATCTGCTCATTAACACATATACTTTAAATATCTAACATGTAAATAGAATGTAAAAGAAAATGTTAATAGAATTGAAAGAGCAAGTTTTAGAAACAAGTTTTAAATTATTTTCTCCCCCGCTCTTCTACCTCTGAAATGCTATGCTTAACTTGAAACAAAATAATCTAATATTCTAATACTACTCATTATTTCACATTCACTCGCAATTATACACATATAAAAATATCATTATGTATGTGCGTGTTTTATCCCATGATAACAAAATATTATTTAAAACCAAAATAATAATATATTAGTTAAAACTAAAATCATAATACCATAAAAAAAATTGTTTTACACATTAATATTTTTCATAACTGTAAAATTAATAAACAAATAATTTTCATACATTCAAGATCATTTATGAAGCTCAAAGTTATTATTAGTAAGACATTCTTGTTTTAATCGATCTGAATAGTCTTTAAAAGTTCTTTAAATAAAATATACCACTTTATTGCTAAAATGTTTCTTAAGACTGATATCATAAAGAAAATAGATATAAAAAGTCATATTACTGATCTTTTGTTTGTGGCGAATTTCCAAGGGTTCAAACTTGTCTTGTATAATGTTTATATTTCTGCAGCTACCATTTCCGTTTTACTGAGAACAATCTCTTTCTTGAGGTGTGTATAACTACTTGATGATGATGACTCTATTGAGGTTATTTGCTTTAGTGGACAATTTGGAAAACATTATATTAATTTTTCTTCTCTTCCTGTCAAGCATGTGGATGAAATACAGCGGTTGTTTTCACATTTATAAATTTTCTTGAGTTTAAAATCAGTTGTTGTAACAATTAATTGGACTTGATGATTAATATTTATCAGTAGATTAATTCATCTTCTTTGAATGCAGGTGAATGCTTTCTTCCTTCTATTAAAAACATCTTATTTCTCTGGTCAGTTGAAAGGTGTAGAATATTATTTTAGACACAACATCTTTTCTTTCCTATGTGATGTGCAGCTTCCTCCAGATGGTCAGCAAATGGGACATATATATATAATTTTTCTAGCCAGACATTTCTTATATTTTCAGCATTCAATTGGATAGTTTAATAATCTGAATCATAAACAATAATCCTAATGAATTATTGCAAGACAGCTTTTTATATCCAATTTTTAGCTAACTTAACCAATCAGAGATAGTGTCACTTGCTATTTTTGGACAAATTTGTTTTAATTAGATCTCTAATTTATTTTCAACTAAATTATTTTTCAACTGAAAAGTTTAATCCTTTTTCCAGACACTTTTGTTTAAAAAAAATAGACTCAATCCTTATTTCCTTTCTTTTCTCTTTTTCTTTTTTTAACATCCAGGTAACATTTCAAATCTTTGAGCTTCCTTCTTTAGATCTTGAGATAAGACAATTTCAAAATTAGAGTTCCCACCCATTATAAGCTCCCAAAGTGACAAACAATTATTTACAAAAAAAAAAAAATTGCTACAAAGATCGATATCTGATTAAACAGATTTCCTCTTTTAACAAAAAATTGTACAAAAAAAAATAATTTGACAGATTTAATCCTTCCTTTTCTTTCAATATTTAGTAAATGTAAATTTCTGTATGTAATGTACACACATCCTTCATTCTTTCAAATCATTCATAAACTAACATTAAATAATATGATTGCTAGCTTAGCAATTATAACCCAATTATTTAATTAAATCTGTAACTTTTAAATCCCAATTATAATTAAAGAAAAGCAAAATAAAAGCATAGAACAAGATATTAGAATTGATCAAGCATAGGTTAGTTTTAAAGAAAGTGAAAATGTTGAATATTTGAAATATAAAACAATTAAATAGTTTACACATACATTGCCTATATGTATGCATTATAACTTTGCTTTTTTAACAGAAAAACTAAATATTAAATAGTTTAAATGTGTGTATTACCTTTCTATCAACACACAAACAAATAAAGCATATAATTGTTGACCCACTCTCTGTCTAAAGTTTTTAGAACTGGACCTTGTAGGGTTTGAACTTGGATGCCCTACAGCTTCTTTTATGGTTATATAAAATTGTGATGATGATTTTTGGTTTACCTTTTCTACATGCACATTACTATAAATTTATCTAGTGACTAAATTGTAATGGCACAACTTTCTCCCCCTTCGGATAAAATCATCAGCACTTTTGTTTTAACTATATTTTAAAAAAAAAATCCTAACTAATAAATACACTAATAATAATAAACACTTATAATATATATATAAAAAAAAATTAACTACTGGTAAATATATTTTTCATTAGAAAACCTAAAAGTAATTTATTTGCCAGGCTATTCTGCTGAAGTATAAGGGATCAAACTCCTAGCATTATAGGTTCCCTTATTCCCATCAAGAGTAGCAAGCATAAAGGCATTCTCTCCTATTTTCTTGGTAATTTAGAATGGCTTTTTCTTTTCAAATAATATTGTGGTCTGCATAAAATTGCACACGTACATCCAGTCCCTTTTTAATATTTCCATTTTTCATCTTGACTGGATATTTATAAAACATATCTGGAGGAATTATTTTATATAACCTCCTATTACAAACTCCATTTAGAAGTATGGACTCTTGGTACCTTATGTGATATGCCTTGAAGTTTTTCAGAGAGATTGACTCTCTATACCATACATACTTTATTTTTAAATTTTCTAGAAAGGTTGACTCTTTGTACCAAATATAAGGCACGCTTAAATTTTCCAGAGCATTTAAATTTTTCAGAGAGATTGATTCTCTGTATGATACACACTGGACATTTACATTTTTCAGAGAGATAGATTCTCTGTGCCATATATAATGGACATTTAAACTCTTCAGAGAGATTGACTCTCTGTACCAGATATAATTCATTACATCTTCCAAAGAGGTTGATTCTCTGTGTCATGTATAATTTATTTTTAAACTCTCTAAAAAGGTTGACTCTTTGTACCAAATATAAGGCACACTTAAATTTAACAGAGCATTTAAATTTTTCAGAGAGATTGATTCTCTGTCTGATACACACTGGACATTTACATTTTTCAGAGAGATTGCCTCTCTGTACCAGATATAACTTATTTTTGACTTTTCCAGAGCAGTTGAATTTTTCAGAGAGATTTGGACATTTACATTTTTCAGAGAGATTGCCTCTCTATACCATATATAAGGTATCTCCAATCTATTTAAGAAGACAGATTTTTGAAACCACACATGCTGGTTAGTTACTAGATTGAGAAGAATTTGTAGATATCCAAAATAAAACTATAATATCACTAGAAAATTTGATTGCAGTCCCTGGAACAATCCAATATAATGTATTTCATACTACTTTTAGTGTTTTAACTCCTTTATATATGACAATTGGCTGATAATTATATAATCAACTTTCAATACATATATGAATCTATTTAAAAGTAAATTTTAATAATCACTGATTCCTGTGTTATTGTAATATTGTAATTCCTTTTAATGTCTGCTGTAAGTATTCATATATTTACAATGTTATCCATAAACATTGTAACATAGGTATTAGAATTTCAACATGTGCATAATAAGTTGTTTTGTGGTGTGTAATAAAATACCACATCTCATAGGGGTTTTTAAAGGATCTCACAACTAAAACTTTATATGCTTGAAATCACAATCATATAAACTTTTTCAGCTGATAATATTTGACTATGCCTTTGTGTTATGCATATATCTTTTCAGACATTTATTCGCATGAACTTTACAATTTTTTCTATCACAAAATCACAATATTAGCTATTTTTTTTTTATAGAGGCATTCATTTTTAAATTAAAAACAAAGAACATATATTAAAGTCACAACTGTTATTGTGAAATTAAAAAGTGAAATCTGCTGCACAAACATGCATTCCCTTTAACAAAGATGATTGAAAATAAAATATGAAAAAACTTTATACTAATGTAAATAAATGCTAATGAGAAATAGAGAGAGAAAGAGCATAAAACAATATTCCATAGAAAACCCACCCACAAAAGGAAATACTTAGCATATATATCTAATCATTGACTGAAACACTAAAACTGAACTTGGACTATCACTATGGAAACAGTGCAAATAAAGTTTGTTCAGTAGCCAGTGACTTGCAAAATGGAGAATCTTTCATAAATAAGCCTTCATGAAGAATAGCTAGCCAACAGCTATAATTAAAAAAGCTTTAAATGAACAATAACCAAAAGAAATAAAATATAGGCATTATATACATACCAGAGATAGTAAACAAGCTAAATAAAATCTTCAAGCATTATAGTATCATAATAGATTTTCAAAGCTCTAGCATCTGATAATGAACCCGAACTTTTACAAAATCCAAATAGAAAATGCTGAAAAATGAAAACTTCATGTATGAAATATCACATAAATTTGGAAGATATATAAAGGAGCACAAAGTAATGATTTAAGAAAGAGTAGATTTATCTAAAATAGCCAACTACACATGTACCAATGAACATAAGTTAATTGAGAAAAGGGAAGAAAATTGATAGAGAAAATAAAGAAAAAAATATTTAAAGAAGCTGCTCACAAGATAATGAAAATAACAAATAAATCAAACTAGTGTGACAATTCATGTTTGGAAAACCCTTAACTTCGCCTGTAAGAAAAATGTAGAAGTCAGGTGAACTGTCATAGATAAATATATCAAATTTCTATTCAATGTTGCCTTTAACAATACAGCCTAGTTGATTAGAGCATTTAAAAATCTAAAGATCTCATTTGATTTGCAGATAATACTGTCAGTGGTGGACAGTAAATTTCTGAATAAGATAGAAACGTAAAAATATTTGAAATGGTCTGTTATATATTAACATGTATTAGAAAAGTATGATTTTTTTTAAAAAGAGATTTATCAATTATTTTTATAAGACAAAAATAGTTCAACATATAATTACTTGTAATATGACACTATTATATACTTTTATACAAATACTATATACTTTTAATGTTTTAACAACATAATCATGATGTTTAAATAATACTTTAAATAATCGATTTATTATATATTTGAATATTTTCTAGAAAATTCATTCTTAGAGAAGATCTATAATATTTTTATTTTATTTTTTATCATTTTTATTTGCTTTGTTTTTAAAGTTTTATTAGTAATGTGTATTTTTGCAGCAGCAATATATGATAGTAAGTTAATTGTAGTTCTGACGATAAAAAAATATTACTTTAAAATACGCGAAGAAAACTAACATAAAACATTCCTTTCACTTATCAACAGTCAGATTCAATTTGATAGCCACTCACAACAATAGAATATACTACCTAGAAATAAAAACTAGGATATACGTTTTTTTTATTATACAACCTATCACTTGTTATCTAAGTTTTCTAATAATGAAAAACTGAATTTTTTTTAAAATAAATCTTTTCACACGAATTGATTACTTTTTAAAAAATAATAGGTAATAAAATTTACGAAACTACTATTTATTGAAGGATAATTTTAATCATATTTTTTATATAAATTAATAATTTTATCTTAAAAGATAAAATAATCAATAATTTAATTTAAATATTAAAATATTAAAAAAACAGAAGTGAAATCAAAAAAAACAAAAACAAATCAAGATATTAACTCCATATAAAACCGAAATATTTAAATATTCTAATGCAAAATCAAGGTCTCTCCTACAGCTCTTAGGAAAAGAAACAGTGAAGGACCATACTATTAATCATGTTCATTGCTTATAAATTTTGAGAATTTAAACTGTTTTTCTTCTTTGCGTTACTTTCTAACTATTTAATTATTTATTGACAATATGGTTATCTGATTAGAGCTGAAAAAAATTTCAAATTTACCGTTCTGGATTCCCTAGGTCATTGTATGGGCAGAAAGATGTTCTGACACGCACCATGAAGTTTCTTCAAAAACTTATATATATATACTTATGATTCAATTTTAAATATAACTTTACTATTAGTTAGAAACAATTTATGTGAACAGTAATGTAAATCTTGGTAACTAATTTATATTAACAGATTAAGTCGCAAAATATTCTTATACCATGATAAGTGTTGAAAATACTATAATGTTCAATTTAGTGGAAAGTGATGATAACATGTAAACTGGCATTTATAATCACTAGTTGAACAAGGTTGTATACACCTAATAAGGATGGCAATTCACGTGGTAATTGCAAAAAATATGTAAGATCAATAGGAAAATCATTTTACCTTGGGATAAAGAGAACAACAATTTTAATGGGTAATATTTTAATGTAATTCTAAAATCCACATACATGAAAGCTTCATTGTCAATTCTAATACTAGTTAAATTTATTTAAAAAGATGGAATAACAAACCTGTGCATTAATAGCTGGATGATGTATAAAATCACAACCCATATAGTAAAGTTAAACATATTTAGTGCCAATGGTAGTACTAAAATATTACACATCATTTTTAAAAGTGCACCCAATAGCTAGCTTTAATTGTATAACTGACTTTTTATATACAATAATTCACTTTTATAATTATTGTTATTATTTATTTTGAGCAAAGACTCTAATAGGTGTTTGAAATGGACTTATGTGGAATAAATGCTACATAATACGGTAGTGATTCTTTAAGTTTGCCACAGCAATCATTTATTTATATAGTAATATATTGAAAATTGTGGTTTAGTCTAGTGATTTATTTAATCTATATATGTTATTATTGATTCATATTATTTGGTTATGTCCTCTATAGAAATTTTTATTTTTATTAATCAAATTCTTATAGCATCATCTTTTTAGGAGACTTGTGGAGATCCCATAGAACATAACATACATAATATCTTTCAATGTGTATGAATCTTGTCCCCACCTTGTATACAAGTACTACATTTTTCAGCACTAATGTTAACTATATATATATATATATATATATATATATATATATATATATATATATATATATATTCTTTGTAGTATCATATATTAGAAGAGATATGTTGTGCTTTAATGAAGAGTAAAGCATAAGTGATAGCAAACAAAATAGTAAAAGTCGCTTATTATTATACTAATATGTTAATAGAATTTTACTTATAATTATGCATTATATTACTTCAGAAATTTAGTTTCAATTAAGTCAAAATTTATTCATATATATATATATATACAGATTAACTCAAGCTTTTGAGTCATATTATTCTCTTCTCTTTTTTAGATGTTGCTGGCTTGATCAGTGATAGTGCTAGCATGACGATAACAGACACACTTTAGATCAATGAAAACTGAATTTAAAATAATGTTCTAACCAACAAGGTTATTTTGTAAAAGATTACTTTGGAAAAAATATTAAGTTTGAATTTATTAAAAAACCCAACAACAAACAATTAAAACTAGATGTAAGAAATAGTCTGACATATAACTACAAATAATATTTTATTAATTAGTAGAGTATTTTGTTCTCGAAGTGGACAGAATTTTTAAATATAACCGAGAATATATATATATATATGGAAATATTTAATGTGTGGAGTTATCCATTTATAATTAAGCTACTTAGAAAGCACTTAACCCATAACAAACAGCTCCAGGTCAAGGATTAAAGTAAAATTGATAGAATGATTGCATTTGGATATATATATATACATTGAATTGTTATATGAAAAAACTGGAAAAAGGGGAAGTATTTATTTGCAAAATGGTATTTATAAATATTGGTGCAGAAAGTAGTTGCTATTAATTGAAAGAAGTCCATTTGTTCAAAAAAAAAAAAAAAACAGAATTTTTTTTATCACATCATAGTTTTTGACATTATAGTTATTAGAAGTATATAATTATTCATAAGGTAAACGAATATGAATGAAATGCTCATCAACACCCACCCCCTAATATGCAGAGCTTATTGGATGTTTGTCTTGAGTTTATGAACAAGAAAACACCTGTTCTTTGTTTTTAGTTACTTGATAGATTTATAAAAAGAAACAATTGAGTTTTTTTGAAGTTAGAATGATAATGTCTTTGAATAATCTTTTATATATTTCTGTAATCAAAACAGAACTAAATTATGTCCTTTACTCCAAAACACTGTAATGTCATCAGACAAGGTAGAATCTATTAAAAACATCTTGATTGCAATCCAACTTTTATTTATATACCTATACACTGAAGTTCTCTGTCAAGTAAGGAAAGATTATATGAATTGGAAGAATTGAAGTATTCAATGGAAATTATTGAACTTTATCAAGTTAAAAAAAGTGAAGAGAAAATTGATTTGAAAAATGGTTATATACTTTACTAAAAAGTAATAAATATTGAAAGATTAAATGGAGTGATTTATTATAAATAAAAAGTAGAATATTGAACATATATCAGAACAAAATAGCAAGACTAGTTATTCAACTTAATGGAAAATATTAGATGCAGATAAGTTCCACAAATTTTCATTGTGATGAAAAGTAGAAAAATTTTGTGTATCTATTTCTATATAGATGCGCAACATAATAACAGGAATTAGTGAAATCATTGTTTTGTGAATTGCATTTTATGAATTCTTTCTTTAAAAAAGCCACTAAATGGAAATATGCATATCCAAATGAAAGTACAGTGAAATTGGATTTTATTTGAATAATAATAAATATGTATTTTAAAATTGTAATGTTCTTAATAGATTCGACACAGAAGTTAATAAGATGTAAGATACCGATTAATGGCAAACTAGAAAAAAATCTATTAAGATGTTCAGTATTAATAGTTGTCATCCCTAACTTTCAGAAACACTCCAGACAATGTAAATTAAAATTTGCACATCATTTTAAAACAATAATAGACTTTAAAGATGGTTTAGACATGACTGAAATCAGTAAAAAGATATCTAATGCTCTACTAAAAACTGTGAGAAAGTTAGCTGCTATAAATCCCCCTTTCAGTAATTTATGAGTATACTTTTATCCAATACAGGAAAATATGTGAAGAAAGGAAGAAATATAAAGTCTTTTAAAAATGACCTATTAAGAAAAATTGAATATCTGGAGTTATGTATAATGAGAAATAAGAGTGAATAGTGATATAAAAAGTATAATTCTATTATACATATTAACTTTTCTTTTGCAATTGTAATTTGGATTAATTGTCTGGAAGAGCAAACTAAGAAAAACTTGAAAATGAAATTCTTAAACAAAGCAAGAATAAAAATGGCCTAAAATGGAATTCTTATACTCTTATTATAGTATGATGAACATATTTTTGATATCTTTATTACAATATCATAATCATAACAATACAGTCACAAAGTGTGGGTGAATGATGTAATATAAAATATATGTAAAAACAGAATGACACAAAATGTAAAGTAAAAAAATGCTTGGCATATCACCAACAATGCTGATGTCATAAATAAAAAATATTCCTGTTCCCCCCTCTCTAAATAGTGGTTCATGTAAATTTATTTATTTACATATTGTTTTCACCACACTTTGTGGCTGTATTTCTATGATTATGATATTGTGATAAAGATATCAAAAGCATATTTACCATACTATATTAAGAGTATAAGAATTCTATTTTAGGCCATTCTTATTTCATATTATAATTTTATTTTGAAGCTTTTCTTACTTTGTGCTTCCAACCATTTAATCCAAAAAAGATAATTGTAAATTAGCAATAAAATTATAAGAGAAAATAAAAATTTCAAGATATATAAGAAAGGTGTTAAAAAGATGTTAAAAATTACACAGTTATTAATTCTATACAAAATCTTCATCACCATGTAATTTTTTTCATTTACAATGAACATTGTATTCTAAATTAACAAAAGAACAAGATTTAGTTAAAGAGTGATTTGAATAAAGTGGATATCATCTAAGTATTGAGATTTAATTATTATTTTGCATCTTGCTTTTTTAATGACAGTTTATCTGTTAACCAACTATTATTAAAACCAACAGAGATTAGAGATCATAAATGATCCTACCAAGTTTCCAAACAGAAAATAGATTCACCAGTGACTTTATTAAGTTTTTCAATTCCGTAACTATAGCTATAGGTTTGGCAATCATAAATTTTGTGGTCCACAATTTGTGTTTTCCACATTTTCGTAGATTACTTTGTTGTATATCCCTTGTTGTGTTAAACATTTATTTAACTAAGCTGTGACATGAATGTTTTGATAAAGGTGGCACTAACATATCTTAAGAAGGTTCACTATATCACTTTTGATCTAAACATGACAATTCTTGAGCATGTTAAAAATGAATAAGAAAATGATTAATAGACTCTATAAGCAAATAGTATACCCATCATGAAATACCACAAATCTCTTAATGAGAAACTAACTGCCTTTAGAAGGTTCAAATCCTGCTGACTTTATTGTTGAATCTGGTAAAAGAAATTTGTTTCAAACCTCAAAGGATTCTTTATTTATGTAATAATTCTTCAATTATAGATTCATGTTTAAACATTAAAAAAGATCTTAATTTAAAGTGAGTCTTAATTGATGATTAGATATTTAGTTATTGGCAATACAAATCTGCATATCAGTTCTTATGCAATTTACTTGAAGCAATTTCTTTTTTTGATAGATAGAAGAATAAATGAAAGAACAAGAAGACAAGACTTAAATTTATTACCAATATTTCTTATTGCAATATTTAATTGAGTATCAGAAATTTTAAAGTTTTTGTATTACAACCCTAAGTAATGTCATCCTAAAAATTAATTTGTTCTATCCTTAGTTAAGTAAGAAAAATAGATTAGGCGATATTGCTTTTATATAACATGGGGTATGATTGTGTTTTAGTCCATTATTGCAAAATCTTATACTCGTATTACCAGATGATTTCTTGTGCTTAAATGAAAAAAAAAATCTCTTTTAAAAAATTAAAGCAATGTCATCAGCATAAATGAATTTCCTTCATTTTTTTTCAGGAAAATCACTGATGAATATAATAAATAAAATGATAGAAGTGAATCCAGTGAAAGGTCGTTGTGTAAAATGTTATGTCTACTATGATTATCATTTAATGTCACTTGAATTTTTTTTTACTGGAAAGATTTTTGACAAGAAATCAATGCTTTTTCTTCATTTTAAAAACTTACAAAAAAGACAATTTTATCAAACTGAATCATAATCTGATGTCACATCAGTTTTTAATTTATTTTAAAAGCTTTTTCAATATTAGCAGTTAAAACATGGCAGCTTCTTTCTGATCTCAACTCAGTCTGCTTAATTGGTGGATAACTCTCATCTATTAGCATAATTTTTGTTAATATGATTGTTCAAAAAGCTTGTAGAGAGGATAAAATAATAATACTGAGTGCTAATTTTTGGGATGTTTTCTAGGTTTATTTGGCATTAAGATTGCTATAGTTTTGTTGAATGCTACATTTTTGGGAAAATATATCTATGAATAATATAACTGAATAATTTTGACAACAATGCTTTCACTTTAGATCCTAAATTTTGTAGAAACTCCTGGAGTATGTTATCTGGTTATGGATCATTGTGGAAGAGTAGTTACAAAATCTACTTTAATGATGCTTTTTCACATTCTACCAAATATGGATTAGATGTCTGATATATAAAATTGGAATTCTCTTTAGCATTAACAGCAGTAATTATTTTAGAGATACTTTTACATCACCAATATTTCACAAAAGTGATTACATCTTGTGATTTATCTTATAAAGGTTTCTCTGACCTTTTTCAATATTTGTTCTCTAACATTATCTAATAATTTATCTTTATCTGTAATTTTTAGATCATTTCTAAACAAAATTAGTTATAAAAATTCACTACTAAGTTTGTTTGAGCCTGAAATAAATTATTTTCGATATTTTTAAATGATGGACTTCCTGGCAGCTATTATTATGAATTTATTAAAGATATCGGAATAAGAAAAACTGGGAGAGATTATATTATTATTCTTTCCAAAACATATAGTATATTGATTCCAATTAATTTTTCTTAAATTTCATCTTGAAGCAGTATAACAACAATTATAGAAATGTGGATTCCGAGCGTGATTAGAGTAGTTTATATTATCTATAGAATCAATTATCAGTAATTGACCATGTATTGAGAAACCATTTTTCTTGAAACAAAACCTAAATCAAAAATTGTTTCAGTTCGCCATCTGCATTTCTCTAACATACATAATTCTATGTTTCATTAGTGATTCATAGTTTTAGTACTACTTTTCTATTAAGTGTCCATTAGTGTATATATAAGAAATTGTAAATTATATCCATTAAGAAAAACCTTCCTTTTTAAACAAATAGATACATTTACTTTTAATATTAATTTATTTTTTTCAAAAGCAACCAACTAAGTTTAATTTCAGGATTAATTTTATTACTTATATTTCCACATGCATTAATAACTAAACATGTTATTTGTGGACACTAATTTTTTAACTTCATGATTATCAATCTTTATTGACTATTTTTGTGATAAGTCATTGAAAATTGTTATAGCTCTTTAGAATTTGTATTTAATCTTCATTTATTTCTCCATGACTAAGTTTGCCCACAATACTCTAATTTCTTAATTCCAGCATTAATATCATCCACGATAACTTTTGAATATTGTTTGTTACAATCAAATGTATTTTGTACATCTATATAAAATCTTCTAAGCTAATAAACCTTACATGATCACCATTTCTTATGCTTGCTTATAACTGTTATTAAAACAGGCAAAAACTCACTATATGTATTGCCACACAGAAAACTAGAGTAATCAATGAATGCCAGAAGGCTTGTGCATAAAATCCTCATCTAGTGCCTACTCATCCAATATCCCCAGGCCACAAACCAGAAACTAGTCTGGCGATATTAGATGAATAGGCACTATATGGGGATTTTATGCACAAGCCTCTAGCATCCATTGATTACTCTAGATTGCTGTGTGGCAATACATATAGTGAGTTTTTGCCTGTTTTAAAATATTCTACTTATTTATCACACTGAAAATTTGTTAAGCAAAAATTTAAATTCTCTGCATTTAGGATATATTCCATTAAGATAGACAAATAATATTTCCACACTGTCTGAGATACCAATTGATCTCCACAATGCTATTCTTTCATGTTTTATTTATAATTAACCCCAACTTTTTCCATCAGTCATTATCACTATTTTGGTTGATAACTTTATAGACTTTTTGGAAAAAAATCCATAATGTATATTGTCTATCATGACTGTAAATAACCAAAAAAAGTCATTCATACACCCATTCATCCTGTCTTTTGGAAAACTCATCTCGCATTTCAGGCAAAAACTATTAAGTAATTAAAAAATAAGACATAGTATTTGTTGCTTTTTTACTCAAAGATAAATATCCAGTAAATTCACCATGCTTATTGATAAACAATCCATCCAAGTTTAATTATCATATAAATAATTATATAGTAATAGTATCTTCAATGACAAGATTATATAAAATGAAGATTAAAGGTTTTCCCTGCTCAGTACCTTTAAAGTGTCAAGGAAGAATAAAAAGTATTATTTTAATCAAAAGAAAACTGGTTTATGAACTGCTTTTAGATACAAGTGAAATTGTTATTGAAAATAAATAAAAGATGCATTTTTTTAAAGAACATTTGTCACTGTAAGAACTTTTTACTTAAATGCTATAAGGGATTCGAACTCAGACCTTCACATGACCCTAAACTCTCCATGTCATCTCACATTGCTGACCCACCTGATCACACACATGTTGAAAATATAAACAGTCACCAATATATGCATTTTGTGTTAAACCAGCACCCATCACTTGCTCGAGATTACATCTCCACACACATATACAATCAGTACTCAGCTTTATATTAAGATAGGCAATCTTCATAGGTTAATGGGCAGGCTTCAAGCTACTCCAACCCACAACTCTTCAGCCATCCATTTCATTGAAAATCTGATGATAGAGCATTCAAAGCCATGTTAGTGACAAGTTGTCATCCTACCCACATACAGGAGAATAATCCATTTATACATACATATGTGAAGGAAGGGCAGACCTTTAATGCACTATGTTTCAATATGTAACTTAATTACACTGTACAAGCTTACTCACACCTGCACATATAATGTAATATATAAGGGATTCAAACTCAGACTTTCACATGATCCCTGACTCTCCATGCCATTTCATTTGCTGACCCACCTGATCACACACATGTTGAAAAGATAAATAATCACCAATATAAGTATTTCGTGCTAAAACAGCACTCATCAGTTGGTCCAGATTACCATCTCCACACATATATACAATCAGTGCTCAGCTTTATATTAAGATAGCCAATCTAATAAAATTTAATAAAAGTTATATAAAAATATTAATCAAATGATATAAAATTTACAAAACTTCTATGCCTTTATACTTTGAAAAGTAAGTCTATTAATATATATATATATATATATATATATATAATGTTTATAATGTAATCTTAATATATATATATATATATATATATATATATATATGATTAAGATTACATTATAAACAAATATGTAAACAATCGAATTAACTAACAGTATTCATAAATGATACTTCATAATTTTGAAAGTTATTAAACTAATGAAAAAGCCACATAACATATACCCATAAAATTATTAATGTGTAAGTATTGAAGTAGAAAAATATGAAATTGCTGTTTATGTTATTGTGGCAGTCTTTTTTATCCAAATAAAATTTGAATGCAAAAATGTTAAATAATCTTTCGTAAAAGTTACGGTTTTTCAGCGATGCCCTCTGTAAATAAATATATAAGTTTCATATTTATTCACAAAGGGCATTGCTGGAAAAATATAACATTTGGGAGAGTAATTTGAACATTTATATATATTGCTTAAATATTATATTAAAATAATTAATTCCATTTATATACATTTTCCAATTTTATTCTTATCTCAGTGAAGTCGGATCAACCTCTCTCACTTTGGCTGAATTTTTGAAACACCTAGTTTACCTTCCTTTTCCAAGTGAGTAAGATATATATAGCTGATATTGTAATTTTAACTTCGTACACACTTTTTTTGGATGCACTTTAAAATTCATCTATATATTTTTTAATATATATACTTCAAACTTATATTTTATCATAAGTTTTGAAAACATATGACCAAAAACATGTGAAAAAGACAAACGATCCCCAAGATGGGCATTTTGTGCTGAATGAGTACTAATCAGTTGCCTTTGATCATAATCTATTACACATATTTTCATCACATGATTAGAATTTTATAAATAGCAATACTGAACTCACAATTTTGTCACAAATGATTTATCAAATTATAGTAATGATTATTACTAATCATTCATTAAGGTAAAATTATTTCTAATCCAAATATACTTTAAGTTTCAATTAAAAAATATGTGGTAGTGTTTTAGAGACAGTTTTGATAACTTTGATTCTACAGTTCTCATACAAGATAAGGACAGATTTCAAATTACTTTAATATCTTGTGAATGTATGTACCATCTTTGCACTATAATGTATTTTCAAATTTATATATACATTGTAATCTCCATGAAAAGTTTCCATAATATGTCTTTTTGTACAGTTATATGCATTTTTTAATTATGTGTTTTAGAATGTTATAAAAGTTATATGTATAAAATAAATTATTAATCAGTTAAGAGAAAACATATTATTTATTAACTGACAATATTATTTTTTGTTTACTGAAATTATAAATGAAAATAAAATTGACTATTTTAAAATACCAAGTTGCTATGGAAACCAATTGCAAAACAAAGATAAAAACCCTTACATCTGTTTTATAAATAAAAGGTGGGAAAGGCTTTACTGCTTTTTTGTACTCCTTATAGAATGGAAGCCAAATAACTTTTAATTTTTATCTATGTGGATAAAATGCAGTTATAAGGGTAGAGCTTCAAAATACTCTACCCTAAAATTTCCACTGATGTAGTTATTATAGAGCTATAAAAATTGCCCTAGTAATCAACAATGTTTTTCTCAATCTAATAACTGATCTCTGAACCTAAAATATATGACACTTGATTGTACAAGAAAACCTGTTCATTCAATTAACTGTTTGTCAGAAGAAAATATCCTCCAATAAATGGATTAGTACATTTTGGAGATTAGTATTCTTTAGTCACAAAGAGCCACTCTTTAAAAGAAATTTGAGGGAAATAAAACAGTGATAATTATATTGGAAATATAAAATGATGATACATATTGACATTTATCTTGATTTAAAATTCTTCCAATGTGAATAGTTCAAATGTATAATAAATAGGTAAGTAAAACTCATATAAAAGTTTTATGAATTATTATAACTACTATGCTGATATAATAAGTAAATATAAAATGTTATATTATTTTATTATATTTGTTAATTAAAATTAGTGCTATTATAATAATTTTGTTGCTCATTTATTTTTCTTCCATATTCCAAGTACTCTATTTTACTTTGTCTTATAATTATATCTTAAATGTGGAGAGAATAATAATTAGAAAGCATGGCTGAATCTGCATAAAGGCTTGTCATTTATGTAGGCACAGTCTGGTCATTATCCATGACTATTATCAAAAATTGTATAGTCACTCTACCAGGTACATAGTCACTTATTTGATATTCATTTTCCTCTAGACTGAAGTAATTCAAGAATATATTCATTTTATTATGTTTCATCAATTCCATTGTTTGTAGTATAGTAATATTTTATGTTGGATGAGGAAATGATAAAAACTGTTACATTAACACACACTCACATATATATATAGTGTTCATTACTTAATAAATGTTACATATAACACACACTCACATATATATATAGTGTTCATTACTTAATAAATGTTATAATAAATAATAATAATGAATTTAATGGCACTAATATATTATAAAAATATTATAATCCTCAGAAGCGCTTTCAGTTAATCACTTAACCATCTTCAACTGCCATTTCAATTCATTTAGTTTTTATTTTATGTTACACATAATGTTAATAGATTGGTAAATAAATTGAAAAATGTCATACCTTTCAAACAAAAGAGTAATGTGGGATACCAACTTTTATGTGGATGAATGGCTTTATATATAGGTGAATCAAAGTGTAATCTAGAGAAATGATTAAAAGAGCATCAATTATTATATAAGCATACCAAAAAAAAAATAAGAGTAATAATGATTTAATAACAGCTGTTATTTTTTGATCATAAAAAACATGTAAATTTAACTTTAATTTAGATATTAGAAATGTTAAGATTTTTTTTATAAGAAGAGATATCATAATAAAAAAAATTAAGAAGGCAATTTTCATAAATAAAAATAGAATGGCTATCATAATTGACATTCTGCTCATGTTAAAATTTAGGAATCATAGGATATGAATTGAAGACATTTATTTCTGTTACATTTGAATTGAAATGACAGTTGAAGAAGGTTGTTATTAACTGAAACTACTTCTGTGGATTATAATACTTTTTTATAATATATTATTACAGTTACATTCAAAACTATTATTTATTATATATATATAAGCACAGAAATAACAATTAAGTGGAGCATTGCTGAAATAATTATTTCAATGCTGATCATCCTCAATGCTCTGATTATTAGATATCATGTGCATAAGGGTTAAAAAGGAACTAAGAATTATGATCATAAGATATATAACTAAAATGTCTAAACTTTGTAGACGACCTTCACTACCTTAGAACATTTAAAATAATTTTGAAAAATATTACATAGATGTCCACAAACTACACTTCAAATGTCATTATGACTGGAGTTAGTTTGCAATCATAAAAAGTTTGGTGACTATAAGTGAAAAAGAGCAACCATATCATATTTAATTTATAGTAATATTAAATAAATTCACTGAAATAACTTAAAATAATAGTTAATGAATTTATTAATCAATTAATAATAACAATAAAAAAATAAACGATCTGATAAATATAGTACAAATAGACTTGCTTAAAAATACCATGTATTATTTTCATAAACATATACAAATAACATTATTTAAATAATAGTTTACACACAGACACACGCGCACACACACACACACATATATATATATATATATATATATATGATTACTCAAATAAGAATATATGGTAATCCAAAATATTTTAATCATTAATAAGTCAACAAATATTACGTTTTAATATATATATAAATTGTGAATGTTCTTATATAGAATGTGCATAGATATACAAAAATAATATTTTAGTCATTAATTCTTTATTTTTTAATCTATAAACTGAATTATTTTTGCAATTTAATAGTAGAAAAAACAAAAATTTTAATTCAATCTAAAAAATATAATTTTATCTGCCATTAACTTACAAAGTGCATTACATTTTTCTAATATTATATTTTTCTAAGTCTGAAAGCAATCTTTTATGAATGATATAACATAATTTAAATAATATACATAGAGTTTTCAATCCCTTGAAGACTATTAAAATTGCCTGGTTCTTTTATTGGTCAATTATTTTTATGCCGAACACTTTTTTTATTAATTCACTAATTTATTCAATTCATTCAAAAGTTATTCACTTTTAAAACAAATTAATACAGCACAGATTAAATACTCTTCCTTTTAATCAAAGAACAAAACATTTTCATTAACATCAGAGTTAATATGTAAAATAATATATTATTAAAAATCTGTACTTTGTATGTTCAAAAAAATATTAGTCATAGATTTTGAATGAAAATATTTTTTTATCACACTTTAATTATAAAATTTAAATTATTATTGGATTTTAAATATTAATAACATCATCACTAAAAACTGTAGGCCTAGTGCTACAGATGTATATTGTATTTATCATAATAACCTTCTTAAGTTTTATCTACAAAAAGTCTAACTGAATACAAATCAGTTTCACATTAATGCCATTTGTTCATATTATATGGAATTTTTATTCTTTTGATATATATTGCATTATACCGATCAATGAAGTTTTTCCTTTTCTAATCATATATGAGCAAATAATCATTTATATCTTACTTTTAATTTTTTTCCCTCAAATCATTTGTCTACTTTCACTTTTGTAACCAATTCATCATTAAAATCTTTTGATCTATCCAATTCTCAATTAATTTTTGTAACATTATCTTCAAATGCCAAACTTGTTCTTAATAAAATGCTATCACATTTTTACACCAAACAGTAGAAATAATAAATTTACATTTGCATTTACAAGTAATATAATTTGTAAATTAATGTTTTTTTTTTCAAATCTTATTAACAGTTTATAAACATGTTCTTGCTGTTTTTGATAGATTATTTGTGAAATTACATTCAGTATATACAAACATTCTTTGTTGAGTTAGTTATTCAGTTCCAAAAGATTTACTTTAGTCCACTAGAGGGAGCCAATGACTCCAGTTAACTCTGTTTCTGGCTCCCCATTTCGTTCCCTTTTTCCTAGTTTAGGGAATTAAATTTCTCTAAAACTATCCCTATTAAAAAGGAGAGTTTCTTAGCTATCTTTTCATATACAAGCTATATCAACAGTGTAATCACAAGTAAGAACAATTTCAACTTTTATAAAAACACTACATAAATATAAAGCAGCCATCGAAATTCCGAAATATTTCTACAGAGATTTTACCTTTTAATGAAAATTTTCATTTCATTTCATTTTGTTGAATGAATGAGAGAGTATAGTTGTTGGGAGGGCCCACAGGAGCCTAAATCCTAGTTCTTTTGAGGGAGAGGGCTGGGATGAGGGTGCTGTGGTGGTTGTTACCAATGGTTTTTCTCATTCACAAGATAGAAAAAACGTTATTTATGGCAGTTTTTTAAACATTATCATCATGAATGATTTTATACATGTATTATTGCAAAATAAGTTACAGTTTGGCTTTATGATTCTAATCACAAGTGATTCACCTTATTTAATTTTATTACTTCCAGTATTGTTATTGATAGGGCTGGCCTTTTGCTGTTCATGTAATTTTCATGATGGATTAGAATGATTTTCTGCAGGCATTTTGAAGCTTGGATTATTTTTTCCTTGTTCTCCATAGTTTTTCCATAACTTTTCCAAAATATTCAGGATTGCTCTCTTGTGAAGATAATCGAATCCATTTGAAAGAACTGAATAGTAACTTGATTTGGCTCATATTTTATGTTATCTTCAAGTGTTTTCCTATTTCTCAACATATCTACCACAAATTGGATTTTTCAATAGTGTACTCCTAAAACACTATTCATATTCAAATTATGGACTTTACAAATAATTCCTAATTGTATCTTTTAATTAAAATTTTCATTACACTCAATTTTACTGATTGAATAATAGAGTCTGCTTGTTGGGAGGGGTCCCAGAGGCCTAAATCCTGGTTCTTTTGGGGGGGAGGGCTTGGATGAGTAGGGGTCATTGCCAACATTGATTTTCTCATTCACAAGAAAGAAAAAAATGCTATTCATAGTGGTTTTTTAGCATTATTGTTATAAATGATTTTATCAAAGTAATATTGCAAAGTAAGTTGCAGTTTGACCTAATGATTTTAAATGCAAGTGATTCACCCTATTTAAATTTATTATTTCCAATGTTATCTCCAAGTGTTTTCCTATTCTCAACTGATCCATCGCAAATTGGATTTCTCAATATTGTACTCCTAAAATTCTACCCATATTTAAACTCTAGACTTTACAAATAATTCCTAATTGTAACATTCATTTGTCTTTAATGGTTAATCTTCTCATGGATTAATGCTTTGAGTTTCCATGGGTTGAACAATTTCTGAAAATACTATAGACAAAAAAATTCAATGTGTCATTTCAAATCTCCATATTACACTATGTAAATCAATATTTATCTTGTAAAACATTTTATACTCAATAAAGTCTCTCTTTTATATATAAAAAAGATTTACTTTTTATTTTCTACTTTTCAAGCATCATTATTTTGATAATTGTTTAACTATAATTAATAAATCTTTGCTTCATTTTTAACACTTTTAATATTGTTTCAATGTTTCTTCATTGATTGTTGTATCATTTACACATTTCCATTTATCTATTTTTATTGACCACTTTTTATCTTTGGGGGTAGGTGGGTCCTACTAGACATTTCATATGTCAAGTGAATATATTTGATAAGATTAAATTTTATTTTATATTGAATCAACTTCATTTATTTTCTTCTATTCTTATGGGTGCTTGTGAATTATCATGGATGGTATTTTAAAAATTATAACTACTTCATATAATTCAAACATTCTCCAAATCATCCCAGAACAGTAATATTAAAGACGTTCTGAAATTTTTGTATATAAGAAGTGATAGATTTTTCTATCTATTCTATATCCCACTTGTTTATCTTCCAAATATCTGATTATTTAATCTAGTACTTAAAATATTTATTAAGAAAATAATCTAAAATATTAATTAATGCAGTGATTTTTCTATTATGATTTTTAGCTTTCATTTTTATTACACCATTTGTAATGTTTCTTGTTGTGATTTATTCTTTTCTAAGAGTTTTTCCTCTGATATTTCAAAAATAGTTTTTTTTCAAAATCTTATTGAAATTTTTTCTCCCAATCCAATTCTTTTTTATTATTGTTCATACCCCCCCCCCCACATTTCCTTGATCATGAATAATATGTTTTCTGTTGGGTTTTGTCTATACTATTTTAATTAAATCTGAAAATAATATTCATTTAACTTTTAAATCTTTATTTGGACATTTACATCAAAAAAACTATAATCTGAGTCTAGATCAGAGCTTTGAAAAATATTGGTATTGTTTTAGTCCTTTGATTTTGTTCTATATATTAAAAATTTACATCAAATATATTTTTGCCCTATAACCATTCATTTCTTTTTTTTTTTTAAGTGTCATAGCATCGGCCGGGATGCAAACCCGCAACCCGGGCAACTACCTGCAAGTGCAAGACAGTCGCGCTAACCTCTCGACCACCAATGCAAGAAAAACATTCATTCTTTGAATCCATTTCCTGCAATTTTGTTATTAGTAATGTGTGTGATAAAACATATCATGATTTAAAAAAATATATGGAAATGTTTAATGGAGTTTATATTTTTATTTAAAGTCATACCTGATATAATTTATTCCAGCTCTCTATTGCAACTTCAGTTTAACATTTCATTTCCTCCAATGTTATACAAAGATAATAAAAGTTTTCAATATAGATTAAAATATGGAAATATTGAATAAATTATTTGTTGGTAAAAAAACATATATTTGCAAAAGTTTATGATTTAGAATTAAGAAGATAAGAAATACTTCAATTTGATAGTTCTGATATAAAAATTATATATTAGTAAAATATATGGTTTAAAAAAATAATAAGATTTGCACATAAAAAGTTATTCATTATAAAAACGGATTTAAATTAAATTACATGTATTTTTGTAACAATAGATTTAGGCTAGATTTATAATACAGTTTAATGGTGTCAGCACTGAAGCATAATTTTATGAATATAAACAGTTTTAAATCAGAAATGAAACTGAATATTAATAAAGTAAAAAAAAATTCAGCAAAGCTTAAATAAAAATATAATTACTTTAGTAGATAAAAAAATTATTTATAATAATTTAGTAGAGAATTGTAATGTATTAGATATAGAGCTAAAAAGACACATAGTGAGACAGCAAAAATGCAAATGTGAGAGAGAGTATGAAATAGTTATAATTTATGGCAGAAAAAAAATTAGAGAAATAAAATAACAATTAAAATAATAGAAAGTCAAGTTCTTAATAAAAAGTAATCGATATATTGAAATGATTAAAAGTTGTTTGTAAAATACAAATTATAAGATTCTTTTTGAATTAAAAAAAAAAAAAAGTAAATACATGGAGAAATAGAGTTTAAACTTGTCAAAGCTATATTTAAAATGAATCTACAAAATCGGAATTGTTAATGAAATATAATAAATTAATACAAAATTGGATATCTAAAAATAAAACTAGAAAAAAGAATAAGATTAGAAATAATTGCATTATTTATTATTCAAGAAAGTATATAAAGAATTGAGTATCAGAAATAAAAGTTGAAAGACAAAAATCCATGGATGGTGAAATCCAAAAGTTGCCATTTCATTACTCAGTTAAATATGTAAGATATGGAATGAGATTATAATGTTTTAACAGATATTAGCAAGGATTGATTAACATTTTATGACCCATTTAAAGTTAGACTTAAAAGTGTTAGCTAAATTATTTTTCCTGACTTGAAATAGAGGTTGATATAATAAGGATTTAAAAAATACAAACATTCTATATAAAATGTAATAGATATGCTAAAACTTCATACCCATGAGAATCAGCAATGATAGGATTGAGTTGCAATTAGAAGCCATTAGTTTTTGAATCAATAAGAAGAAGAGAAAATGTTTGAATAATGAAATATTGAACAAAGAAAATATTTAGTTAGAAAATTATCTATTATTAAAAAAGTTGGATTGAGTTATACTTAAAAGCAGACAATTAATAAAAAATATTAAAAGTGTTAGTGGAATTTAAAAGAAAAAGGGGTATGAGAACGGAAAAAAATGTGATTGATGATACAAAAGAAGTAAATTTCTATGAGGATCTGAAAGGTAGAGCAATAGGTGAAAAAACTTAAAAAATATTATTGGATTGATATTTAGGACATACCTTTTTTAAATTAATAATACGCAAAGAACTAACAGATTATTATCGAAATAATCAAATATATTAGCACTTTGTTAATTATATTTTAAAAATATATTTAGGTAGTGGTTGAGAGGTCAGCAGAGCTGCCTTTGTCCCGGGTTAGCGGGTTCGCTTCCCGGCCGATGCTATGACACATGAGAAAAATTTTTTAAATATATATTTAGGTAGCTTTTTTAAAAATAACATATTCTTGAACACTTAAAAAATAATATAAAGATAAGATTTCAAAATTCATTGAGTTTTTAACATACGGTATAAATATTTAATTAAGGATTTGTTCGCCTGAACGCTCTTTTAAAAATTGTTAAAAGTTAAATTTTATTTTAAAAATTGGTTTTCTTTTAATAATCAATTCACTTTTTTGTTGTAAAATACAATAACTTCAATTACCATATAATTATAGATGTGATAGATTTTTTAAAAGGCAATTAATTATAAAGTTACTTGAAAAAATAATTTTTGATCTTTAATTGATATATTGGATGCAATCACCTTTTGCTTTATACAATAGTAAATTCAGAATATTTTCAACTGTTTAGACTTACATAGAAAATAAAATTACATTCGTAATAGAATTAGTTTATAATTTAGCTTACTTAAATGTTGTCAAAATGTGAAAATTAAAGATTATTGAATTTATGTTAAAATCAATTTAATTAGAATGTTAACAACAGAATTTATAAAAGCACTGTAAGTATATTTATATTCTTATTTCTTCAATTGAGATTTAAATTAATTTATTCAAATTTAATAAAAAAGTAATCTACATTTATATTATTTATTTAATCAAATTTTTATGTATCTAAAATAGAAGACCTCATTAGTATCTTTATGTAAAAGTGCAGTATAGTACTTTCCCAAATTAACAATATTTTCAGATTAAAAAAAAAGTCAAGCGTTGGTGGCCTAGCAGTTAGCATAGCTGCCTTCCAAGCAGATGGCCCGGGTTCGCTTCCCTCTCAATTCTTTGACATATATATATATAATTTGATTACTCTCTCTATTTAAACATCATATTAAATGTAAATTTAATATGTATTTATATTAATTTTAATACATTTGTTTCCCATGAATTAAAAAAATAAAACTATTTTCCCCCCATTGTTTTTTTTTACTGACATTACATACTATTGCAAACTCCATGTCATCTTTAAAGATAATTCCGCCTTTTTAAAACATGCTCATATTTTGTTACAAATTTCAGAAAATGAATCTACTTTTTTTTTGTTAGTAAAACTAAATTGAGAAAAAAAAAATTAAAAACATGATATTTTTATTAATATATTTTTATATTCATTTATTTATTGATGTTTATTATTATTTTTTAAATAGTTTGCATTAAGGATTAAATAAAATGTCATTTTAATTTCAGTACTTATTAGAATAATAAACTTTGGTGGTTACAAAAAAAAAATTAAAGATGACCTCACAGAAATTAGGAAATTTTTATTAGCAATATTAGAGCCTAATTAATAATACTATTTATTTAGATATGAATAAAAAACACACATGTTTTAGTCAAACTTATTAGTGCTAAAAATTAAAGGATTATATTTAGGAGGTATCACTAATCATAAGATAATAATATATTGACAACTAGAAAAAAAGTGAAAAGTCAAGAATTCAATAGACAATGTAATCCGGTGTTGATATGATTAATAAGTATTCAGAGACATAAGAAACAGGCAAAAAGCATATAGAAAGAAGGAAGAAACAACAAAAAAATCACATAAAAAAGTAAGAGGCAGTCAAAATATGCCCCAAAAAATAAGGAATGGAATTTAATGGACTGCAGAAGGCTATGAAGAGAAATAGAAAATTAAAAAGATTAGACCATAAGAAAGCTATGAAAGAGAATGATAACTTTAATGGAGATGAAATATTTTAGGATTAAATTTTAAAAAAAATTAGAGATATTTAATAAAATAAAAATTTCAAGGAAATTATTAGAAAAAATAAAATGAAGAGGGAAAAAGCAAAGAATGAAAAATAAAATGAATGTTGTTAAATTATGCCTTCAATGAAAAGATAGACAGAAATGATTTAGTTGTAAATAAAAAACTTCAGAAAGAAAAGAACACAATATCAAAGTTATCACAAATTTGAATCAAAAAGACAGATGAGTCTAATAATTGTTTGTACTGAGATGATACTAACTTTGAGCAAAAAACTCTAAAAATGGTAAAAAAAATAAATAGAAATCATAATGAGAAAATTATCAAAAAAAAAAATAGAGAAGCTTCAAGATGTAATACATAAAGCTAAAATTAATTATTTTATAGAAGAATTTGAAAATAATTATCAGTAAATTTCAAGATCAGATAAAATCCATAATTTGTTATGAAACTGATTTAATATTTATGGAAAATACAATGAAGATCAAACTAATAGAAACATGTAAATTGGATATGGTGATTGACAGAAATATCAATGATAAAATATAAAGTAGTCTAAGAGTAAGAATGATATTATCAATGAGTTAGATGTTAAGTGAAAAAATCTAAAATTAATAAGGAGATAATAGAACTATATTGAAACAGGTACCAACATTTTGAAATAATTCTAAATTAAAATAGGCATTTTACAGCAATATTAAGTTGCACTGAACATTGTACTTTGACAAGTATTGAAACTAATCCGAACTTACAGAAGAATTAAAAAAAAAATCTATATGGAGATAAAGAACTTTTCTATTAGTGTAAACAACTTTTCTTCAATGAATGAGAAAATATTATAAGCATAAATTGTAGAGAGCATGCTAAGTCTGAAGTTATTTAATCAATATATAAGATAAAGATTGGACAACTATATACATTGGAAGAATTGTAAACAGAATTTCCATTATACAATTTAAATGGAAATTTTCTATTCATAGTCACAAAGGTATCACTATACCATTTTTGTTGAATATGATATATATATAACTATAACGACATGTGAAAATTTTACAAATTTATTTAAATAATAATTGAGCTGCCCTCTAGCTGCCAAGTTCGATAACTTTTTACAATAAGAGAATGGACCCCCTCTTATTGTAAAAAGTTATTGAACTTGGCAGCTAGAGGGAAGTTTAATTATTATTTAAATAGATTTGTAAAATTTTCACATGTCATTATAGTTATTCATTATTAAAATATTATTTATCATTATATATATATTGGCTTTATATAAATGTGATGATGATTTTATACTATTAGTAAATAATATTGTTTTGCAATTTAATTTAAACATGGACATATTTATCATCACATATTAATAATTCAGATGATCAACCACTACAACAAAAACACACTATTTATTGACAAAAAGACTGTGATTATTTACCCATCTTTGGTTGACTTTAATTGGGAAGCTTATATAAAATGTATTGCTTATTTTAGAGTAAATGGTGACTTATTTTTATTCAATAGAATGCAATAGTGACTTATAATCCAAAGTTTAAAATAACTTCCATTATGAAAAGACAAATTGAGATACTTTGCACAAGAGCCAAAATATGTTACCAGAAAAGATTTAGCATAAAATACATATAACTTAAAACTGTTTGCACAATATAATTACTTGTATGTGAAAATTAATCTATGATATTAACAAGTAAGTATAAAACTTAGAAGACACCTAAGATGAAATTTGCAAAATGTTTCACAAGAACCATTTCAATTTGTGACAAGTACAGTGATATTTTGATTATAAATAAATATTAATAAGACATTTGGTATTGGATTTATATTAATTATAAGAAGAAATTGTGAAAGGAATGGGGTAAAATATATTTACTAATTTAAACAGAAAGAATATGGTTACATTAGCTTAATATGGAGATAGTCAACATAGACAATTTGTTTTTCCTTGCTTCATAATTTTATTCTGTTATAACTTCAGAATATTTTTATTCAATTGGAAATGGAGACCAATGATTGTACTATATTTTCATTCAGATTATATGAAAGAATTCATTTCCCATGGTTATACTAGTTATTCAGTTACAAATAACTTCCAAATGTATGAGGCATTAAAAAAAGAGCCTACCCTCATTTTTAATCAGTTACAAATGGCATCTGTCTTAATGATACATATTTATTCTGTTATATATATATATATATATATATATATATATATATATATATATATATATATATATATATATATATATATATAAGACATATTTTGTGGGTTCATCTATGTTAAAAAATTTAAATATTGATATACCGATGTTTTGACTTGACCACACAAGTCACCCAGTGGATAACTTGTGTGGTCAAGTCAAAACGTCTGTATATCAATATTTAAATTTTTTAACATGGATGAACCCGCAAAATATGTCTTTTATATATGCAACCCATGAAAATCTTCGTATCAACATATATATAACATCAAGAAATCATTAACTAAAAAACAAGATTGTTATTATTATTAAGTAGTTTTTCTCTTATCAATTTTATTCATTTACTTATATTGTAATAAACCTATGTTTAAAGTACAATGTATGTCTACTTGATATTTTTTTTATCTGATGCTCTTATATACTGTTCTAGTTAAACAGATTAAATGTTAATGAAAATTATATTTAAGAAAAAAAAATAAGTGCATTAGTATTTAAGATATTGGACAATTATATTTGTTAGTATCTGATAATATTAAAAGATTGGTATATCTACAGTAACCACGTCGCTTTCAAAAAATATGTATCTCTTAATTGCTTTCAAGAGATTAAACTCCATTTATATTTAAGTATATATTAATTTATTATTATTCAAAATATAAATCATGATATGTATGACTATTCTTTGTACTAAGTAATCCATCTATTTTAAAAGAATTGCTTTCAGAAAACAAAAGCTTATATGTGGAATTCTGGATGACTATAATGGTAGACAATAAATGACTACAAATATTGCAAGCATTCGTTTAGTGACATTTAGAAATTTAATTAATTTTATATGCACATACTTAGCTTATATTTTTCTTACATAAACAATAAATTTCCAACGTTGGCCTTAAAAAATTATACATCTTCATTGTATATTTCATCATTATATATATAAAAATTTACTAAAATTGCTCCTAACAGAAAATTTCTTGGCATCATTCTGTAATGGAAAATGAGAAAAATAAATTATCTAGGTTATAAAACTGCTGGTAGGAGATGTTTTATTGTTTTCTTTTAATTTTACTTTCTACAAAAAAGTAAATATATGTCCATTTACTTACAAATAGTTAAACAACTAAGAAGGCTTCTTATGGTTATGAAGAGGGAAAAAAATCTTGTGCAAAATCTTTTGCAACATAAAAACCTTTGAAGTTTCACAAAGATTAGAACTAAGTCACATTCGCAAACTATTATATCACAAATTTATAGACAAATATGCATGCACACTCATATATCACCCTCATATATATATATATATATGTCAGGCTTTAAAATATGGCATAGATAATAACACACATATATTTAAAATTTAGACAGAAGCAGCCAAACTTCCAGGAAGCTATATTTGATAACATACATATATCAATAAATGCAAAAGTAGTTATCACCTACTTGTTGGGCTTTGGATGTTCATAAGCGATCTGTTCATTGATGTTAGAAGAACAGTGTGGGATTTGTAATAGCCTAATTTTAAATATAGCCTATATATATTATTGAAATTATAATTAAATAATTGGTTATCATAGACTGCACCTTATTTTTAATAACTGTTAATATTAAAAAAACATCATGTTTATAAATTTAAATTTGAATATAAATAGTTTAATGTATATACAATTTAAAAAAAGCAACCACAACCTCTGCAATGTTATTATAAACAATCCTCATACACCAATAAATAAAATATTAGAATGAACATCTTTTAGTTTAGCCCTAGATATTTGTTGATATTTATTCATTGACATTATTGAAAATAGAGCATCAAATTTGTATATTGGCCTGATTTGGTTGACTTCAATTGAAATTTGTATGCACTAAAACATGTATATAGATTTACATTTAAAATATGAGTGTTTTATTAGTATAAAGAGATTGGTCAATTCCTTAAATATTCAATTGTAATTTCAGAATTATCTTTAACATCAAACTTAATGTACAAATGTAAGGCTGTATTTTCAATAATATTAATGAAAAAAACTTATATATATCCAAAATTCAAAGAATAAATAGTCACTCTATTCTTTGGATTTAATGACATAAGCTGTTTATATTGTGACCTTGTGCTATTACACATTGTCTTAATTCACTACCTCAGCTTATAAGTTTATGCTATTTTTTAAAAAAAGTAATAAGTAAAGAAAGAAAAGAAGATGATAACATTTATTGTGTAAATTATATTATCTAAATCTTGTGTATTAATAAAATATACCCTAGTTAATAATTATAAGTTTAGAATAGATAATATATAATGAATTAAAGGTTATTGTAAGAATGTATACTTCCAAGTTAAAAGTTACTGTTCAATTTATGTTTATTTTTATAAAGAGGGAAAGGTGGATAGAGTTATGAGTAAGACAGGGCTGGATAAAGTTAATTTTTATATTTAAAAATGTATGAGCTTATTGGTGTTATAGTATCATTATTAAATTCATTTAAAAGTTATTATTAATTTAGTTAAGATAATTTATTTGATAAATTAAAAAAAACATATCTGGATAAAGCTAATTAGTTTATTTAAGTAATGTTAGATTGATTAAAAATATATATGAGTTAATTATTAAAATAGATTAAAATTTAGAAATGTAAGTCAATTTCATGTGTGAGTATTCATGTGTATGTGAACAAATTTAGTAAACTATTGTTCATTGCCAATATATTTATTTTTAGTCATTAAATATTTAAAATTAAATATTTAATTAACTCAGTCATAAAAGAGATAAAATCCATAAAGAAGTGTTTCTGATAAATGTAAAGGTCATATTATTTATTATCTTGTTTCATTATTTTTAATTATATTAATTAATAAAAGTAAGTTAAACATTGGTTCAACTTTAGCAAGTTGGAATTATCATGTGAATACTGAAAGTAAAGCAAAATTATGTAATTTTACTAATTAGTTTTACATATTAGTTAGAATTTTTTAAAATAGAGGTCACATTTTGGGTAGGTGTGTTTAATTAATAATGCCTGTCAATAGAAGTATAAAAAATGAGGATGGTCAGTTTATGGAGCTGCTGCTGATATTTTTAGGTGCTGATAGTTTTGTATATGCTGCGATCTTCTCATCTGCTTTGAATAGCAGTAATAATTTTTTTTATCTTAATTATTTTTTTTCTAAGTGTTAATTTGCTCAAATTTTATCATTCTTTAACTCACAATGCGAGGCTAGGCGAATTATTATAAGGTATTCTTTGCTTTCTAATATGTAACTCAATTGGAATTACCTAAATGATTAATACAATGCTTTGGAAGAATAATTATTTTACAATCATTCAATTTCTTCAATTATTCTTAGAAGGAATTCTAAAAGAAACCAGGTGATATGTGTTATATTATTTTCCAAGACTGTATTGAACATTGTACTATGTTGCCTCTATTTATTATATTTTACCTTTAAAGGAAAAAGATTTAAATTAATTATAAAAAGACCTTTTAAAGATTTTGACCTTAAAGATAAAGAGTTATGTTTTAACAGATATTACTAATTACTAACACCAGAATGCTCAACATAGAATTATTTAAATAAATTGTTTGAAGTATTCTCTTGATAAATAAACAACAACTTTCAAATGCTAACTTTCCATAATAGATAAAGGAGAGGAACTTTATTATATGCTTTGTTTTTTTTTTTTAATGTTTTGCTAAAGAATATTTAGAATAAAATTAAAGTGAATAAATTAATGGAAACTCTATGGAAAAAAATACTGCTTTGGTGTATAAAAATAGAATCCATTATTTAAAATAAGTTATTTTGAATTGCAGATTTTTTTAAATTCAATGGTAGTTTTTTAAAAAAAATTGCTAAATTGATATATCTAAGTGAACTAAAAAATACAAGTTAAGAAGAACTTATAAAAAGGATTTTAAGAAGAAAAAAAATGTTTATTTTCCATTATAACTGTGGATAAAAATTAAGTGAAAACTTTCTTAATATTATTTGTTACTAAATGGAGATATTCCAACTAAGCTAGATGATATTTAAAGAACCAGTAAAATGGATCCAACACTTTTCTAATTTAAAAAGACTTTTGTTAAGTGTTGCTGCATATTTGCTTTTATTTTTTTAATGAAAAAATTATGTGACAAGTACGGATGCTTCATTGTTTAAATAAATCATGTGTAAAAGAATGTTGCTTGCCCATGACAGTTTGCTCACTGTGGAAGCAATTCTAATGAAAGACTAAGGTGTTTAAAAAGATATTTTTTGCTTTCTTTATTATATTGTATTATGTTACTACCATGCCAAAACATTTTCTATAATTAATAATACAATTATGTCATTACTCTTATGACAGGGAAGGTAAAATTTATATATATATATATATTAACCGACAACCCCATTTTAATCGTCCTACCTAATGCTTGTCAACAAAAATAAATAAAATAGATCTTTAAAAATGGGCACGTCAACCACATGGTGTAATAGATGGAAATACTATGGCTGTCTAGTTGCCATAACACCTTTAGATAGGACTTAAGCACTATCTACCGAATTGGAATTTGAATACGAATTAATTATATATATTTTATTTTATACACGTAATATCTAGATATTGCATATATTTGATTTACGAAAATGAGTTTAAAAAGTTCCAGTGGCCATTGTCCCTTGAGTAAGATCTATAACAAAATTTATATGGGAAAATATATTTATGAGCATCAGTTGATAGCTGACCTCAAGCACCAGACTTACTATTACAGTGAGAATTATACTTTCCCTACTTTTCCTATCTAATGAGGTGCCTGACCCAAGCTAGCTCATTCTCAGGGTTGGGAGGAAAACCTATCGGATGAACAGAGATATGTTAAGAAATGTGGATTTGAATGCTCCCTTTAAATCTTTCTTTCCCAAGTTAGTCCCTTTAATCTATTTCTTAAATGTTCGATCTGAATGTAAAATATACTGAATATATATATGTGCCTATTTACATTGGACGTATTTAGATAATTTTTCAATTTATCTTGGCAGGTAAAGTACTAGGCGAATATAAATGATAAATCAATATGTAACTCCAATTATACGGTAAATATATGACTTTTATTATCAATATTTTAACATATTATTTATAAGATTAAAATTATATCATTCCCAGATTAAAATAGAATAAAGCCATAACCATAAATAAAAACAAAAAAAATCTTAATATATAACAAATAAATATTAATTCAAAAAAATAAAATATATACAATTATATGCTTTAATTTGCTATAATAGCCTAAACAAGTAGAATTATTATGATATGGCAACGAGAAGCAATTTCAAGTTATATTAAGATAAAAAAAGTTCATATTACCTGACGAACCCTTGGGTTTGGATTATAAAATATTCAATCACATAGTGTATCTAGTTCAATTTTAGGGTCCTGAAGTACTCCAAGTTTACTTTATGAAAGCATGAAATCTTTTATTGGTGAAGTCCGGCATTACGATTTATTTGGATTATGAATGACATGCGAATTAAATTATTGACGATATGATCTTCCAAAGTGAATTTATTCATACTTTTGGATTTGATCCTTTCTACTTTGTTCTGTATTATGCAGTATATATTTATTGATGAGGTTCCTGGGTTCTTCTGTGGGCAGGTGATGGGTAGAGTCAGCTTCACATCGGCAGTGGATGGTGAAGCCCTTCACGTATCTGCTATTACTCCGACATTATAAATGTTGGCATTAAGATGTCCACAGTTTTCTCCTGCTCAGCTGTTTCAATCTAACTAATTTCAATTTCTTTGTCCACTTTCCAAAAAAGAATTTATTGGCACTTCGATCTATTTCTCTTTTGAATGCTTTTTCCTTTCTTTAAAAATATTTCCTTTCTTTAACATTTCCTTTGTCTTTTGGTTCCATCATTCTTGTTATTTTTAGTTCACCATACATTCCTTGGCTTTCTTGGAATTTTTAAAATAATTAATCATTGTGTTATAACCAGGAATTGCTTAGAGGCATATACAGTACTTCTTTTTGTTACCCTCATTAATTTGAGATATGATCGAAACAAAAATCTATATTTGAAACGATCGATAACAATATATATAAAAAAATATTTGCATATAACTGTATTTTTTAAATTTATAATACACATTAAAAAAAATATTTTAAAATAAATAATTATGCCTAATTAATCCTTTCCCCATTTGTTTTCTTTTTTTTTAAAAAAGTTCAATATTGATTCACGTATATATATATATATATATATATATATATATATATATATATATATATATATATATAATTCCTTATACATGTTTAACCTCTTGATGACAACATAAATGATTATATGTATTAAAAGTAATGGGTTCGTATTACTTAATTTATTTTGTAACATGGTTTGAACCCAGCTATATATATATATATATATATATATTGATTTAAGGTAAAATTTATGATATTTTGTCCAGGTAGAGATACTTATCTCTTACATTTATTGATAGCATTTATTAATATTTCATTTATTTATGGGTAAACAGCCAGGGTATGTTTATTAAAAGCTCACAATTGTTTTTAAAATTGATATGATATAATGATTTCATCATTAAGTTTTTTTATATAACAAAGTATTTATTAGTTTTATAATTAGTAATATTTATTTATGCTATTATGTCCACTTTACTTTTATAAAATTTTATGCTGTTTTATTGAGTATGTATTCCTTGTCAATTGCAGAATTTTATTATGCTATTTTAAAACATTTTACAGCCATTTGACTAACAGTAACTTGTTGTTTTCAGACACCGTTTGATGTATGTATTTTTTTTAGCTTATGAGTAATACTTGTGTTATCTTGCCATTACTTAGTTAAGGATTTATGCTTATTCCCATTTAGCAAGTAGGGGGAGCATGAGGTTTTATTAGATGTTATTTTACCTATTTTACTCTTTGTTGGATAGAGCATGCTCTCCCCATTGTTTCACATTTGATTTCCACGAGAGAATGGTACTTTATATTCTGGAATTATTTTCATGATTGGATAATGTAGCTTGGTCACTTAAGAGAATTGTTTTTATGGTATGTATTCCATTTTCCCTTATGAGTTGAGACTTTGTCCACACATGTACTTTGCCTAAGATAAAGGTATTGGAATCTACCAGGCTATTTTCAGTCATGTAGTTTTGCTCTGAATAGCCTTTTTTATTGATTTATCCCCCATGATAATGTTAGTTATTTCCACCATGAAAGGTAAAGTTATTTATGTTTTAAGATTTATATGGCAATGATAGGATAGATTTTGAAGTATTTAGTTGCTTCAAGGGGCCCTTTACTATTTTTAATGGTTTTGTTTAAGGGAAATGGTGTGTGTATTGTGCTGCTGTGTTTTACCAGCAGTTCACAAGTAAACCAACAACATGTTAGTAATTTTAATGTTTATTTTGTGCATAGCATAATAAAGAAATACACATATGCTATACCATTTGTATCACCATCCAGAAATAGTATATTGATGGATTGGTAAGACATTTAAAGTTAAATATTTTATTATGTGGACATAGATAAAAATATATAATATGTTGTGTGCATGGATTCTAATGAATATTCCCATATATTTTATTATTAAACAAATAATGTTAACATCAGTTGCATTACTTGTATTTTATATAATAATTGCCATTATTATATAATTTGATAATTGAAACACAGCTATATGACAATCAGATTATTTTTTTTTTAATCTTTAGTGTGTTTTAAGATTATCAATAAAAATAATATTATGAGTAATTGCTGGACAAAAGTTTATTTTAAGGGTAGTATTGCTTTAACCTTTTTATTGCCTAAATTCTGGTTGGTTGAAAGATCTAAATTTTTGATTGGTCAATTACAGAATCAGCAGTAAAAATATATTCATCTTTTAATATTATATTCATTTTAGTTTTGTTTGTAAAAAGTATATTAATAATTTGTTCAGATTATGAAAGTGAATGAAAGTTTTTTCAAAAATAAGTTTCTATCTATAATTATAAAAATATTTGATAGCGGAGAACCTAAAAAGATCATTTGCAACCTATTAGAAAATGTTGAGTACATCAGTGATTTTTTTTTCATTTTACATTCACACAAAAGTAAAGAATTTTTACTAAAATCTTAACTATTTTTATAAAATAATTTTATTTTCAGCACATTTGAGCAAAATAATTGATAATATGTAAAAAAAAAAAACCATTAAAAAAACACTCTAAAACAACATTTTCATTTTCAAAATCAAAACAAAGAAGTTGGAGTCATGAAAATTATTGACAAGCGCTCTTCCTGTCTTTGAAATGAGAACCAACCAATCAGCTTCTAGAAAACCCTGCCTTATCCCATTGTTGCAGCTTCTTACACCAATATTATTGATTTTTTACTTGTAAAATAATTTTAGAGAAGGCAGCATTTTATGGTATTTTTTAAGCTTTAAAATGAGCCTAAATTCACTATGATAATGTAAAAATTGCCCATTTTAGAGCATGTTGAAGCCATTTTAGAGTTGATTCACATCTTTCTTTAATAAAATTAATTGTAGTTTAAGCTATTTTATTAAACATTTGGAATGGTTTGGCTTTAAATAGATTAAAAATATTGGAACAGTTTATCTTAATTGAGAGTATTGTTAATAATTCATCCCAAAATGTTTGTAACTGTAACAGATAGTTTTTTAGTGTATAGGCAATCATGTATTATTTATTTATTGCTTGCTGTCTAGATGTAACAGCACCTATGTTTGGTAAATTACTTTCACAATAATACTTGTAAATAAATTTTAGTATTTGTAAATTCAGTAATGTAATAAATGTATTTATTATTATTTAAATTTAGTCTTTGTTTTTTTATATATGATTTTTTTGTGCCCTGAATTCTTAAATATATGATAAAAATCTTGATGAATCAGATAATCAATTCTCATACAGATCCAAAAAATCCCAATGTTAAATGAAAATATCATATAAGTGTTACAATTCCAAAGATTGTAATTGCAGTTTTAAAAAAAAGAAATTGAATATTTACTTAATTTTTTTTAAAATTATTTAGTTCATATTTCAGTCTGCACATTATTTTATTTAGCTTACAAATAAAGAGTATATTATTTAGAATTTGATTATTTTTGTTTGTGTTGATAATGAGTAATAGATAGATATAAAAGGCACCTCTTCTTTCTACTTATTCGAGGGTCATCCTTGATAAAAGACTTTGATTTTCTAATTTTTTATGCAATTGTTGATTAGATTAAGCACTTCTTTAACAAATTATTATTGTTATTATAATATATTAGGATACATTAACTTATAAGAGAAGTGTATGTCTCCTATAGTCTACTTGGATGCCATTCATTTGTTCCACAGCATAATACTTTTCATATTGTTAAAAATTTGACTTTTTAATATAGCATTTGCCATCGCAATCTCTTGTCCCCCCCCCCTTGCAGTAAAGAAAGGTATATTTTGCTGCCGCAAATACAGATAGCAGGTCTGATATGTAAGTACATTTTTTTCCACTTTAAAAGATATAGATTTATTATATATTATTATTTTATTATTATTATTATTATTATTATTATTATTATTATTATTATTATTATTATTATTATTATTATTATTATTATTATTATTATTATTATTATTATTATTATTATTATTATTATTATTATTATTATTATTATTATTATTATTATTATTATTATTATTATTATTATTATTATTATTATTATTATTATTATTATTATTATTATTATTATTATTATTATTATTATTATTATTATTATTATTATTATTATTATTATTATTATTTTAATAGCTTTCTTCCATTTTTTATTTCCAAAAGTATTATTCTACTACTACTTATCTTAGCAAAATCCATGATAACTTTACAAATCAATTGTTTGTTTCTTTTTAATTTTTTTTTCTCAAATTCTAAAAACATCTCAATTCTTATTAAAAATAGTTTAGAAAATATCTTGTTTAAATTAAAATTTAATTTCAAATGTAGGTGAGAAAATATAAGTTGTTCATTGAACAAAAGTCTTAGATCAGCATCTAAAGATTTTTATTATTTTCTGCCTAATGTCATCACCACCTTCGTTTACTTATGGGTAAACATTGAAGAATAAGGGCTACATTATTTTTATAATGTTATTTACAGATAAAAAATAATAATTATACAGATGTATAGGTACATGTGTATTGCTGTGCTTTCAAAATACACAGTCAATTCAAGAAGGTTTCTTAATCTAAAGAAAAGTTGTGGGTTTGTACCAACACTAAATTGAAAAACACTAACTTTATTAAAGTGGCTCATGCATGATGATGAGTTGTCTTAAAAGTTTATTTACTATAACAGTTTTCTCACAGTAATAGCAATATAATATATAGCAAACATTAAGAGTTAGCAATAGCAAGATGATAGGTATTAAATATTAAAAATTAGCCATTCTCAATTTATTTAAGGGATCAGAAAGTAATAAAAAACTTTTTTTTAGTAATAGTAAATCCATGTTTTTTTTTTTTTTTTTTTTTACAAATGTATAAGCAAGATTGGTAAAAAAAAGTGTATATTTTTTGATAGCTCCTTATAGTGTAAAATATTTACTCCATTTTGATATGGCAGGGGAAACTTTTTTAGAGTCTAGGCAACTGTTGTCGGGAAAGGTTTTAATGATTTTTTTTCTCAAAATAGTTAGATATATTTTCTCTGATCAAAAATTGAATAATTAGCTTAGTTGATTATGGACTATCTTGAAAAAATCTTTATTTTGCTTGGAAACGTTTTGTTACATGAAAAAAAGAAAATTTATATTATATTTGGTAGATATATAAATAATTCACTATCATTTCTTTAATATGTGTTTTTAATACTATTAACATCTACATTCATTTACAATGAATATTAATGCACTTTAGGATGAAGGTTTCTCCAAGTTAATCCAGTTTCTTTGAATTCTAGCCTCTCTTATTTACACCGTACATCAACTTCTTTATTTCATTCATCTGTTTTACATGTGGCCTGTTTCTGAGTCTTTTTAATTTCTTGAAATCCTGTTCAAGATTTCATAAGTCCAGTTCATTTCAATTTCAGTCTCTTAATTTTTTCAATGATGTCAGTAACATCTGTAGACTCTCTCACCTATGTAATTCATATTTGATCCCTTATTATTACTACTAACATAGATCTCTCCATACTTTATTAACTAATTTATGTTTACTCTTCTGTTAAGTGTCCAAGTCTTAGAGTCACAAGTAAAAACTGGTAAAATACATTCATGAGAAAAAAAAAACATTCCTTTTCAAACATATAGGCTAATTTCCTCTTAATACTAAGTTATTTCTACCAAAAGCATTTCATCCAAGTTTAATTTTATGATTAATTTTATCCATTATGTTCTCATCTGTATTAGTAATTTGATCAAGATATTTATAGTAGTTAAATTCTTCTGATTTGTCATTATCAATCTTTACTTTCTTTGCCTGAAGGTTTGTGATGATGGTATATTAGATGTGATAATATATAACTATTTTCATCATTATACCTGTGTTGTCTATTTTTGTGTTATTACTAACAAGTTGTTTGTATTTGAAAAGATTAAATAAAGTTTGAACTTTTCTGTACATTCAACATTTAATTCCAGATGATGGAAGTAGTCCAACATATTATCAACTTTACTTTCTTGTTTTGAAAAAATCCATTGAACATTGCTTTAATCTTTTATTTCCATCTAATGACTCTTGCAACATCATCTTCAAAATCAAGAACACTTAAATCTCCATGTAGTCCTTTAAATTCCTGTTATGCTATATAAAATTATCTAGTCATTTACCTACCCCATTGCTAATCATATTCTCAGCATATAATCTAATAATTAATTTGAAGAACATTCATCAGAATAAGGCAATATCCCAAGTCTATGTTTTGATGATCCAATGTTCTAATCATTGTCGAAGTGCTTACAGATTTAAATATCTTTTCATAATTTACACACCCTGGTCATAATGCTAACTTATATCCATTGATTCTTTGTATAACTTATCTCAATACTTGGATGTGATTTACTGAGCTAAAACTACTAAATCTTGTTTAGTCTTTTGATTGGTTAAAATACAAAATTTGTTGAATCAACTTGTAATTATATTGGCAAGACATTTTGTACAGAACTGATAAAAGGCTGATATGTCTGTAATTTCTAATACCTCCTTTATCACCTTTTTTAAATATCAAAATTATGACTGCATTATTTCAATCATCTTGTACATTTTTTATTATTTAGACTTTTGGTATTTAACTTTGCCAACAATTTTTTCTATTTTTCACCTGCTTTTTTTGTTATCGATTATAATTCCATCAGTATTTGATGCTTTTCTCTTGTTTATAGATTTAAATGCATGTCTAACTTCTTTATTTAAAATACTGGGCAATTTATGAAGATGTAGTAATTGTACAGAATACTTTGTTTCCTTGTTCTTTATAGCTATATAATTCTTAATAGAACTCTTTAACACATTTCATAATGTCATCTCTCTTTTTTGTAACAGCTCCAGCTTTTCTTCTTATTGCAGAAATAAGCTGTCTTCCAATTTATCTCTAACATTATCAATTTCAATAATATGTAAATAACTTACTACCTCTCTGAATATGTAATACTTAAGATTAATTATAATCTGATCAATATGTTACTAAGAATTATTTTTGTGGGCAGTTTAACAAGACATTTAAATAAATTTGCATACTTTTGATTTATCAATGTCTGTCCATTCAGTTTGATAAAAGGAGAATTCCTAATATATCTGACCTTCCAACTGTATATATTGTAAATAAATGAACATTGATATTCCATAAGCTGAAACTTGCTATTAGTGATGATCTTAGTTCACAAACTAATCAATTCTACAACATCCTAATAATAGTTGTGGAATAATATATTTTAACAACCTCACTTAGAAAAATTCCTTCCAGAAATTTTTCAAATACCTTGATGGAAAAAACATCTGTAACATTAACTTGAATCATCCCACAATCTTATCAGGCATAATCAAGAACTGCTACCTTAAATTTAAAGAAAATGATTTGCAGCAATTACTTAGGCCCTATAGTAAAGTCTCAAATTTTAGGTATCAAATGATTAAGGGGGCAGATCTTCCAGTATACACTAACACTGTCTCTTTTGAACTGACCCTGAATAAAGAATCAAACCCTGCTAACATTACTACTCCCTATTATGAAGTGACTTTCTCTCCTCTTATCATCACCTTCCATGGCATTCCTCTGCAGTTTTTTCAGCTATCAGAAGAGCTACTTGGTGAGGAACCACTTGGCCAGAATCTGTCACAATTGTAAGACTGTCTTGGTGGTGCCATCCACAGATACATACATTACTAAGTCTAATCTTGTGTCAACTGAAGTGGTAATGAATACCACCTACCCCCAATTTGCTCCAGTAAATGAAGTTATGCCTAACCCATTGATATCTCCTACTTACCCAATGATGCACTTAATGAATCATTCAGATCAGTGTCTTCTTTTATGGAAGAGGTACCTCAACTGCCTCAATCTATGAAGAGAAAGGTGAAAAAAACTGAATAAAAGCTCCATATCATCTGAGGGCAATTTGCCTCAATAAAGTAAACAACCACAGTGTTAGCTCTTTGGATCAACAAGAAGAACTACAAGTAATATCAAGCTATGGGCTCCCTGACTTTGGGAGCACTGAACTTATTGACAAAGCAAAAATGGTAGAAAAGAAGAGAAAGACTTTAGAGGGTGGAAGTGAAAGAAACTAGGTAACAGAGAAAATGACAAAGAACTCCAGACAGTATTGCATAATACTGCTGTAAGTTCAATCCAGATCTCAGGAAATCTATGGCTTACCTTAATGAAAATAATGACCTAATTGTTCATCATGCCCTTGAGGGAAAGTGGTGTTAGTGAGAAGGTAAAGTTTATCTTGAGAACATTACTCCCAGAGGTTCAACAGATGAAGACATTGAATATGATGTTAAACAGTTATATCTAAAATGTATTGTTAAGGGAAAAGTTATTATCGAAGGTACTGTCTGGGATACAGTTATCACTGAGAGGACTTGTTGGTGCATAGTGGATAAGGGGTTATTGTTTAATAATATGGCAAGAACAAGGCCATATGACAAAGATAATTGGCATAGTTTATTGGCAAATTACTTATAGTAGATGTGCTTTCTTTTGATCAAATGAATAAGAAAGACTGAAACTATTCAATGAATAATTTTTTGCAATGAATGAGAATTTTAAGGAATAAAGGCTAGCAATCCCTTTTCAGAAACATTACCCCAGGAAATTTATTTGTTCTCCTGAATACTAGATACTCCAGTTTGAATTTATCTAACAAGAATTCCACAACGATTAACTCAGGACTAATATGATGTAAATATAGTTGATCAAAATATATAATACTCAATTTTAGCAGAAATAAAGTTTATTCTTTAATAATAAAAAAAATACCAAACCCCGGGCCCTTCCCGTAATCCTATGGATCACTGGAGTATTAGTAGGTTATGTAATGCAGGATATGTCGTCATTGAACCTTATCATATGAGTTGTAACCAAATTACAAAATAAAATTTTCTTTAATTTTATAAAAAAAAAAAAATCAAGCCTGCTTAACATTTTATATATTATTTTAAATTAAATATTACTAATTTTAATAGCAGTAGTAAGTTATTTATGTGCTATTGAAATTTAATGTTATTTAGTTGAGCTGGCTTGATTAATTTGTAAACTAAGATCGCCGCTAATAATAAGTTTTAGTCTTTTCGGATATCAATGTTAATTTATTTACAATATATTCGGCTGAAAGGTTAGATAAAATAGAATTTCTCCTTTTATCAGAGACTGAATGAATGAGAATTGATAAATAAAAAATAAAATTATTTACAAATTTATTAAAATGTCTGTTACGAGATTGCTTGCAAAAATAATTCCCTAGTAACGTATTTGGAAAAAGAATGCTCTGTGATACGATCTCTAACATTGTAATGGTTATTTACATTTGCAGTCCCATATATATATAGGTAGCCAATTTAAGCATTAGACAAAGACGAATCTGCTATTTACCAGACGTAAGCACAGCCTCTTTTTTTTAATAAAATCCGTATAATTGGAATATTGTAATTCGGACGATAAGTAACACAATTAAATACAGTGTTTTGCAATATGTATATAACTTCCGAATTGCTTTATAACAAATCTAGCAAGTATTTTTAAACAATAATAAATTGACTATATATTGGATTTTATTCAATTTAGATTCATAGTAAAAGCAACAAACCATATAAATAATTCACCAAAATTATAAACGTTAAAAAAGTAGAACTAGTTGTTTACCAGGTAGTTTGTTCAAAATTGTTTAAACACTAACTATTCTGATAGTGAAATTAAAACAGTCATATTGTATTTAAAAAAGTAAAACAAAAGAAATTATACTTAAAATGACAATTTCCTTTTCTATTGTTTTTTCCTAAGAAATTTTTTTATTTTGACTATATTATGTAAAAACTAAACTTTAGCAAGAAATTTATAATAAAAAGAACAGTAATAGAAAATTGCATATTACAATATTTTTTTGTCTAAAAATCTTTTATAATCAAACTACATAGTATAAGTTGGTTTTGATCTAATAAAAATGATCATTTATATAACGTAAAGGCAAATTAAAGTTTACAAGTAGTATTATGGAAATCGAAAACAATGTCAGACTACCGTAGATAACAATGTAGTGTTATCATTTGTTTTTAATTCTTTATTGTAGGAAACACGTATTTCAGGCGAAAACGCGTCCATACATATATATATGGGTATATTGTACATGATAGTATCAAACGTCAATCAGTTGCAGCATAACAAAAATAATAATAATTTTTAGTGGCTGCTAAATTATAAAGTTTATATTGTTATTTCCTTTTCACTAACTTTAAAAGTTACGAAATCAAAGTGAATATTTTAAGTGAGAGTTGATGCTTTTTATATTCGAGTTAAATATTTAGCGTTCTGGCTGCTTCAGAGTTCATTTGATTTTAAATAAACGCGACTGCATTCAACTAATAAATCAAGCTATAAAAAAATGTATTTCTCTTCCAAAAAAATCAGAAAGCAGAAGTAATGGATTAAAAGTATCAAATTCAAAATATAATGCTAACTTTTCTTTTTGTAATAATAATATTATTATATTTCAGTATGCAGTGTATAGATTTATTATCCTAAGTAGATGTAACTAGACAATGGGGTCCAATAGTCAAATAATAAGACGTAATTGTCGTGGGTGGAGTAGGTCACTGCTTGTCGATTTCTAAATGTAATTTATTCCTGCATCTCGAATTTTGAACTGTGCTATAAAATGATTAGTTTTTTGCATCATTTAAAGAAAAATAATGAGAATATAAATTTATAAATTAAAAAAAAAAAATTTGATATACTGTACAAGTATTTTTGAATTCATATCTATGTGCAAATAAATTTAGCAAATCAGAAGTGTTATTACTAAATATTTTTTTAGGTTTGTAACAAAATTTATACTGAGATAACTTTTTATCTTCTCCTCTAACAATCTTTTTAAGAATGGTTTAAACTTTATTTTATATTTAATTTATTGGTTTTTTTTTACGATGCATTTTTTCTATGTTTGATTTTCATTTTATTTTTATATTACTGCTCTTTTATTATATGTTTTTTTTTTGTATTTTGCCTATGTTTTTAATGATCTGAATTTAAACGCCAATGAAATTTGTGGATATAAAACATGACATAACCGCCCTTTTTCCTACCCTCCAAATTATTGGCTATTTGATTATTTTTATTAATATTACATTATTTATATTAATAATCAATATCATATAAGAAGATATAAATGACAGTTATTCAAAGTTGTATCATCAATAAAATATGAGTTCATACCACATAAAAGTCTAAAAATTATTTACTTTTGTTAGACAAAATTAAACTATAATTTATTCTGGAGAAATGATATTTATATTAGTCTGGTATTGACATGTGCATCATCATCATAATAATGATAACAACAACAACAACTATAATAATAGTTATAATTTTAAACTCTCCACATAGAAGTTCTATCCAGTGCAAGCTATAGTAATCAATGGATGGTAGATGGTTTGTGCATAAAGTCCTTATCTAGTGCCTATTTATCCATTATCCCCAAACTAGTTTCTAACTTGTAGCTTTTATCAGTGAGGAACTTTGAATCTGTGAGCACTGAAACCATATTCATATAAATAAATAAAAGTAAGCTTCAAGTTATTAAAAAAAGGCATTAAATAATAAAACAATTTGAAGAAACACTTTTGATTAGTACTATATAGTCCTTTTAACTGTTTTCATTTTGAAAATAGATAAATTAACTTTAGGCTATTTCACATTCTCCCATGCATCCTGAATTTTTATCATTAATAATTTATCTATTAAGCAAATTATTTACTCCATTAGTAAAATAATCTTGTTCACCCCCCCCTTATTTTTATGCAATATTTTTTACTTTATTCAAAATAAATACAAATTGTTCATTACATCTGAGTTTATGATTATTAAATACAGAAGATATTTGAATTTTATCATCTCATATTAAAAAAAAATTAAAATAATTATTTTCCAGATTATTAATATTATTTCATTATGAGAGTTTAATGGTTTTTTTTTACTCTGTAACTAAGGATATTTATATAGCTATTTAGCTATTATAATTTAATTGATAACTAAATTGCTTACCTGAAAAAAAATTAAGTGTGATTAGTAAATCACATATATTTAATTTCTATCTAGATTCAAAATTCATTTCACAGGATATTTGTAAGCATGAAATCATCAGATTCTTAAACAAAAGATTATAATTAAAAATCGTTAAAAATATTTATTAATGTTTAGCAATGAATATGGTGAGTATTGCTATGTGTGTAAAACTTGTCAAGTTTATTTTTCCCAAATGAAATATGACAAACATGTCATCAACATATATAATACAGATAGATAGCTTATATGTTATATATGTATATAATTCAAAGCTCAGATTTCTAGATCATTCTGTGAATAATTAATAGAAAACTGAAAAAATAGCTGCTAATTTTGAATACTTATCTAAAATGTTAACCATTATATAAAAAAAGATTTGAGACAATATCTAGATATAGCAGTAACAGGCCACATAACAATGAAGCAACATTAAACTTAATGTAATGTTCCTGGTCATGAATTTTACAAGCTATGTATTTTTCCAAAGCAGCAGTAGGACTACTATAGTATAACAATAAAACAGAGGGAATGTCTTTGTTGGGTATTTTTATCAGCAAATAAAACATGGGCATGTTGAGAAGTTTTTCTATGAATAATTTTATTTTTCATTTTATTATAGATTGAAGATTTATTGATATATACCTTGATAGTTTTTTTAGATAAGTAAATATGGTTTTATTAGATTTTAATATAAACTTATCACTACATAGAATTAAAATTTTATTATTGTAAATTAATTTATACATAATGACTGAGTCATTATCTTTATCTTCTAAAAACATAGCAATTGATTTAAACAATTTATGTTTTTAAAAGATTTTTTTTTACTTGAGATGCATTTAAAGTTGTACATATTTTCTGAGGGTTTGGGAGAAATTCTTAAATACATTTCATAAAGTTTTTTTTAAAGATAGTCTATTTAATAGTGTTTATGTAACAATGAAGACAAAATTGCATCAAAGTAAGGAACAAATTAAAGTGCAAAGTGACAAGCTTAAGTATAATAATAATTAAGGGATTCTAATGAATTTAGAACAGATCTGTCTTAAGAAAGAGTATATTTTATTTTTATTTTTGCTAGTTTTATAATTTTTTAAGTGAAATTAATTTTAAAACAAAAGTATAGATATTTTAGCAATGTGATACTTCCTGTCAAAAAAAAAGCTAGAGAGGCCATTAAAATTATTGAAAAGTAGACTGATAATAAAATTAAATTATATATTGTTTAAAAAATCTACATAAAATATTGATCAAAAATCCATTAGATTCAAATCTGTTTTATCATTTATCACTACTCCTGTTTATGATTTATATATGAATTGTTACTGAACAAAATATAAAATATTTCATTTAATTTCTTGGCAGATTTAAAATCAGATATTTACGATTAATTTTATTAATTAAATTGAAAATTTTTTTGTTTTCATTTGATAACCCATTTGTATAAATTCAGCATAATATTGTCTTTATCATCAACAACAAAAAAACACAGTCATAGATAAAACCAAAATAAATAAATGTTCATATCATTTCTCCATGAAATCTTCATTTAATATATATATATATTCTAACCTTAACTTTAGTTTCTTATATTGCCAAATCTCTCTTTATATTAATTATATAACCGCAACTTTAATGCAAGTAGATAGTCAATTGAAAACAACTCTGGAACCGCACAAGGAATGCTAGTGTGTTTATCTAATGATAGTAATAATAAGATTATGTATACCTGGGCACCAAATTGTAACTATGAAATCGTAATGCCCACCAGGGATCATCATCCCTACTTATAACTATAGAATCTAATGAAGAAAGGAATTCAAACTCAGTTTATTATGGTCTTAATTTTAAACTTAATAATCATTATGTAAACCCTCTCACGATAAGTTATTACTGCTAACTAAATAATATAGACAACTTTCTTCCACAACTTTATATAGTTAGATGATCTTGAACAGTGATTACAAGAATGCTGTGTATATTTCTAACATATAACTGACTGGGAATAAACTAGTAATCGTTGTGGAGAACTTGTAACTTATGTTTATAATATATACCATACGATTATTATTTAATTTAAAATAGGATAAAGAAATGTTATAAATCCTTGCCATTTAATCTCACTTCTTTATTTTTCGTTCTCAGCATCTATCACCTTCAATAGTCACAATTATATAACACTAAATGTCTGTGTTATGTTCTCCTGTATATATTCTTAACTGATAATTTTTAATCTTATTTCATTAACACACATATATGCCTTCCAACTAACTATAGATTCATTATCATTATTATAATAGTATTTCCCGAATTATAATACTTACACCACTTGACTTCCAAGCTAGCTCTTAGATTTTATAATCGAAGTACTCTTTCTCAAGGTCTTGATCTGCTAATGAGGTGCAATTACTTATGATTACAATGCAATGGATATGATTCCAAAACTTGCTAAATTAAATTTTAATGTGAGTTTACCAATGGGAATCATATTAAATACCAAAAGCAGGAAAGGGATTTTATGTCTGCTCCTAATATATATAACATTGCAACTAACCAAATAACTATTTAATATATCTAAATTGATGGTTTTCTTTCATTTTATTCTATTTTGTATCATCTGTTTGACAAATGTAATTAGTACTTTTAAATCTATTACATTTTACGAGTCGGTTATACTTTTTGTCCCCGTGAAATGATTGTTTCCATCTATTTTAAAAAAAAAAATCTTTCTTGGTTAATATTTTACAAAGGTGAGTTATGGAAATCATTTGTGGAAATAAACTATGGAAGTAAACCATGGAAATCAATCATGAAAATGAATCATGTAAGTCAACTATGGAAATCAATCAATGTAAGACAATTCATAAATTTAAATGTGATCTGGTATTAGTTCTAGATATAGGTGCTGGATATTGATTCTGGCGATGTTTGAAATATTAAAATACAAGACATGCATGTAAATTCATAACAATAACAAATATTTATTATACACAAATAAGAAAGAAACACATACATAATGTCACTACAATCTCAAATGTTATACTCATTATAATATAAAAAAAATACTATCTTTTATATGAAATTCACTTTAACTACTACTACTACTACTACTAATAATAATAATAATCATAAAAAATACATATATACTTTCGGATTATTTAAACTTCTTTAAAAATTAATCTCTAGTTTGACCCATATTTCAATTTAACATTAATGCGCTTATGCATGGAATCAGAATTCCACATTTAAATACAAATATGAAATCATCTTATATCTTTATACAAAGCCTATAAATTTTTTGGCCCCCTTCCATTACCACAATTATATATTGAACTACTTCAACAAGCAATTGTGTATTTCCTAGGTAAAGATAATGTTATATCCAAACTTTTAACTATTCTAAATAATTGTTTGGAATATAAAACCATAGTTTTATTTCCATGCATACTAAATCTTCACCACTATCCCTCTGTAATTCTGATCATCATTTTACCACTTTAGTGACTGTATACATTTTGATTAAGCTAGTATGTTGCCACAGCTTGATGATGACTAATTTTATTATCTTTCACAAACTGACTACAGATAGGCCAGCTTACAAATTAAAGTAACTCTTCGTCAACCTCCACAACCACACTCACATCTGACTATAGCTCTAATCCTGTCATAGCAACTTTTGTCATATCTTGAAAAACCCTCCAGATATTTTATAGCACTATGCAGCACTTCACAGTGCACACACTAGTGTCTCAGTAAGAAAAATTAAACAATTGATTTTTTCAAATGTCAGCATTTTCCAGAGAGGTGCCTTTTTTCTGAGGCTAAGAATTATGTGAGGAACTAGTCTCTACACATTTACTTTAAATGGGCATGCAAAACATTTTTACCACAACTGTATCAATAATTCCCTACTTAATTAATAAAAAACAAATGGAGCCAGAATCAAATCTTCAATCTCCTAATACTGCATACATAGTAACTAAATTATAAGATAGTTATTTCTTATCTATCCATTTGAGGTAGTATGATAACTCTACCACAGTAATATTCAGAATTTATAGCTTTACATATATACATACACAGGGTGATTATAGTCTTGATGCAAAATGACAAAGCTGACCAAAAGTCAAGCATACAACAACACCCATCCAATATTTATACTCCTAACAGATTGCATCAACACATTAAGGTACAGCAATGACCATTCAAATACTTCTACACACATCTAACAATATGAATATAATTTGATAATAACAAAATCTTTCTTTTTTTCCAATTTCATATAACAAATATACAAGCATTTATGCTTTATCATCATTATACATTAACACTTTTTTTTCCAATAATTTCTTATGGATCAAAATCATTTCTTTCTTTTTTTTAAAAAAAAGTTCCTATCACTGTTAACGATCTATTATACTTGCTAACAAACATATAAATAAAAGCAAAATAAATAAACAATTAAACATTATGCATTGTCTTTCTTTGGTTTGAGTTCCTTCGAAGCTCAGTCTGAATATTAGATACTGTCAAGGCCAATTTGACAGAAAACATGTATGTATTGTCCACAAACACCAATTATCATTTTTCAGTTCACTGCCTTGAAAAAAACACTTTATATGATTATGGATGCACACAAAATTCCTTTCAGTCAGGATGTAGTTACATTTATACTTGATAATTAAAACTGTTGAAAATTAGTCCTACAGACAACTTTCGTGTTTTAAATACTCTTCTTTTTGGGTTCAAATTCAGATGCTTGGTTTCACCTTTTAGTCCATAACTTTAGTTTCTTTAATTTTCATCATCATTTTTTTCTTCTTAGCTTTTTTCAGAGGAGAAAAAAAATAATAATTTTCGAATAAAGTAGTGCTCTAGATGCTCTTTCTCTTTTTACTATATTTTAGGTTGGATTCACAATCAAAAAAATTACTAATAAGACTGATGAGGAGTTAACTAACTTTATATTAAAGTCTGATCATTCCTTGGAATTTTATTAACTAAGCCACAGATATAATACTGTTTTTGAGATGTCTTCTTTAAAAGAAACTTTTAATGACCAAATATGAAGATTGAGATATTGAGTAAAAACTTTTTGTTACAAGCTAATTTGGCCATAAGTGATTTTGGGGAGAAAAAATTATACACCATTTATAATTGAATTAGCACTTCATCTTTAAGTAATATATACACACTTCTTAACAGGTTGAGTCAATTGCTGTCTCTGAGAGAGAAAACAATCAGAGAAGATGATCAGATATTGAAATAGCAAAAGAAGTTTCCCCTTCATTTTCCTTAACTTTTTATAAGGGGGAAAAACAACATGCAAGTTTCCCTTCTCCCATGCTTGTTTTTTTTAATTTATGATTCTCTCTCCAAAGGCAACATTTGACTCCATCTGTTATATGTTGGTTTTGGTTTATTGCCTTCAGCTCTGATTTCATTTTAATTTCTTATTTCTTAACACATTTTACACCATTTTGATTTATGAGAACTATTCAAAAAAATATAGAATTACTGGTATTTTATAAAATTGATATTATATCAATAAATCTCTTTTTCAAAACTTAAATCAAATTTAGAACTGAAAACAATAACCAATTCTTGTAAAATCCATACAAAATCAATTCATTTTACATTATACTATCAAATAATCTAGAGTACAAGGTGTAAGTTTCCACAAAAAAAATCTATAATTGCTCCATACACACACATATGCCTGCACAGACTCACATAACTAAATAGTGACTGCCTGTTTATATTCATTTCAGTACAAAATATCCTTTCTTCATATTAGTACAAAATATCTTTCATAATTTTCTAAAATTTTAAACCTATTCTCATGCAAAGAACTGTCAAACTAATGCTATCTATAACAAGTCCCATTTCAATTTGCACTAACATTTTATTCATAAATATTATGATTTACAAAGACTCTTTCTTTTAGCCATATAAATCTGCATTTTTAAAGTAGTGTGTGTGACAGTCAATCCCCCTTCATTACATAATGCTAGCTATAATTTTAAATAAATACAAACACATTCTTCTATATATGTTAAATTTAAGCCACACAGTTACTAATCTCTGTAAATAAAGCTTTTAACTTTTCTTAAATTTTAAAATTTTTTTTTTACTTGGAAATAGTTAAGAAACTAATCCTACTATTTATTTCCCCAACATTAGTTTCTTTAGGAAAGAAATTAAGGATTACAATATATATATATTATAAAAATGATATAAATAATTAATAATAACATTGATATTCTTAAACAAAAGTACTTTTGATTATTATATTATAACCATTAACTTCTGAATTTATTCTGATAGTATCAGACAATTTTCAAGCATATACATATATATATATATATTAATAAAAGTCTACTACCTATTTAGAAGAAAAATCTTATAAATAGATTTTGAGATTCTGCAATTAACAGGTATACTCTCATGCTGAAATGCATAATTCTTGGAAAATCATGTGATATTTTCTGTTTTTTCTCTGAACAATTTATAATGAGAGTGATTATGATTTAAGTAAATAATGTTTGTCTTTGTATATTATCTCAAATTTAAAATAAGTAGATGTATCACATAATATAACTAAATGGGTATTTATTGATTTATGTATAAATAATAATAGTAATAGTAAAACAATATGTTTTAAAAAAAATGTATATACGAAAAAATTATGATTAAAAAAAATTATATTCACAAAAAAATAATATGTTTAAAAAAAATCAATGTACAAATTTTTAATAGTAAAGAGAATTCCACAAAATCATAAGAAGGCAGATGAGGTTTTTGAAAATTTTAAAAAATACTCTGGTACAGATGGAAACGTTTTCTAAAAAAATAGAAACCATATTTTTAAGAGATATTGCGATTATTTTTAAATAATTGTGAGAATGTGCTTGCTGTATTTATTTATTTATTTTTTGTTATCAGAATTATAACCAATCAAAAATAAAAAAAAAAACTCACTGTAAATTAATTCATCTGATTCATAGTTATTAACTGGTATTGGAAAAAATATATGTTACCATTTTATTAAAAAATGGAATGACTCCATAAAATGTACAGAAAGGATGGGAAAAAAAAACAACAAGAGATCTTCATCAAATATGAAACTATCTGTTCTTTTATAATATTTCTATAGTATGTTTTATAGTAAGAAATTACACTTCCCTGATTTTGAGAATATTTTATTGTTGTTAGAATTGAGAGTCTGATATAAATGGAGGTCAGGGATGATTAGTCTTTGTTTTCTAAAATCTTTTTTCAATAACACAATGGTTTCTATAATACTATTGTTAAATGATATGGTGAGAGTGAATTGCTCTATAATTCTTAACAATATATTTTTAAAAATGTTATTAAGTTGTCTAATTATTGCTTTAGCACTATTTTATAAAAAAACATTTCAAAATTTGTTTAAGGCCATGCTATTTCTAAATTTTAATCACCAGAAAAAATGAATATAGTACCATTTTTTTGTAAATTTACAAATATAACTAAAATTTAACAAGCTCTATTTCACTGTGATCATTTTCTAATTCAGACTTATCTTATAGTTGATCTGAAACTACAGATGATGTTTAATGATGTTGTAAAATACAAAAACTGATTAATTTCTGATGTTTTATTTTTTAAAAAAAAATTAAAGTCATTTTTACTATTTAGATATTTATTGTATATCTTTCCAATAATTTTTATTTTCACTAAATTTTTAAGTCATATTTAAATTTATTACTTTATATTCTAGACGATTTTTCTTTTCCATAGATATAATCTTACTAATTGATTTAAAATATATAATACTTAAAGTGATATTATTGTTTTGTATGGGTTATCTTATTTCATATTTTTTAATACTTTATTTGTTTTGCTCGGATTTTTTTTTGAGAATTTCTTGAAATATTTCTTTGTCACTATAGTTATATTTATGCATCAGTAATTTTTACATTTCTTTTTGTTATAGAATAACTTTCCTTTTAATATTAAGAAATTGTATATCTATAGCTTTTGTTGACCTGTCATAGTGAAATTCATTTATGAAATCATTACTGTTGACTCATTTTAAAATTATTTTTTAATTACACTTACAATTTCCACTCTAGCATACATTTTTCAAACACATGAGTTAAAAAAATATGAAAAAAAAAAGATCCCCAAGATTTATTTCATACTAAGCTAACATTCTTCAATTGACAGATCATAATTTAAAACAAATGGCTTTGTAATGTGTTCAGTATTTACCTTTATCAAATTATTAAAGTTTAACTAACAAGTATCAAACTTTCTGTACACACAACTTTGATATCAGCCACATCAGACAAATATTTTCATCATTATTATTAATTGTTTATTAAACTGGACATTATCATTCAATACCTTTATTCGTATGTTTTAAGAACGTGTAGTGGAATGGAAATTTTAAGTATATATAAAATATGTTACATGTGGAAAAAGGAAAGCTGAAGTTGAGTCATTCCATTTGTTTATATTTAATTAAAATATATTAATTTTTAATTAAGATTTAAATTTTGTTTTTGGGCTAAGCATAATTTTTTGTTTAATAAATGATTAGTAATAAGAATGTGTTTATAAGAACTATCTGCTGTTAAAATTATGAGCATAGAAAATTTAACACTATGTTTTTCTTTTTCTTCAGATTTGATTTGTTTCAGTAAAAGTTTTCTGATTAATTGATGTCTTTTTTGATAATGCTTTCATAAATATTTTAATATATTATTTACTATCTTTTTATTTCTCTATGAAATTTAATATAATGATAAAGTGGAGACTTAAAACTATAAATTCCTGAATCAACTTTAAGCTGAGTAACCAAAATAAAACAAAGAAAAACTTTCTTCATATATATTGAGCTGAATTGTTAAATGACCATTCTGACAATAGAGTCCTAATTATCATATTACCACCTGAGCCATTACCCATATAGTTTTAGATACTGTAATAAATTAAATTAGCAAGTACATGTACAATCATCATCATTGCAACCATTATAAATCCACTGCAGGATGAAGGTCTCTCCAAGTTCAATCCATCTTCTCCAATATCTAACTTTTCTTCTCCACATATGTGGTCTCTTTCTGAGTTTTTTACAATCTCTTGGAATCCAGTTTAAGATTTCAATTATCCATCTATTATCATCTCTTCTAGCAATATGTCCAATCCAAACTCCACTTCAGTCTTTTAATTATTTCAACAATATCAGTAACACCTCTTTGTTCTGTTATCTATATATTGTATTTCTGATCTGTTCTTGTTACTCCTAACATGCATCTCTCCATACTTTTTTGAGTGGTCTGAAGTCTTTGTATTGCTCTTCTATTAAGTGCCCAAGTCTCAGATCCATAAGTAAGAACTGGTAAAATACATTTATTAAAAACCTTCTTTTTCAAACACAGGCATATTTCTTATCAAAAGCACTCCAACCAAGTTTAATTCTATGATTAATTTCATCCATTATGTTTCCATCTGTAATAATAATCTAACCAAAGTATTTGTAGTTGTTATCTTTTTCTAACTCATCATAATCAATCCTTACTTTCATCTTTTGCCAAAATCTATTGAACATTAATTGACTCTTTTTAGCATTTATATTTAATCCTACTTTTATATTTTCATCTGATAACTCCTGCAACATTTCCTGAAACTCTAAAACATTGTTGGCAAAAACAACTACATCATCTGCAAAATCTAAATGACTTAAATAATCTCCATTTACTTGAGTTTTCTATTTTAATTCACAAAATACTTCTTACAGCAGTACTGTAAAGAGTTTTGAAGATATGGAGTCACACTGACTTATGCCCTTCTCAATGTCAACCTTCCTAGTATCTTTGTGTAATTTAATTATTGTTGTTGCATTATGATAATATCCTGGGTCTATATTTTGATGATCCAATGCTTTAATCACTGAAGAAATGTTTATAGAATTAAATACTTTTTCATAATCTACAAATGCAAAGCATAATGGCAACTCATATTCATTTGTCCTTTCTATAATTTCTCTCAATACCTGGATATTATCTATTGTACTAAAACCACTTTTAAATCCAGTTTGTTCTCTTGGTTGGTGGAAATCCAATGTTCTCTGTAGACGAGTTGTAATTATCTTGGTAAAAAATTTGTATAAAACTGATAAAAGACTGATAAGACTGTATTTCCTAATATCTTCTTTATCACCTTTTTAAAATATTAATATTAATACTGCATTCTTCCAATCATTTGATACATCTTTATCATTTAGACATTTTGTATATAACTTTGCTAAAAAATTTTTTATTTCTTCACCTGCTTCTTTTAATATATCAATTATAATTCCATCATTACCTGGAACTTTTCCTTTCTTTATAGATTTAATTGCATCTCTCATTACTTCATTTAAAATTCAGGGCAATTCAAAAGATATAATAGATGTAGGAGGTACTTGTTCTTTATTACTATATATTCTTTATTACTATATAATTCTTGATAGAACTCTTCTAATCATTTCATGATGTCATCTCTCTTTTTAGTAATAGTTCCATCTTTTTTTTCTTATTGCAGATGTAAGTTTCCTACCAATACCAAAATGTTTTACACTCTCAAGACTTTTACTTTCTTTTACCCTTACACAATACGACAGTCTCTATATAAAAAGAAAAATGGAGTTGTCAAATCTCCCTTTAGCTGAGGAATAAAAATAGATGAATACTCTATTTTCTTTTAGTTTGTTGACGGAAAGTGAGGAGTTTATTTGTTTTTTCAGCCAAAGGAAGAATAGACAACTTCAGTTTCCTTTCAATATGTTAAATACTGTGAAAACATTTATTTACATATTTTATATATATATACAAACAACTTTAATAAGTATATTGAGATCAATTTTTATCAATATGAGAAATTATTGCTTTTTATACTGCATTCTTTTAAATGTTTTCTGCAGTTTATGCTTGCCCAAATGTTTGTACATTTAAATTTTGGTTCAAATTAAGTTGTAGTTAACAGTGCTTGCAGCTATTTCAATAATAAATTATATCATAACTTGTAACAAGCTATTTACATAATTGACATGTACTTATATTTAAAAGCGTTATAGTGTTTTTATTTAATCTGTATTGTCTTTTTCTTTTTTAATAAAATCTAAATAAGTTATAGGTGTTATCAAGGAATTTATTCATTATTGATTTATATTGTAAAAATAAAATAATCATTTGACACGTTGCTAAATATATATACATATACCTATCACTGTCTTAAACTAGAATTAAAGTCAGATGAATATTATACATTTTAGGTAAGAAACAAGCATAATTTGTCTTCAAGTAGATGTTCTATTTAGTTAGCCATTAAGATTGCTTTAGCGAATGGATATCTAACTATTTCTACCGAGATCCTCAATTCTTATATTAATGTGAATTAGTCAGACAAGTATGGATGATCTGAATGTAAAAATAAACAAATACAATTTTTTCACTATGACTGTTGGGATGCCAGTTATTTTTACCTTTTAATGTAAAATAATAATTATATAAAAGGAGCAGGGAATATATTTTTGACATAATTTTATTCAAATTATATTTAGGTACAGAAAAATATATAATTATGCAATAAGTTTTCCATTGAAAAATAGCACCAATAACAACAATAGTAAAATCACAATAATATAAAAAAAATGTAATTTAAAAATAATAACTTTTTTTATATCGCTGTAATTTATAAATATATGTACCTAAGCATTATCTTAAGAAAGATAAGCTAAACTCAAGCTACCCCAAAGGTGATAGATATTGGCTACACTTGCCATACATTTCCACACTAACGAAAATGCTTAATAAAAAATTTTCCCAACATTTTGGTTAAATTTCCAAACCCATCTCTACCAATAGACTAATTAATTATTCCAAGAATAGAATCGAACCTGAACTGACTCCCAACATAGAATATAAAATTAAATGCCCCAAACTGGATGCAAAACAACATGCTATGGAGAATCTTGGGCATTACTATCTACCCGAATATTCAATATTTATATAAAAGAGCATCTGACAAGCTAGAATATAGTCTACTTTCTTGAACACCAAAAAGAAAAAGGACATATATTTAAACCTACTCAGGTGTGAGAAAATATATTGAAAGAAACAACTCAAAATATAAAATTAGGAAAGCATGGCACATAGCTAACAACACCAATACTATAAACTGCAAAAAATATGCTTCCTCCTCTCCAAAAAAAATGGATGCTCTGAACTACAATTAATATAAATGTAACTATCCATTTATATATATTACACCATTTTCCTATTTGATTCTGCTGTAAATATCAGGACTCAATAAGCCCTCAAAAGTGCTAAGCCTTTATATTGTTACTCTGCTCAGCTTCTATATTGCTGCATCCCAATGCACTTAACATATATTACAAATGTGTATTTACTGAAGCTTAGAATTTTTGAAGGTGATGTATGTCATCGTATTCATAGCATTGTGATTTGCATGAGTGGGTAATGTACTAAAAATGAGGTGATCATAAAGTTATAATTTGATCCAAATTCAATAACTGAAAATCCTGAGTATTTGTTTTTGTATTATATACAAATTTTAAAGAATTGGAATCAATTATAAGTTTGGTATGTTAAGAATTGCATTTGCTAAATCCAAATGTAAGATGTTAATACAATGGTAAATTTTATATTTTAATTAAACACATGTATTTTGAATGGCTGGAGAAAGAAATTTGCTATTAACTGAAAGGAGAGCTTTTGATTTTTCTTAGACATCTTAAAGGAACTGAGCAGGGCAAAGTTCTAAGGACCATCTCATATAGTTTTGTTGTTGCAGATGTTATTACAATGGAATTATTCTTATAGTATATGAAAATGAATGGGTTGCTCATCAACATGAACTATCCAGCATCGTGAGTTCACTGGCTTTTCCCTCTGAGTTTAAGATCAAGGAATACAATGGTTTTCTTTCTCAATTGGCTGATAAGATATAATGAATGTTTGTGTGAATGAAAAAACTTTTTTCCTAATAGATATTTACAATCAAGACAGACAAAAATAAATCACAGTCCTCATAAGTCACCAACCAAGGCAGCAGTTAGTAGCTAAAGACAGAGGGTGCTAAGGATATCCTGATTGTGAACTCAGGCTGCCATTTAATTATGATACTTATAACTGAAGATAACTTTCAACTTAAGGAAGATTGCAAGACTTGGAAAAAGAACTGTCTTATATTAACTGGGACATTATCGAACTTTGTGAAATTAGAAAAATAGATGAGATGATTGATTTAAAAAGTAGACATGTACTCTACTACAAAGACACAAATATTGGAAAGTACAAGTGGAATAGAAATCATTATAAATAAAAAGTGGAAGAACAACATTATGGAGATTTATGATGTATTGTAGCAAGATTAGTTATTCAACTTAAAAGTAGATATCAACTCCAGATACTTCAGGTTTATGCCCCAACAAGTTCTTATAGTGTAGAGGATTTTTATATGGATGTAAAAAAGCTTTTGATCAGACTGAATAACATTTTAAAATTGTTATGGGAGGCTTTAGTGCTAGAATTGATAAACAATTGAAAGATGAAAGTGTTGTATGTAAATTTGGTTATGGTACTAAAAATGAGAGAGAACATAGATTTGTGAAGTTTGAAGAAAAAGAAAAACTTTATATTATGAGTTATTTTTGCGAGAAAAATGTTAAAAACAAATGGACATGGAAGCATCTGAATGAATTAGATTATATTGTGACTAACAGAAAATACATATTTAAATATCAATGTTCTTAATAAATTCATCACAGGAAGTGATTATCTATCAATGAGTGGTAAGATATATGTTAATGCAAAACTAGAGAGATAAAAAAAATATTCACAGTTGATATTTCCTAATCTTTAGAAATTTTCTAATGAATTTAAATTAGAACTTACAAATCATTTTTAAATATTATCAGATTTTAAACATAATTAAGATTTGCATGAAGTATCTGATATACTTTTAAAAATGGCAACAAAGATAGCTGGTAGAAAGAAGTATAAATTGACCAATAAAATGTCTACTTAGACTAGAGAATTTATAAATAAAAGAAAGAATATGCCAAAATATAAAAATGAAGCATTAAAAAGGATAGAATTTGTCAAATTTTGTAACGTGATGCATAAAATAGTTGAAAATAATATAAGAAAGTATAATAATGAACTAGAAAAAAAATATGGAAAGGTATAAAATTCTCAAGAGTGTAAAACAACATTTTGGTATTGGTAGGAAACTTATATCTGCAATAAGAAAAAAGATGGAACTATTAATAAAAAGAGAGATGACATCATGCAATGGATATAATAATTTTATCAAGAATTGTATAGTAATAAAGAACAAGTATTTCCAACAACTATTATCTTTTCTGAATTGGCCAGGATTTTAAATGAAGAAGTGAGATATGCAATTAAATTTATGAAGAAAATAAATGTTCCAGTAATGATGGAATTATAATTAATATCTTAAAAGAAGCAAGGGAAGTAATAGAAAATTTTTTGGCCAAATTACTTACCAAATATCTAAATGATAAAGATGTCCCAGATGATTGGAAGAATGCAGTATTAATATTAATATTTAAAAAAAATTGATAAAAATATATTAGTAATTACAGACCTATCAGTCTTTAATAATTTTTATACAAATATTTTACTAAGAGAATTACAATACATCTACAGGGTACTTTGAATTTCAACCAACCAAAAGAATAATGGATCATATCCAGTACTGACAGAAGTTATAGAAAGGACTAATAAATATGAATTTTCATTATGCTCTGGATTTGTGGATTATAAAAAAGCAGTTGATTCTACAAGCATTTCTTCAGTGATTAAAACATTAGATCATTAAAGTATTGACTCAAGATATTATTATATTCTGAAGAATATTTATAAAAATGAAACAGCAGAAATTCGATTACATAATATTAGGAACATTAATATAGAGAAGGGTGTAAGATAGGGTGACTCAATATCTTCAAAACTTTTTATATAGCAGTGCTGCAAGAAGCATTCTGTAGATTAAATTGAGAAACTAAATGAATAAAAAAAATGGAGATTATTTAAGTCATTTAGATTTTGCAAATGATGTAGGTTTTTTGAAAATAATGTTTTAGAGCTTCAGAAAATGTTGCAAAATTTGTCAGTGAAATTAAGAAAGTAGGACTAAAGGTAAACATTAAAAAGACTAAAGTGATGTACAATGGATTTTCTCTAAAGATAAAAATAAAAATTGATAATGACGAGTTAAAAAAAATTAACAACTACAAATACCTTGGTCAGATTATTACTACAGATGGAAACATACTGGATAAAATTAGTCATAGAATTAAACTTGGTTGGAGTGCTTTTGGTAGAAGTAAGTTAATATTAAAATAAAATATGCCTATGTGTTTGAAAAGGAAATTTTTTAATAAATATATCTTACCAGTTCTTACTTATGGATCTGAGACTTGGTCACTTAATACAAGAGTAATACAGAGACTTCAAATTACTCAATGAAGTATGAAAAGATGCATGTTAGAAGTAACTAGAAGAGGTCAAAATGCAATACATGGGTAGGAGAACAAACAGGTGGTAGTAATATCATTGAAAGGTTTAAATGACAGTAGTGAAGTTGGACTGGACATATTTCTAGAAGAGATGATAATACATGAACAAATGAAATATTAAATCTGTATTTTAAGAGATTCTAAAAGATCCAGAAAAAAATGACATGTGAGGTAGATGGATAAAATAAGAAAGTATGTAGAGATGATGTAGAAAAGAGAGGTTAGAGATTGGTTAGAGAGATCTTCATCCTGCAGTGGATGATAATTTTGAATATTTTAAACAGACAATTTTTACATAAACAATATAAAATATACAATTTTTAAAGAATTGGAATCAATTATAAGTTTGATATGTTAAGAATTGCATTTGCTAAATCCAAATGTAAGATGTTAATACAATGGTAAATTTTATATTTTAATTAAACACATGTATTTTGAATGGCTGGAGAAAGAAATTTGCTATTAACTGAAAGGAGAGCTTTTGATTTTTCTTAGACATCTTAAAGGAACTGAGCAGGGCAAAGTCCTAATGACCATCTCATATGGTTTTGTTGTTGCAGATGTTATTACAATGGGATTATTCTTTTAGTATATGAAAATGAATGGGTTGCTCACCAACATGACTATCCAGCATGGTGAGTTCACTGGCTTTTCCCTCTGAGTTTAAGATCAAGGAATACAATGGTTTTCTTTCTCAATTGGCTGATAAGACATAATGAATGTTTGTGTGAATGAAAACACTTTTTTCTTAATAGATATTTACAATCAAGACAGACAAAAATAAATCACAGTCCTCATAAGTCACCAACCAAGGCAGCAGTTAGTAGCTAAAGACAGAGGGTGCTAAGGATATCCTGATTGTGAACTCAGGCTGCCATTTAATTATGATACTTATAACTGAAGATAACTTTCAACTTAAGGAAGATTGCAAGACTTGGAAAAAGAACTGTCTTATATTAACTGGGACATTATCAAACTTTGTGAAATTAGAAAAATAGATGAGATGATTGATTTAAAAAGTAGACATGTACTCTACTACAAAGACACAAATATTGGAAAGTACAAGTGGAATAGAAATCATTATAAATAAAAAGTGGAAGAACAACATTATGGAGATTTATTAATACAATAATACAAAAAAGTTTTTTTTAAAGGCGTTTATTTGACTTACATTCTCTAGTGTTTAAAAAGACACATAAGAGGGTAATATAGAGATTTTTTTGTTTGGGGACGTGTTCATTTCATAGATATAATTTAAATAAGATAAGAAAGAGGACAGTATAAAAATTATTTTGGTTTCAATTGATAGCTTTTAAAATTGAGCTTAATACATTTTAAATAATGGGTGATTTTTTTGGATTCCAATTGAAATCATGATTTAATTATTTATTAGAAACATATATAATAATGTATACATACTATATATGATGTATACATAAGAAGTATGCATATTAATTTATTGCAAAAATCATGATTTACATATATAAACTAGATTAACACCACAACACTGATTTATTGAGCACATGAAAGTAATTTCTGAAATCTTTTGAATGAATAAAATTTCTAAAACTTTAAATTGATTTGCAAATTATAAGAATACTAAAAAATAAAAAATAATAAACAAAAATGTTTTACCATAAATACTTTCATTTGTTGTGCACTAAAAGGCAAAAGTGTTAATTTTTTATTCAACCACAACTGGAGTTGTTAGATTGAACTTGAAATAAAAGAGTGAAGGATCCAAAAAATAATTAATTCCATCCCTATGTGGATTCATCATGCTTTCATTTTAAGGCCAGTCGAAAAAATCCAACTGTGGTTGAAGAAACAATATTTTTTTAAATTTTTAGTGCCCAACAAATAAAAGCATTTATTGTAAAATATTTTTTTATCTCTTTTATTTTAGCAAATATTTTTTGTCCTTTTCAATATGATTGTAAACTATTTTGAAGCTGCAGTTTACATTGCAGACATAATAACATGTATTGTTCATTATAGAAAGTTAATATTTGTATTATTGTTATAATAAACATTCAGAACTATTGTTGCTATAAAACAGTATTTGATATTATTTACTTAAAAATGAAATGAAATAACATTTCAAGGGTTAAATTACTTTCCATTTTTATTGATGAAAAACAATTGTATCTAACTTTACATTGTAATTCAAACCTAACTCGAAAACTTTGCGTGCGAAAATATACTTGTAAAATAATATAGGCATTATTGCACCTGTCCACAAAGCTACTTTATACTTAAAGCAAAATAAAATTATACTATTCTCAAACACCTCAAGCCATTTATAATATTGCATGAACTCATGCAAATTGTAGAGCCTCATATTATGGAGGGAGACCAAGGCAGCAATAGAAACCAGATTACAACAACATAAATATACATATATTAAAGCGCAGTCAGATCCATCAAGTTATTCCATTTTTGTAATTCATCAAAAAATAACAGGACACCAGTGTCAAGATGCTGCAAAAAAGGCATGATGTAAAAAAAAAAAGTGAAGGAGGCCTACTTCATAGTGATGGATTGCAACGTCATCAACCGCAAGGACAAGATCTCAAGAAAATCGAGCAATTAACCTTGAACTTCGCATAATTGCATATAATTAATTCATTTAGAGCTACGAAAATGAGAGCATGTCTCTTGAAAGTGCTTGCAGAATAGTATCATTTTATTTTGTTTTAAGTATAAAGTAGCTTTGTGGTTGGGTGCAATAGCGCCTAACTTTACATTATTATTAAAAAAATTATAGACCTTTATAAATTAGCATATATCAGTAAAATTACCTTTTCTGTAGTAATATAGAAAGGGACATTTATTAGTCATGTAACATATTTGTATATAATTCAAAATTATGCACTAAAATCATTCATTAAAGTCCAGATTATACAATAACTAAGTTACAGAGTCAGTTTAAATTATAAGCAGTAAGTTTGTTATATATAATTAATCATCTCTATGATTATTTTAAAACATCACAAACTTATTAAAGAATATATATATATATATATATATATATATATATATATTCTTTAATAAGTTTGTGAAGAAAACTTTAATATATATATATATATATATATATATATATATTGCTTAAAGTTTTCTTTTTTTAAAAAAAAATTAATAGCAAAGTATCTTTAAATAATAAATTTAGAAAAATAATTAAATTATTGGAGTATAGAGATTGGGCATATGGAGCTACTTAAGGAATATTTATCGTGTTTACATTTGATGCATATTAAAATATTAAAAAATATCCAAATGCTAGATTTTTCTACAAATGAAAATTCATTTTTGGTGAAATAATAATAACTATCATTTATGTTCACTTCCTAATATTGGCGATCATATTAAAATAATTTCTCCAGATTAACCTCTTATGTGCTGGTATTATTCATCACTGGTTTCTTACCATTTTATTACCAATCTTTCAAAGCATTAAAAATATTTTTTATAAATTAGGTCATTTTATGATATATTTAAGTAGAACAGTTTTAATTAGATGTATTATGCTTGCCATGACTGTTCAGATCTGATGTGATCAAGTTTTCTGTCCATGGATATATCGAAACTCTTCATGAGGACAATCTACTAAATTCTTTGTTGTTCATGAATGACTCTAGAAAACACAAACTGTCTTCCATTTTCATTTCTACATTATCAATATAAACTGAAGCTACAAAGCTGTCAACAGATTTTTTTAAAAAAAATATTTAACAATGTCAATATTTTTTACTTTGTTTTTTAACTTTTTTATAAAAAATTGGGCAGATATCTACACACACATCAAATTTCATTATGACCATGTCTAACTTCTTGGATTGAAAAGAGGCTGCTTATTATATGTGAATAAAAGCAAAGATACAGAATACTTAATCTATTATTAAGCAATTTTATAGTGATTATTATATTTATATTAATTAAGTAGTAGTGAAAAATTTAAAGATGAGACAAATATTTTCTAATAATACAAATAAATTACATCGGATTTTCAATTAGACATAAATATTAAATATCTTCATAGATTAATAACAAATCATTTAAAGACATATTGTTTAAATTCTAGTATATAAATATATTTAAATTGTATGTGGTTATGAAGATTATATATATATACCCACGTGTTCTCAATAAGACAAAATATTCCATTTATTAATTTGTTTTTAATCTATAAGCTAATTTATTTTATGGTTTAACTATTCTATGTTTGCTTAGAAAATAAAAAAAACTTATAAATAGTGTATCATAAACACTGTATATGTATAAGCATAAACTCATGCATTTGATAATATTAAATATTTTATTTAAATTTATGCGAAAGTATTTTAATAGTATATACTTTTATTTAAACCACTTTTATTTGAGGAGTAAAGATTCAGTTAAGAAAAATACAGATATACATACTAATACGTAGAAGCACACACATGGGTATTGTGATAAAACATATTTCAATTATTAATTATAAATCGCTTTTAAAATATATAAAAGAACAACATTCTTTAATAAACAAATTTTTTTGAAGATTCTACTTTCATTATTTAAAAATATATGTATATATTTATTGTTACTCTATTTTCTAAAACTTTTATTTATCTTTCAATATGAAAAATACATTTCACAATATTTAAAATGTAAACACTATTTCAGAAATCAAGTAGTACTTAACTTAGTTTTTAAGCTTTGTGGAGGCTTATTATAGGGCACTTGCAAACTTTTCTCATTCACAAGCTTTTGTTAATTAATTAATTCAATAAGTTGCTTACAGATTTTTTTTTTAAATAAGAGAAAATACTATTTCTTTATGCATTAAAGAAATATATATTATTTGCATTTTATTTGATTCTGGAATCTGTATGCCATTATATGCATACTTTTTTCTCAAATTCTCAATAAAGTTTTTCAATTTGTATCATAATACATGCATAAAATACGTTTAATATATAGAAATGAGTAGATTTTTCTACACACACACATATATATATATATACACATAATGTGTGAAGTTATCTATTTATAATTATTTTAATTAGAAAGCACTTAACTAAAAAAAGAAGCTAATGAAAACCAACTGCCCAGATCAAGAGTTAAAAAAAAAACTGCCTGGCCTGATTGCATTAAAAAAAAAAAGAATTGTTCTGAGTTAAGTGCTTTTTAATTAAAATAATTATAAATGAATAACTCAACCTATTAAATATTTTCATCTAAAACATCTATTATATATATATAAAACCAAAACCGTCTAACACTATACTAGCAAAATAAAAATGCAAAACCATAAAACAATACAATACTAGATTAAATTCAAAATTTTACCAAAATCCTTACACAACCATGGTTTCATCTACTACAAATAGACCTTCTCAAATGAAAATCAACCTAAAGGAAAACACACACACACATATATATATATATATATATATATATATACAAACAAACAAACCTTCCCATAATTCATTTCAAACTCCACCTTCCCTTAATATCAAAAGAAGTCTTCATAAGATTGATAGCCTCAGAATCAAGGAGTTTTATCATCAAAGTCTCCTTTATTCTTGTTTTTAACTCATTCTTTTCATAAAAAATAACTGAAGCATTGTTAAAGAATATTCTATGACCTGTATTCAATTCATGAATATATAAAGCTGAGTTAAGATACCTATGTTTAACTGTACTTATATGAACCTTAACCCTTTCATTAAGGCTAAAGTTACTCTGGCCTACATAAAATTTACACCAACTACATGGAATTTTATAAACAATACCAGGAATAGACCTACTATCAATAGACTGCTTTGAACCATTAAGTAATAAATTCAAATCAGAACCTTTCCTCCATGCAACCTTCTTTCCACCTAACAAATGACTATTCCTATAAACCACATTATAAATTGATGCTTTAAATGGTAAAGACATATAATCATCATCCTTTTATACATAAAAAATGTCTTTGTTGAATTTTTGTTGTCAGACTAGAAGGCTTAATAATTTTAATAATGATGCTGATATTCAAAGAAGTCAATTTGCTGCTGAATATGTAGAATTGAGTTATAGTCATGATTTTATTAAAAAAGTGGTATTTAATAATAATGTTTATAGTCGTGATTTGGATGATAAGAATTTTGTTGGTAAGGATGATGATTATATGTCTTTACCATTTAAAGCACCAATTTGTAATTTGGTTTATAGGAATAGTCATTTGTTAGATGGAAAGAAGGTTACATGGAGGAAAGGTTCTGATTTGAATTCATTACTTAATGGTTCAAAGCAATCTATTGATAGTAGGTCTATTCCTGGTATTGTTTATAAAATTCCATGTAGTTCTGGTAAATTTTATGTAGGCCAGACTAAATTTAGCCTTAATGAAAGGGTTAAGGTTCATATAAGTAGAGTTAAACATAGGTATCTTAACTCAGCTTTATATATTCATGAATTGAATACAGGTCATAAAATATTGTTTAACAATGCTTTGGTTATTTTTTATGAAAATAATGAGTTAAAAAGAAGAATAAAGGAGACTATGATGATAAAACTCCTTGATTCTGAGGCTATCAATCTTATGAAGAATTCTTTTGGTATTAAGGGAAGGTGGAGTTTGAAATAAATTATGGGAAGGTTTGTTTGTTTGTATATATATAAGTTTTTCTTTAGGTTGATTTTCACTTGAGAAGGTCTATTTGTAGTAGATGAAACCATGATTGTGTAAGGATTTTGGTAAAATTTTGAATTTAATCTATTATTGTTTTGTTTTATGGTTTTGCATTTATATATATATATATATATATATATATATATATACAGTATATATATATATATATATATATACTGTACCAGGAACCTAACCCATGTACTCTCATTAAAACATTCTACCTTGTAACATTACACCATTAATTCTAGACCTCACAGGGTAAGGTAAATTTCTAAACAGTGAAATCCACAATTAACTTAGTTAAATTCATAAATATAGGTCTCACATGTGAGAATACAAATCAATTTAATGACACATTCAAATATATAATTATTTGAAGCACATTAAAAAGACACACTAAACCTAAAAATCTATACTAATAAAAAATGAATCAATCCACTAATTATTAATTATATTTCTTGATCACCATTATGATATCAAACCCTATAAAGATCAGCAAAACTTGACATCAATAAAGCATTTTTTATAAAGCCCAAATCACATGGACTTTATGTGCCACATTCTCTTTTCAGAGAAAAAATACTTTAAATGAAAGGTTTTTTAAGTGACATTTACCTACAGTTCCCTACAGCATATCCCAGGTTCAAGATCAGTAAAAACTTTTAAACTCTCAAGGCAGATGAGTGGATAAATTGAACATCAAAAACCGACTCAACTTAATACTAATTTATTATATTAAATAAAAAAAAACATACAACATACAATTATCATTTAACCTTTTAACCGCTAATTATATTATTGGTTGTATGAGGTAAAAATCAAATCTTTTAATTGGCCAACTCACAAACTGAAGACAAAGCCTATTGTTAAAACATATTCGCCTATAATATTAAATTCAACTCAGATACGTTTATAAAAAGTATATTACTAATTTTTCAGGTTATGAAGAGAACGAAAGTTCTTTCAAAAATAAATTGCTATTTATTTATTCTAAAATATTCAATTTCGGCAACATAAAAGCTATAATATAAACAAAAAGGTCGACTTTTACATTATAGAAAAGTAAATATTTCTTTTTACTAAATCTTAAATATTTTTACTAAAATCTTCAATATTTTTCAAAAATAATTTTGTTTTTTTAGTATTCTCTCTGAAAATAATTTGTAATTTCTCAAAATATACTTTTATAATACTTTAAATCATATTCGAAATGAAAATCTCAGCGTTTTTCTTTATTTTCTTTGATCAGGCGGTTTCTTTGTTCTTTCCAGCCAATCAGAATGTCTTTTTCAGCTGAGAGCACGCTAACAACCAATCACAACTAATGTTCTTTCTTTGTTTAGGTTTAAATGCATTTTTTTTTATTTTTTACTTGTAAAATAATTCGGAAGAGGGCACCATCTTACAGAACTTTTAAAAACCTATTCAATACCTGTCAAACAAATATTTTAGCATAAGAACTGGCAGAGTTAGAGTGACGTCAGATGTCGACAAGGAGCCTCGTAAGAGGCGGGAAAAGGGTTAAAACCCCAAATGATATTATATAAATATAAGATAAGTGAAGCATCCCTCGCCATTATTTATGAGTTACACATACATATATGGTTATATACACATATACACACACCTTATCAAAAATTAATAAGTAATTATAAGAGCATTCTCTTTTAAAGATTAAATATTACTATACAATATAAAAATAATTAGCATTTTATTTACACACACATACATATATGTTAGTGTGATCAATTATCAATTGTATTTCCAATAAAATAAATTAAGGTTACGAATTTGATGGTTTTAACATACAATTATATTATCCCACATTCACACATACACATGTATACTTATCATTTACTTCATAAACTGTATTAATATATATAAAAAATAAAACCAATACCATATATTAAATAAGTTCAAAATATAATTAAAAATCATATTTTGGGGTGGTTTTCTTTTCCCCATCACAATACATTTGATTTAATAATGTAATTTCTGGAGCCATGTTCTCTTCAATAATTTTAATAAAAATGTTTTAATTTGTTAGCATAACTCTTTCTTCTTTTTTTTTTTTCATTTAAAAAATTGAGACATTATTCCAGGCTTCAAGCATACTCTTTATATGTAAAACTATAAAGAGGAATCATAAGGATTGAGATTTATTGATCATTTTTACATGATCATTTTTCCATTTAATCCTTTTTTTTTCCCATTGTAAACTTAATATTGTATTTATTATTGCTCAATTTTTAAAATGCATTAACAATATTAAGTATTACAATTATATCATCAACATAACTATGGTATTCTAGACTTTTCTTATTTTTTATATACTTATAAGTTATGGGAAAATTGGCGTTGTTATGTTATGAGAAACCTTAGAGTTATAATTTTAAAAATAAAAGAAAGGGATTATTATTATTATTATTATTGTTTTTATTTTTTTAAATTATTTGTATATATATATTATGGTGGAAAAAGGACTGTAATAAGTTTAATCATTTTTATGTACATATATGTATTTTATTAATTATATTCAATGTATCTATTTTAATAATCATATTTATTATAATTTAATGTAAATAATGTCCATTGGATGGAGTTTCTATAGGGTAATTGGTCATGTGATTGTGTAAAAAGAAACATCTTGAAAAGATTCTTGAAAAGATTAAGCAATGAAAGCCAGATTGTTAAATAATATTTTTATTTATAATGAGTTGTCAATTTCAATTTTGTTTTGAAATGATTATTTTTAATTTTACATATAGAAGGCAACATTATGAACAAATTTTAACATTGAAATTTGATCATTTAAAATAGAAATTAAAGATTTTATGACAAAATTTATTAATGTAAAATTATTTATTTATTTTTTACTTAAATTTATAAATTCTACAATTTTACACCGCTCATTAATTAACGTTTTCATTGCTATGTATATTCATGATATGACTATCAAATAACATTGAAAAGATAGGTAAAAAATCATTAGTCAATATTGGTTTGGGATTTATTTAGAATTAAATTATTATTGTAAACATTTTATTTGAAAATAAAAAATAATTCTATTACTAAACCAGTGTCGAATAATTAAGACTATATATATATATGTCATTCAAACGGGTAAACCTTAGAAAAGTGGGGATTTTTCTTTTAGATACCTGGTCCAAAGCCAACCAAGCTAATCATTCTGTATTGATTGGTATGTGATATCTAGTTGCTTTTATCTAGAAATGAAAAGTCAAATAAAAAACTGCTCAGACAATGCCCTACATTAGTAGCAAACAAGATGAGCTAGGTTTTATATTTCATTGCGGCTCGAAAATAAAGGACTGATGGATAAACTATTGCTATGTAATAGCTGACTGACATTTACCTATAACAATGCACATAATTTATTTAATGGAAAAAATATTTTTATTGCACTGGCATATATATATATATGTCTAAAAATAAATGAATTTTATTTTTCACTTTAAAAAGTATTTTTAATGGCAATTCGTATTTAGCTAATGATAGCGAACTTTATTTTGATCATTCAAAACAACGTATTCTTTTTGATGTTAACTAGGCTTTAATATCTCAACTCTGGCAGCTTTAATTAGTGAGCGAGGATTCTTGTTGATTCTTTACTTCTGTTATACTTTAATTGTTCAAGTGCGTCCTTCAAACAGCTTACAAATTGAAGCTACGTCGTTAACTACTAACTGTTTAATCGAAACAGTGGGATTGATTTTTGGTCATTTTGAAAGTAACTTCAAATAATCTTTTATAAACTTTTAAAAATATAATGTACTTGTATAAATTCTTTTGTTACATTTGAAACTGTTTATTATTATTATTATTATTATTATTATTATTATTATTATTATTATTATTATTATTATTATTATTATTATTATTATTATTATTATTATTATTATTATTATTATTATTATTATTATTATTATTATTATTATTATTATTATTATTATTATTATTATTAATTTTCAACAATAACAGACTTTATTAATCCTTTTAGTTACATAGTATTACAATGCCACTTCAGTCTTTTAATTTTTTCAATGAGGTCAATAATACCTGCTTGTTCTCTTACCCATATATTGCATTTTCGATCATTCCTTGTTACTCCTAACATGCATCTCTCCATACTTCTTTGAGTGGTCTGAAGCCTCAGTATTGCTCTTCTATTAAGTGTCCAAGTCTCAGATCTAAAAGTAAGAACTGGTACAACACATTTATTAAAAACCTTTCTTTTCAAACACACATGCATATTTCCTTTTAGTATCAATTTTTAATAGTACCATTAATTATATATGTATGCCACACACAGCAAGCTAGAGTAATCAATGGATTCCAGAAGGCTTGTGCATAAAATCCCCATCTAGTGACTACTCATCCAATATCCCCAGACTAGTTTCTGGCTTGTGGCCTTCGTCAATGAGGAACTTTGGATCTGAGAGCACTGCATCTAGATCTTAGGACCTAATGCAACCCTCCAGCAAACACCTTTTATCTAAATTTAACTACAAAACTATGAGTCTTAAACTGAAAACACCTTAATGTTTCCAATTCAAGCCCATCAGCTTATATAGTTATATGGGCCTGAACCCAGTTAAGTTCCCATACATTTTGGTGTCTTTGGTTCTTTAATAACCATATCCACCAATATCCTATTAGGCAAGATTGGTTTTAAGCCAACAAACATCACATGACCACCATCTCTTATGCTTGCGTATAACTGTTGTTAAAACAGGCAAAACTCACTATATGTATGCCACACACAGCAATATGGGTTCAGACCCATATAACTATATAAGCTGATGGGCTTGAATTGGAAACATTAAGGTGTTTTCAGTTTAAGACTCATAGTTTTGTAGTTAAATTTAGATAAAAGGTGGTTGCTGGAGGGTTGCATTAGATCCTAAGATCTAGATGCAGTGCTCTCAGATCCAAGGCTCCTCACTGACGAAGGCCACAAGCCAGAAACTAGTCTGGGGATATTGGATGAGTAGGCACTAGATGGGAATTTTATGCACAAGCCTTCTGGAATCCATTGATTACTCTAGCTTGCTGTGTGTGGCATACATATAGTGAGTTTTGCCTGTTTTAACAGCAGTTATACACAAGCATAAGAGATGGTGGTCATGTGATGTTTGTTGGCATTAATTATATATTTTATAATTTAATATTTATATTTTTATTATAATATATCTAATATTAATATACTTTTAAATAATTAATTTTCTTTTTTTTTTCAAATGAAAAATTAAACAAAAATAATCTGTAAATAAACCTATATTATTTTAAGTATTGCTATGCTTTACTTTGTTAATATTGTGAAGGAAACAGTTTTCTAAAGTATATGAACAATGCTAATTATGCAACATTGTCTGATGAATGGCAATAATTTCTTATATGGAAGTTGGATGAGTCAAATGTAAAAGAAAACAAATAATGACTGCTAAAAAGTAAAGTTAAAATAAGTGCTGTTCACTGAATAGCATGCATGTTTGGATAATCATAAATACAATAAAATATTATAACTGAACATTGTAAGTTTACTTGCAAGTTCCTCATAAATTTAGATAACTATATATAATAAATAAATTATGAATCAAATGGTCTTCTCCACTTATATACTAAAAATTTGTGCAGTATAAATATACTACATAAATATTATACTTAGGCAGCTAAAACATATAATTGAAATAGATAAATAAATATGTTGATTCATAAATGGCTCTATGGTAGTTCAAATTTATATTTACAATGGACTCATGAATTTCTGTACAACTAATGAATATCTTGCCTGGAAAATAAGATGCAATTGAATGAATGATGATTTATATGATAATAAAGTGTGGTAAGAGATACACAATGAATTATCTTAACTGTAAAATAAATTACGTAACAAAATAATTTTATAGTGATTGCTACAATAGGCAAATAAAAATACCTAAGTTAATAATATAAATTTATTGAGCTAAGAATTAATTCATTGTGGTAAATAAAAATAAAGATTATAATTCTAATTTACCAACTGCAATCTAATATCCTGTCATATTTTATGACTTACCTCCCCTTCTCTTTTCTTTTTATGATTGCAATTGATAGGTGTGATATACATTTAAATTATAAAGCATGTAGTCATAAAAGGGTTAAATATAAACTCTTTAAACAAAGCAATAAAAAACTTTAATATTGTTATTATTATTTTTTAAATAAGACATATTTCTCATATTGTCTAAATAATAATAAATGCCAAGTAAGTTAGATTAATGGAAATTATTAATAAAAATCCATACTAAATGTTTACTGTTAAAATTGCCATTATACTTTATTTTTTAACCATTTGTTTTTTGGTTCTTTTTTTTTTAATAAAATTCATCTGACAATGTTAAGATTTTTATTAGCATCCATTACCACAGTTTTTCATATATATGACTTCACCTTATATTATATTAGTTGATTATGTTTCTTTCAGTATCTTTCTGCTAGAAAAAACAGCAACATAGGGGTCCATAAGTAATTTGAATTATTAGATGATATCAAAATTATTATTTTTTTTGATATTGCAATCCAAGGTGAATTCAATTATTTTAACTTTATTGTGGCCAGCATAGCATTTGTGATATCCATTTCATTTTAATCATAAATATATCAAATCAAAAGGAGAGGGAGTTCATGCCCCCCTCTCTAAATTGTCTTACAATCCATAATTCTTTGCTTTATGTTCCAAATATATTTATAAAAGTAAGGTAAAATAAACACAAAATTTTAAGCAAAAGAAAGTCTGCTTTTTGATAAATATCTTTCTGTAGCTATTGCAACATAAAATGCAGTCTTTTTTCCTTTTTAAATACTGACTTTTGATGAGATTATATTCCTTCTAATAACAATAGGGCATTTTTATCATTCAAACAATAATAATTTAAACAAAAACATTTCATTTTAAAATTTAATAAATAAATAGTTCATTTATTTCAGATTAATTTAAAACAATACATAATTTTTTATTAAACAGATGACGTTTATACACTGCAAAGAAACTATAGATGACAACATGTGTACATCACATACCCATTTTTAATAAAAATACAGAAAGAAATTCAAAACGATTAACATAAGATTATCATAACAAAACCGAACCTTTGAATAACTCATGGTTAATTAAAAACTAAACCACTACAACAATGAAGGCAATGATTATGTACAATTACATGTCTTTTATTAAAATTTTTATCTTAATTTATTAAAATCAATACAAATATTCTGCAATAATTATGTTCATTTGCATTTTTATATTTCATCCTAACTGGATATATGTAAAACAAATCTAGGATGTCATATCAGTTGTACAACATTCAGTTAATAAACAAACTTCTTCATTTCTAATGATATATAGAGCTGTGTGTATAACATTTGTAATACAAGCTTATTAAATTAGGTCATGTAACATCTGACTTGATTTTTTTTTTTGTAATTTTATTTCTAGTGAAAAAGGCCTCTTTGCACCAAATAAACTCATGAATATAATCATTCCTATAAATATAGTCATTACTATAAATTAAGTCCTTATAATAAACTATATTTTCTAAATCATTAATCTCACAAATCCAACACATATTACTAATTTTACATGGGGATTGAAACAAATCCTTATGTCCCAGTCAATGTAATTACATTTGTAACTGTGTATTACATGATGACAAAGTTTAAATTTTAAAGGTTTCACCTCTAATAACAAAATATCAATATTTAAGCTTGTGATGGAATTTCCTTTGCAAGAAACTTGGTAATTTACATTGGATTGCATCTCATCTAAACTAATATTATAATATGAATCACCTTGCTCTACCTAAGTTTTCAAACTTTGAACTTCTTGTTTCTGTCTATTGCATCTTCTCTAACTCTTTATTATTAATTTGTTGATACTTATTTAATCTAGTTTCTAGGACTCTATCTTTATTCTGACATTCCAATGTATATTTTTCTGTCTTACTTTCTATATCTTGAGTCCAATTTTCTTGATTATTGTTACATACTTCTTGATTTTGTTTCATTTCTTGTTTCAATTCTTGTTTAAGTATTTCTTGATTTTCATCAAGTTTATTCATTATGCTCTGCAACATATTTGTAATGTTTTTTTGAGGTGACAGAGACATTAGTATATTCTTCTCCCTGTCCTAATATATCTTTTTTTCATTTTCCATAATTTATTTCAGATTTGTATTTATGACTCTATTCTAGAAAGAAAAAAAAACATGACTTTCTTTCTCCTAAATTCAATATCTCAAAACAAACAAAATGAACAACTTGTTTTCTCTACTATATTTTGTATGCTGAGCTCTATAATCAATTAAACTCCTACTCACACACATTTCAATTTATGTAATATACCCTTTTAATATAAAATACCATAATAATATCATCTCTCAATAGTGATTGATTTAATTATCCCAAACTAATATATATATATATATATTTATTTATTAATTTTTAAAATTCAACTTATAATGTAAATTGATTTAATTATCCCAAACTAATATATATATATATATATTTATTTATTAATTTTTAAAATTCAACTTATAATGTAAATCTTATGATTATGGTCAAAAAACTTTATTTTATGTGCTTGCCAACAAATTCAAATAGTGAGCACTAATGTTTCCATCTATTTTCTAAAATAACTAAAGTACAATATCTTCAATACTTTTCATTATTTATTTTATAGTTGCTTTATGATTAGAACTTAATAATATTTATTAGTAATGAACTGATATTTTTTTGGTATTTTACTAAAATATAGCATATATCTAGTGCTTTGAAGTCACAAACATAAATTCTTGTTTTTATTAGTGTATGGCAAGTCTAGGCATTATCATCTGGTTCTTTGCTTTTATATGTCCATTTTTGGAATAACTATAAAATATTTTATATATAAAGCAGTTTACACCATTGCTATTTATCAACCCATGTATTCTTATATCTATATTTTTCAGAAAACAATTCAACATACCACTGTAAATTTAAATGCCTAAGCAGCACATCTACATCTTTAAAATTTTTTATCTATTGAGTCAATACTCTGTTTAATTTAACACTAATATACACAAAAATAGGTAATATAATTTGTGATAATTAATGAAACATTTTAATTATATTTATTATTATATGACTTTAAATCTCTCATAGGTCATGGATAAATACTTGAGTTCTTGTTGTTCAGCCAAAAGTGATAACTTATTCCAAAAAAATTAAGAACAATGCTAATGATGCAACATTGTCTAATGAATAGCAATATTTCATTCTATGAAAGTTGGATTAGCCACTTATAAAGGAAAATTAATAAAAACTGTCAAAATGTAAAGCTAAAATAAAGGTTGTTCACTGAACAGCTTGCATATTTGGCTAATCATGAATACAATAAAATATAATTGAGCATGGTTAGATAGCTTGCAAATGCCTCATATATTTGATCAACCACATATAATAAAATCATAAACCAAGTGGTTTTCTTCACTTATACACTAAATATTTAGGCAATCTAAATATACTGCATAAATGTTATATTTAAGCAGCTAAAATATATAGGTGAAATAGATAAAAATTCTGATTTACAAATGGTTCTATGGTAGTTTAAATTTATATTTGCAACAGACTCATGAATTTAGTAAGGCACCAATGGTTCAAATAAGGAGGATATTGCCTGGAAAAAGTTGCAATTCAATAAATAATGACTTACATGATGATAAAGTGTATTATGGAATGCACAATGAATTATCTTTAGTGTAATAAAACAATTTTATAATGATTGATGTCATAGGCAAATCAAAATATCTAAGTTAATAATAATAATATAAATTTATTGAGGTAAGCATTAATTTATTGGGGTGAATAAAAATTTACCACCTATAATGTAATATATTATCATATTTTATAATTTACCTCCCCATTTCTTTTTCTTTTACGATTGCAATTGATAGGAATGATATACATTTACATTATAAAGTATACAGTCACAAAAGGGTGAAATATAAACTCTATAAATAAAGCAATAAAAAATTAATATTGATATTCTTCAGTACTTTTTTTAAAAAACAAAACATATTTATTATAATGTTTAAATGATAATGAATGCCAAGTAAGTTATACTAATGGAAATTATTAATAAAAAAAAACTTTACTAAATGTTTACCAATTTTCAATTGGATGGACATTTGAAGAGTTGGAGTGTGGAGTAGATTGAAGCCTGTCCATTAAAGTATGAGTTTTGGCTATCTTAATATACATCTGAGCACTTATAGCATATATGTGTAGAGATGGTAATCTGGACCAACTGATGATTGCTGGTTTAGCATGAAATACATATATTGGTGATTATTTATCTTTTCAACATATATGTGTTCAAGTGTATTAGTGTTATGAGATAGTGTGGAGAGTGGTGGGTCATGTGAAAGTCTGTGCTCATATACCCTATATATTAAATGTTTACCATTGAAATTATCCCTATACTTTTAACCATTTTTCCTCACTTTTTTAAAATGAAATTTATCTGACAGTGTTAAGATTTCTATTAGCATTTGTTACCACAGTTTTGTGTGTATATATATATATATGCCTTCAGCTGATATTCTATTATTCAATGATATTTTTCTTTGGGTTATTTTTGCTAGCAAAACACAAATATAGGGTTCCATAAGCAATTTGAATCATTAGATGATATCAAAATTGTTATTTTTTATATTGCAATCCAAGGTGAATTCAATTATTTCAACTTTACGGTGATCAGCATAGCATTTGTAATATCCATTTCATTTTAATCATAAAAATATCAAATCAAAAGGAGAGGGAGTTCATGCCTCTCTCTTTAAATTGTCTTACTCACAGTCCATATTTCTTTGCTGTATGTTTCCAAATATATTTATAAAAATAAGGTAAAATAAACAAAAATTTTTAAGTAAAAGAATGTCTGTTTTTTTGATAAATATCTTTCTATAGCTATTGCAACATGAAATGCAGTCTTTTTTCCTTTTTAAATACTGGCTTTTGATTATGTGATTATCTTTCTTCTAATTCTAATAGGACATTGTTATCATTCACCCAATATTAATTTAAACAAAAACATTTCATTTTAAAATTTAATATATAAATGGTTTATTTATTTCAGATTAATTTAGAACAATAAATATTTTTTTCTTAAACAGATAACATTTAATTGTTTTCTTTATTTAGCTACTTATACACTACAAAAAAAACTATAGATGGCCACATGAGTACATCACAATGTATTATATGTGGATAATGGAACAATACAATTTGTCTCTGTATTACAATTCTTTTTTAAATACTGGTATTTTTTAAATAAAAACTGGTATATAAAATTAGACATTTAATTAATTAAAAATAATATTTTATATTTTGTCATATAGAACTTTTTTTTTTTGAATAAATAATTCTTGAACTTTTCCTTTTTTATTATGTATTTTATAAATCACTTTAACATTTTTATTTTCCAGCATATATGAATATATTAATTTTTTTATTTCTTCAATATATAAATATAATTTTACAATAAAACAAAATATTTTATCTTTTTTTGTCTGAGTAAATTATCCAAGGATAATACATAATTTCACTATTTGGAAGTTTTCTTTTCAGATGAACTTTAAAAAAATGTGTTTCATTATTTTGGTGGGGAAATTCATCCACAAGAATTATTGATGGTTTCCACTAAATCTACTATTTACCATCTTATTCTCTCTGTACAAGTAGAAGCATCATTTGTTATATTTAGAAATTCATTTACTGTTTCTTTAATCTCAGGCACATCACACTGAATTATTTCCATTATACTGTTTTCTTTTAGTAAATGTATATCTTCATCATGATTATCTATATCCATCTTACAATTTTAAACATCTTTATGGAGACATTTTTATTTATATGAATATTTTTATCTTTTTCATTGATAACTTCAGAATCTGTGTCAATGTGAATTTTTATAAAATTCTATAAAGTGCCGTTTTTGTTTTCAACTGTCATTTTTCTTTAAGCCAATACATATCACATGATCACCATTATCACATGATAATTTTTTTTATTTCATTTAATTTTCTTTTGATATCATGCTGATATTTTCTACACACATTTCTTTCTCATTTTGAATTGGACATTTTATGAAAAAAATAGAGCGCTAAGATTTCTTTATAAAGGCAAACAATAATTGAAAATAAATAATTTTATATTGGTTTAAACTTTTTCAATTTGTATTAAAATAATAAAAAAATATTTCCACAATTTTCTATTAATTAAAAAATATTAAAAAATTGCCATGAATATTGTAAATTAGCAATTTAGAGTTTTATACTTTCAGAATAATATTTAAAATTTTAAAGCACTGAAATAAATAATTAAGATTTTTTTAAAATATGTTATGTAAAAAACAATAAAGAGTTTAGCATAGATAACTTTATTGAATTGTTTATTATATAATATAATTAATCTATAGTAAAATTAATGATGTTACAGTAGAAATAATTCACAAGTGTATAAATAAATTAATTTACAATTTAACGAAATAAATGATAACAATGTATTTGGCCAATGTATTTTTTTAAGATCCTGCAAATTAAAACAACTTACTATATGTATACTACATGAAGCAAGAGTGGCAAATAGGTATAGAGAGTTTTTCCGGTTTTAATTGAAGCAAGAGTATTGGTGGAAGCTGCAATGTTATTAGTGAACTCTAAGCTGTAATATAGCCACTGATAATAATGTAAAAACAGTATTTGAATATATATGTAGGTGTTTATGATTATTGTAATTTTTAAAATAAGTTGTACTTTTTAATGCATTTTTATTTATATAAACTTTGACATTTAGAGGGAATTCTTCAAGTGCAGGACTATATTAGATACAATTAGTGCAATTGGCTCACATTTGTCAATATATATATATATATATATTGACAAATCATCTCATGTTCATACGCTCATCATTAATTACATTTGAGTTAGTTACATCTATTTAAAAAAAAAAAAATAATAGAATTGTTTATGATTATTTATTGGGAGATTAAAAAGATAGATTTGAGGAACTTTTTAAAACTTGGTAGTTTCATAAATTTAATGTTTTAAATTTATTATCATTCAACTTAGATTTTATAATTACCATTTTAATAAGATCCATATCTATAGGCATAGGATAATGTATATATGAACATTTTCATTTCAGTTTTGAAAGAAAAGACGTAGTTTTAAAAATCATTTTAAATAATATAAACAATGGTAATTTAAGGAGAAAAGAAAATAAGAATGTAAAAAAATTTGTTAACATAGTCTGAATGTGGATACTGATAAGATTTAAAAGATTAACAATCATTTGGCTGCAGTAATAGTGCTTTTTAGTTTAAATAAAATAGAAGATCGTTGTTTAATGTTTGAGTAGCCGAATATTTATAGCTAGATCAGTTAATAATATCAATCTGTATAATAGTACATTGATATTGTTAATTAAATAGTACTAAAATTAAGAAAGTGTTCAAATTGTATAAGTTATTAGTTTATTCTGGAAGCTGCGTCGAATAAAAAATGGATTTGAGCACAGACTCTTCAATCATCCACTTTATGTTATACAGCCGATACATATGACCACATGCATGTGAACAAGATAAATGATTTCCAATATATGTATCAGCTATCCAAGATAAAGTGGATGACTGAAAGGAGCTTGAAAGTCTGGGTTTTAATCTCTTTTAATTATATCTATCTTAAGCATGTATACCGTACTTGTATTTAATTATTAAAAATAAAAAAAATATTAAAAGATCAAAAACATTTAAGAAAAGATAATCTCTTTTATTGTAGATCTGAGTGATAATGTAAAATAGAAAGAATAAAGAGCAGAATTATAATTCTACAAAATAAATGGTCTTAAAAGATTTCTTGTGAAAAGCTGCTATCAATTTCATGTTTTACGAAATTATAACTCAAAAAAGTTAAATAATGAGTAAATAAACATATCAAAGATATTTTCCTAAATTGTCACATCAATTTTAGATATAAAAAATGTTAACAGTCCAATTATAAATTTAAAGCTACAAATCAATTATAATTTCTGGCTCAACAAATTTCCGAAAATTTATACATGTAAAAATACTTGCAATATACTGACCAATTTTTTTAAAAATAATATAAGAAATCATCAGTGAGTAGCATAGTCTATTTCTATTAAATTTCAAAATAAAAGAAATGTTATGCTAAAATTATGATTTTCATCCACCAATATTAACAATATATAAATAAACATTTATTTTTATAGCGTCTGCATACAATTTGTAATTACATTCATATCGGCCTTTCAAGTTTGCGAGTGTTAAATAATAAATGAATACCCTCTGACCAATACAAGATATAGAATTTATTTAATACTCGCAAAGCGTTTGCACAATTGGCTTGAAAGGCCGATATGAATGTAAATTACAAATTGTATACAGACGCTATAAAAATAAATGCTTATTTATATATATGATTAAGTTTCAGTTGGAATGACGCTTAGTAAATTCTAGAAAATTTCATCGGTGTCATTCATTCAGACATTGTATATAGTAATTTAAAGTGACTGTTATATTGTCACACCTTCTGTGCCAGTACTTCAGATTTTCTCATATATAAATATTTGAGTCGTAGGAATAAGAGGATTCTTTTTATTCCTGCATAAATTCTATATCTTGTATTGGTCAGAGGGTATTCATTTATTATTTAACACTCGCAAAGTGTTTGCACAATTGGCTTGAAAGGCCAATATGAATGTAATTACAATATTAACAATATAAATTTATCAAAGGTCTGCTAGACAGAAATCCGTATGAAATGTTTTTTTTCTCCAAGACCTTCTCCATGTGAATGTACTTAAATGTTTTTATTATTATTCTTTCTGAACTTCAAATAAATCTCTAAAGAACTTTTGCTAACAGTTAAAATTTGATCCTAGTGTAAATTTTTATAGATATTTGAATATTTAGTGTAGTAATTTATATGTTCATCTTTATAATGTGTATATTTTATTCATTTTATCAATTTAAATATAATTTTTTCAATTATTTTATATACATATAATACAAAACTTCCAGGTAGAAATTATTGTAATAGGAAAATAATATTTTTATTAATTCAAAAAGACAAAATAGTTTTATTTTTTGTTTATTTACAGGTTTTTGAAAAATAATTGAAGAATTATGTACTGATATAGGATGCCATGACTTAACTATGTACTTGTACAAAAGAACTCTGAACAAACCTGAATACCCTTCCTTCTTCTTAGAACAGCAAAGGCCACTGACCATATATTTAAATTGTCTTTTGCCACCATCACTTGTATAGAGTGCCATGACTCTAAATGTAAAGATAAAAAAGCATAGCTTATAGCTAACAATACCCATGATATAAATTAGAAGGAAGCATGTTCTCTTTCTCAAAAAAATGAACTCTCTAACCCACTTTGAATAAATTTAAATATTTATCACACACACTTTCGCTGTGTACTCATTCAACATATTGGCTATGACTATGAGAAGACAAAACTTCTCAAAAGTGTTTAGCCATTAATTTTATTATCCAATTAGCTTCACCAATACCTGTATTTTAACCCATTTAGACCTATTACTTGTTTAATTGGGAAATTTACATTTTTCTTATTATCACATTAATATTATTTACATGTTTGCTAATAAATTTATTTATAAACATTATGTATGAGTCTCTATATTTAGATTTTAATGAATAGCTATGAAAAAAGACTTTGGAGAAAAGACATTTGACTATTTATTTAGCTAGATAAATAATGTGTTTATGTAATGCCAGTCAAAGATGGTAGGAAATGTAATACCAAGAATAAAAAAGAAATGAGTAAATGCCTAACAAATTTGGCAAGTAGTATTTTTTTTTTAATATTTCAATTTATGGATATTTAATATATGCTTTGATATGGCTAACTATTGATAGATAAACAGGGATGACTATTTATTTGGTTTACATCTTCTCAGTTCTCATTAAAATTGGCATTAAAATGATATTGATTAGAATATGAGTCTGATTCCAAAGACTTTTCACCATTAAGAACTAATATTTATTTTTGCTCATAGATGTCCATATATAATACTGATTTTGATATTATTTTCAATATTCTACATTATATAGTGCATTTTCTCAGCAGCAGCATAAAAAACACTGTAAGGTCACTTAATAAGAGTACAAAACTCTCCATATAGTAATGCCACCAAGTGCAAGCTTTCAAAATCAATGGATTCAGAAAGGTTTGTGCATAAAACACCTAATCATCCAACATCTCCAGACTATAATATTGAATTTCAAAAATCTTGCACTTTTCACTATTCAGCAAAATTTTTGAAATTCAATATTATATATGAAGACAGCAAAAACAAAGGAGAAAAAAGAATTTAGAACTATATAATATAATATCTCCAGACTAGTTTCTAGTTTGTGGCTTTCATCAGTTAGGATCTTTAGAGTTAGTCAAAGAGATAAAGGTGGCTGCTGAATCTTAAGATCTAGGTCAATACTCTCAAATCCAAGGATCCTCACTGATGAAAGCCACAAGCTAGCAATTAATCTGGGAATGTTGGATGAATAGGCAGTAGATAATGATTTTATGCAAAAACATGTTTGCATCTATTGATTATGAAAGCTTGCACATGGTAGCACTGCTGTATGGAGAATTTGGTACTCTTATTAAAAAACAGCATATGTAAGCATATGAAATGGTGATCATGTGATGTTTTAATATAATTTATTTGCTTACACATAAAATCCTCATGTCTCATAATCCATATTACTTTGTAAATTTTATTACTTTAATTACAAATACTCTGATGTTTAGTTTTACTTTTTGATATTTAGATATTTAATAAAAGCTTGATTATCTTAATCAATTATGTACACAAAAGGTACTTATGACTAAACAGTAATATTTTTAATATTGTTGATAGTAATTTGGTTTTCTTGTCACTACCTTATATATATATATATATATATATATATATATATATATATATATATATATATATATATATATATATTTGTACACTGTACAAAACATTAATTATATGTATATATGATTTTAATTAGAACATTTCTTGTATATAGTTACATATTTTTATCTCTAATTCTATAATCTTTGTTCAAAATATCTATAAAGGTATATATATATTTGCCATCTTTAAATACTGCAACGGAATAAATATCAAAATTTGAAATTATCGTCAGTAAGATTCTTTAAAATGTAAAAATCATTATAATTTAAAAAAAAAAACAAAACATTGACAATAAATAAATAAATGAAAGTTAAAAATAAATTTTATTTTATACACATTACTCTGTGAATGACTAGTTTCTTCTTAAAAATCAAGTCATATAACTTGTGACATAGTTTTTCATGTTTCATTATTAAATTGCTAATTTATAATATTCTATAATTTCTTTTTCTCTTTTTGTTCTCCCACAATATTTCAATTTTCTTTGTCAATATACAACTGTTTGAAAATTATTTTTGTATATTTTATATATTATTTATAATATTTGTCAGCATCTTTTTATATTGACATTTTCAAAAAACCACCAAATTTAAATATTCCATCAATTGACTATTATATCTTCCAAATTATGTCTACTTTTTTATTATTATTATTATTATTATTATTATTATTATTATTATTATTATTATTATTATTATTATTATTATTATTATTATTATTATTATTATTATTATTATTATTATTATTATTATTATTATTATTATTATTATTATTATTATTATTATTATTATTATTATTATTATTATTATTATTATTATTATTATTATTATTATTATTATTATTATTATTATTATTATTATTATTATTATTATTATTATTATTATTATTATTATTATTATTATTATTATTATTATTATTATTATTATTATTATTATTATTATTATTATTATTATTATTATTATTATTATTATTATTATTATTATGTTTCAAAGCAAAACTTTATTGAGTCTAAAAAGTTACAGAGTCATATATTGATTTTTTTACAAATGAAAAACAAATTACAACTTTCAGTATATAAGTCTTTATCTTTTCTGCATCCTTTTTTTTTCTTCTTGTTTTTAAATTTGGTCTTCTATTTAGTTCAGTTTATGCTTGCATTTTTTTTTTTTAAAGTTGGAAAAAATGCTGATGTTGAAAATGTCATCATCTATCTTATTGGTCTTTATATTTCATAGACTGGATCTCTGTTTCAAATGTGACCATGTGGCTGCAAATATATCTGGTTGAGCTAGGATGCTGTCTCTTTTTCTTAACAGTTCTAGTTTTATTGAATATGTTGCTGGGTGGCGTCGAGGGTTATTGGCAAGTGCAAAAGTGCATCTGGTGCACCAGTAGGCATAAAGGCTGTATGTTGCTGCACGAATAGCAGGGTTATTGCCTTTTTTAAATGTATTTATTATTTCATCTATTGAAATGATAGCCTTTCTGTATGTGGTAAACATTGTGCGACGTATTGTTTCTAGGGCACTGCAGGAATGAAGAAAATGATCTTGTGTCTCTTCTTCTCTATGACATAGTCCGCACATGGGGTCTATATTGGTATAGAATCTACGAAATCTAAGGAAATGGGTTGTGGGTAGAGCATTGAGATTAAGCTTAAGTAGAAAATCGAATAATTTTGGTTCTAATGACCATTTTTGAATTGTTGCAGTAGTTGCCTGTTGTCTATTCCAAGAACTGATGGATGTAGATTGGGTGTCTGGTTGGGATGTAGTATATTGTAAATGTCCCAGTATGTAATTATTATTATTATTATTATTATTATTATTATTATTATTATTATTATTATTATTATTATTATTATTATTATTATTATTATTATTATTATTATTATTATTATTATTATTATTATTATTATTATTATTATTATTATTATTATTATTATTATTATTATTATTATTATTATTATTATTATTATTATTATTATTATTATTATTATTATTATTATTATTACTATTATTATTATTATTATTACTATTATTATTACTACTACTACTACTACTACTACTACTACTACTACTACTACTATTACTACTCCTACTCCTACTACTATTACTACTCCTACTCCTACTACTACTAGTTTTAAAGAACTTTATTTGATATCATAAGTACATGTATGAAAATACAATTTTAAAACATGTTACAATAGCTGATCTACAATTTAGAATTGAAAATTATTAACAAAATAAGTATTATATATACATGAAATATTTTTACATTAATAATGTTGAAAAAATGAGGAAGAAAATTAATCAATATAAGTAACAATATTGAATACATATATGACAACAAAAACTCTCACTTAAGGTGCAGCCAATATGCGATTCATATTTCACAGTGGTGTTGGTAATTTAATCAAACTCCAAGTGGCTGATACTATATCTATTGGAGCTAGTGCCTGATCTCTTGTTTTAATTTTTGCTAACTTATTGAGAAAGAGTGATTTAAGTTTACGAGATGTGGGATTGAATATAAAGTGGCATCTCATAAACCAGAGTGTGTATAGTATAAAGATTGTTATTCTTATTGTTGGAAACAACCCTCTTTGAATATTTTCTATCAATATTGTCAATGAGCATTTTTGATTATGGGTTATATCTGCAATTAGTTCTCGATATGTTTTGAGGGAAGTACACTGAGAAATAAAATATTCTGTTGTTTCTTCTTCTTTATTACATAATTGACAAATGGCATCTATTTTTGGAGACCTCCATCTTCCAGCCAGAAAAAGCATTGGTAGGTAAAGATGTAAGGTTAATTTTTATTAGAAAATCTAAGTACTTAGGCTCCAAATACCAGAATTTAAATTTTTGTATTAAAGATTTATTCGAGATATTAATTAAGCTAATGGGAATTTCAAGGGGATTGGAATCAGTTGTTATGTAGTGTGCTTCCCAATATTTAATTTTAGTTGAGAAAAGGTTTGTAGCAGGTACTTTATGTTTGAATATTGTTTTTATTAGATTGTTAATAAGTTTATTTTTAATAATAGGTGGAGTGTCTGTAGGTGATATTGGAAGAAACACTTGGAAATTTTCATATGTCGTATAAAGTTTCATTAATGCATTATGAGTTTTTTGGTAATAGAATGTTGAAATGCAGTGTAATGACAGGCCATTTAGTTTTGAATGTTTTTGCAGACTTTTGATGCTTATTACCACTGCCTTATTATTCCATATGAGTTTTGTGCAAAAGGAGTTAATTTTTTTCTTAAATGAGTTAGTAAATTTAATGATAGGTGCATAGTAATTTATTTTTGGGAAAATTAATATGTTAATGAGTGATATTTTACTATGTAATGAAAGATATGCTTTTGAAAGTGAAGTTGTCACCTTTTCAATTGCAGTTATTAATTGCTCTTGTATTATAATTCTCATTGCATTCATAGACAGATGAATTGGGAGACCAAGAAATTTGTGGGGAGGGGAACTGCAAACTGAATGAATTTGTTTACCAGAAAGGATACTCCAAATAGATGTTTTTTCTTTGTTAAATTTTAGACTATAAGCTGCAGAGTAATTTTCTAAAATGGTATACATTAAAGGCAAATGTTTTTTGGATGGCAAAAAGATGACTATATCATCCATGTATGAAATATGATTGATGGATTGGTTTATGAGGGGTACATATATTCCTGGCAATTTAGATTCTAGTTCTAGAAGGAGGGGTTAATATATGTAATAAAAACAATGAACTAAGGGGAGAGCCTTGTGGTATTGAATTATGTGGAGTAAAGTCAGGGGACATTTTTCCATTAAGAGTAATGTGTATTTTTCTATTGATGAGCAGGTTTGCCATAACATACATTATAGGTATTGGAATTTTATGTTGACTAAGCACCTGTAGTAGCTTGTCCACAGGTACTGAATCAAATGCAGCCTGTATGTCTAATTGAATTGCAATAGGTGCAGATTTTCTAACCTGTCTTACATCCTCTATTAATATTTTACATAACATAAGTGCTTCAGAAGTAGAACATCCTTTTCTAGCAAACTGAAACTTAGACAACCCAGGAAGTATTAGGGGTTGAATTTTGTCTTTTAGAAGAGACTCTATTAGTTTGATGATAAGAGGAGACATTGAAATAGGGCGTAGATTATCTAGAGGAGAAGGAAGTATATTTTCTTTTTAGAAAAGGGACCAGTGATACTGGATAAAGTTGGTCAATGTTATGTATTTGTTTTGATAGATAATTTATCATATTGTGTACTATTGGGATAGTAAAGTGGCTAAGATGCAATAATAAACATTTTGGAATTGCATGTGTACCTGAGTGTGTATTGTTTGGAATGGAGTTCAACTTGAGAGCAATTTTATACTTTGTTATGTTATGTTCTTCTGTGGTAAAACCAAAGTGAAATGAAGAGAGTTTTGGAAAAGGAAATTTTTGGAGTCTAGCTTTAAAGTGGTAATATATTTGTGGAGTCATGTCTTCCCCAAAAATCATTTTTGAATCAAAAATAATAGATGAAGGAGTTAATTTTTTTGCAGTATAACCTAAGGCCCACCGAATATATCCTTTAGACCAGTTATGAGGATTAGCTAGAAAAATTTTTGCTTTTTTTGTAGAGAGATAATCAGCCAGTATGAGTTGGGTTTGTTTGTATTCTTGTTTTAAAAACATTATTGATTTAATTGAAGAAGGGTCACATGAAGTATTTTTTAGTTTTAAGTGTATTGTATCTAATTTATTAACAAGATTAGTGGGAGAACTATTTTTGGAAGTATAATGTTGAATAGTTGAAGAAATTATGTTAATAAATGATAGCCAGGCCTCTAGCGGGTTTAAAGATAGTATTTCTATCTTCTTAAAATAAATATAAATCTCAGAGAGAACTGCTTCAGGTGTAGTGGATTTTAATAGAAGACGAGTAGTGTTATTTAGAGGAAGAATTGGTTGAAGTTGCATGTGTATTGCAAGTTCCACATTCAGTGCTAAATGATCTGAGAAAGTTACAGGACATAGGAAGGGACTTATAATATTAGATCTGGTGAATAGAATACAAGGTCTATTAGAGAGGAGTATTTTTTAGTATAGAATAAAATGGAGCTAATTGGAAAAAAACCTTCAGCACTCATGAGATTCTTATTAATTAAATGAAGGTACTTTAATGTAAAATTATTATAAGACATGTTAAAATCACCCATGATTATAGTTGGGTAAGAATTTATAGCTAATATTAAATTTATTTTATTTAATAATTGGTGAATTAACACTGGCTGATTATACAAATAGAAAGTTATTAAATTTAGAGTAAAAGAAGAATGATTTAGAATAATTATACTTATATGCTGATCTAAGTATAAAATCTTAAATGTTTGAAAAGGAGAATGATGATGGATGAGAATCCCTACCCCAGCAGCAGCAATATCAGATGTTGAAAATTTACTGTATCCAAATTTACTAAAGTAGAGTTCTGGATTAAATGTAGAATGTATTGAGCATTTTGTCTCTGTAAATAAAAGGATATGGGGTAAGAATTGCCTTATCCAATTGCTAATGGCAGATATTCACTGGGTAGAGTTAACACCCCTTACATTGACTGCTGTAATAGAAAGACCTATATGATCAATTATATAAAATGGTGGAAGAAAGATATTTTATAGACTATTATATAATGAATAAGACAACTAATATTAGTAAAAGTGTAATAGGAATATGTTATATAAAAAACAAAAATTATAATAATACACCACTGTGAAAACAATGAACCTACCTTTGTAAGTGAAGTTCTATTGAGTTGGTTGTGCACATTTTTGTTCATAAACATGATAGTAATTTTTACATTTGAGATTAAAATCAAAAAATTGTCCTGGTTTGAAGTCTATAATTGTTATTTATGTAACTCATCTTGATAGTCTATTTTAAATGATGCTTCAAAGTCTGTCTCTCTATTTTGAGAGTAGATGTATTAACATTCTAAATCAGAATTTCTTTGTTCTGCTAGTGAGCTGGTTGGCTCAAGTGAAGAACTGTCAAAAATTTGAGCAGCATTTGTATCCATCTCTATGTTAACTTCTTCAGAATCTATGTCCTTTTTAGTTCTGCCTTTCCTTTTGTGACTGTTTACTCCTTTGAAGTATTTGACTTATTCTTGTAAAAGTTGAGAATTACAAGAGTTTTTATGGTCCAATGTAATGGGGTTGCATCTTTGGGGCATTATTATCTTCATTGGAATCATTATATTTAGTTTTTTTGTGAATTGGCATGTATGGAGATTTCTTTTTATTTTCAGGGTTGCTTTTTTGTTTATCCATTTCATTTGATTTTTTATTTTTATTTAACTTGTCATTCATTTTAATCTTTTTTACTTTTCTTAATTTTTGTCTACTGACTGCTACTTTAAAATTGTCATCATTTTCTGATGAGGTGTCAGTGCTGTCCTTTTCATCAGGGCTATCTTCAGGGCTATCTTCTGTTTGTATATGCTGTGGAGTATTAGATTCCTTTTTATTTTCAGGGTTGCTTTTTTGTTTATCCATTTCAGTTAAGTCTTTATTTTTATTTAACTTGTCATTCATTTTAATCTTTTTTACTTTTCTTAAACTTTGTCTACTGACTGCCACTTTAAAATTGTCATCATTTTCTGATGAGGTGGCAGTTTTGTTCTTTTCATCAGGGCTATCTTCAGGGCTGTCTTCTGCTTGCATATGCTGTGGAGTATTAGGTTCATAGATTGATACTTCCTCAATTGTTCTTGCTTCTGACTCTATCTGTTCATGTGGAATCTTATTAGGCATCCGTGTCACTATGTCCTTGTGGGAACTTATGTTTGGAGTTGATATTTGATCCATTTGTTGATCACTTTCTACCATAGGTACATTTACAAGATTTGAATTTTCCTTTGACAATAGTTTTTGTTTAGCACATTGATGGTATTTTGTATTTTTAAATCCACAATTTAGGCAATATCTGTTAGGGCAAATCTGAATGAGGTGGTTCCTGGACTTTCAAGAAAAACACTGTGAGGGTACTCCCTTGAAGGCGATTATCACAGGTGGAGCATCAGTGGAATGCGAAGTTGGAATGTCCATTGACTGTACATTTTTATTTAAAGTGAAGCTGAACAAGGCAATGTTACTTATTACTGGCTTCGTAGCTTTTTTTTCTAGTAGGTATCTAAAATTTGATACTTGTCCATATCTATCAAGAATCTTTTGTAAATCTTGATTGGTAAAGGTAACATGACAGTTTCTAATTTGGCCCTCTAACCTCATCTGTCTGTTTGTATCAACATAGCAGACAATTTTTTTTTCATGTGTCATAGCACCAGCCAGGACACGAACCCACAACCATCTGCAACCAACTACTTGCTTGCATGGCGGCTGTGATAACCTGAATATGTTTTTGAAAAATTATTTTTTGTGAAACATTGTGAAATTCCAGGACATGGTATCTATTATTAGGATGGTATAACACTTTGTAAATCATTCCCCACAAGTTTTTTCTGAGAGAAACCCATAAAACTCATCTATGGGGAATTTCATTATAGAAATATTTAAGTCTGTCATAGATAAAATGAGTGTCTTTTTATTTGTAAATTTTTGAAATGATTTAAAAATGATTGGGGTGTGTGGTTAGATTGAACTTATTTACTATATCTTGATATTCTTCAGGTTTTAATGCATTATTAAGTATTGTAGATTCTGAATTTGCTTGAGTAATTTTATCATCATCAAAATTTAAAAAAATCAGTTATATTTTCTTCATTAATTTGTAATAAATTGTCTTCTTTATCTGTATTTTTTTAAAAACATTTGCATAGCTACTTTTATTTGTAATCTCATTTCTTTTTGAGATAAGATCTTCAGATAGCCTGGAGCTTTCTAAATTTAAAGATTCTTTCATTGTCTGAATTTCAGTAAAACTATATTTACTTATCTTTTGACAATCTGATAAGGATTTAGCACTTTTTTTTAGAAATTCCTTCCTTTGAATCCTTATCAGGATTAAAATTTATATTAGAATTTTTTAGAAATAAATCTTTTGTTGAACTATTTAAATAATTATTTAACATATATTTAGAAAATTCCTTATACTTTCACCAATTTTATAAGAAATTTGCTCTCAATAAGCTTACCTTGAGTAGAAAAACTTCCTCTATTCAATGGTATATGGTTTGTTATCCAATTCTCAGTAAAACTATGAAAATTTCTTCTTCAAAAATAAGCTGATGTAACACTTGACTGACTAAGAAAAGCGCCACCTAGTGGACTCTACTCCACCTCCTCATACTACTACTACTACTACTACTACTACTACTACTACTACTATGACTACTACTACTACTACTACTACTACTACTACTACTACTACTACTACTACTACTATACTACTACTACTACTACTACTACTTTTTAGCATTTAATTGGAATGTTTCAGTCTTTCTGCACTAATATCAACACTATGTAATGTATCCTTTAGAAACTTAACTATATATATATATATATATATGTATCCTTTAGCCCAATATATATATATATATATATATATTGGGCACACTCCAGTACATTATTTATTTTAAAAATTAGACATTAAAAAGAAAAGTTCACAAATAAAAACTTTTTTTTTTTAAGAAATAAAAATTGAAAGTTAAAAGTCGTCTAAACTTTATATATATAAAATTACACAGATGAAAAATTATTAAAAGAAAACTTTATTAAAAAAAAAGAAAAAGTTTTAAAACTAAATTTTCAACAAAAAACTTAAAAAGATTTAAAGATAAAAAATATATCTTTAAGAATGTACAAATTTAATTAATGCTATTGTGCAAACTGGAAAGGATTATTTTAATTAGTTAAAAGTAAACTAGCCCTTGGGCATTTCAAAATGTATAAGTAAAGATCAGATAGGAGAGAAAAACAATAGAAAGTAATAGACAATAAAAGAAATCCCTCAGAAAATGGACCTCAATGAAAGAATTATCATCATCATGACATAATGTCCACTGGATCTGAAAGTTTACAATAAAAGGAAAAGTTTGGAAATAAAAAAAGATAGAGATGTGAAAGCAAAGGTGTGCTATATTTGTTAGTGTGGAGAGAGTTGAAGGAGAAGGGATTGAAAAGTCACACTCTTCAATCCCTTCAGTTTTGCTAAAAAAAGAAAGATAAATGACCAATCATTTTCTTATATTGCGGACCATAGAACATCGGGGGAATTAATGCTGGATGCCAAATTGCAAGCATCTGTAAAGGATAAACTGTTCTAAAACAGTACGAACTATATAACTAATGAACATTTTCAAAATAGTAAGAACTTTAATTCCAAAACCTTTTCAGCATTTAATAGAAATAGAATCCTGTCTGACCAATGTAAATTATTATTTGTAACTAATTTTATTTGATGTATTTTTTTTAAAAGTCATTTCCATTAAGTTATTTGTTTCATTCTTTTAAGTTTTTATTATTATTTTTTTGTTCTTAAACAACTTTTAATAAATGTTAAATTTAAGTCAGGCATGAATGGCTGTGTAGATTCATAAAGTTATGTTAGTTTAAGGAAGGGTAAATCTTAGGTTATTTGTTTCATAGTTAAATTGGGTTAATTGATTGGATACATTGGTATAATTAGTAAATGTAGGATGAAGGTCTGCTACATGCAAGATCACATGATATGTCACACTAGGGCAAAATAAAGCCCATTTTGTACTGACCATCAAAAGCAGACATATTTCCTGCTCCTTGGATCACCCATTTAGCCTATGGAATGGGATAGTAAGATGGTAAAAAAAAGCGCAATCACTTCCTATGGAGTTTTTTTTTATTATTGTTATTCTCACCGGAAAGATGTAACATTCCTGTGCTGGACAAAAGACAATTTCTTCTCTATAATTATGCTGTTCAGATGTGCATTCCTGACAATATGGTATTGTGCTGTTGTATTCATGCTACATTGAATACATCGATATATCAGATAGATTGGCGTTGGTTTGACTGCGAACTTTTGGCCTAAGGTTAAATCAAGGATAGAATAGTTTCTTTTCAAATGCAATCTATGTAGTCTATTCATACTCGACACTCAAATAAAATATTAAATTTATCTGTGCGACCTTCTAAAATAAAAGTCAAAATGTAAGTTAACTTTTAAAGTAAAAGTGATACTAAAATGATTCTAAATCTTATATATGTTTAATAAATGATTGTGTGTGTTATTCCTGGCAGTGGCTTTTATTTTTTTTTTAATATTGAAAAATATTTTAAGTATTATTATATATTATAAATTATCTCTGCATCTCCTTGAGCTAGTGTATCTGCATACTATATAAATTTTCCAGGTTCACATAGCCTGGTGGCACCATGTACAGCAGATACAGAAGATTCCATGATCTCCTTGACCATTATAATTAGACTCCCAATGTGGCCTGATGTTATAATAAACCACAAGTACCCTGAGTAAATTTTTTTAATGAAGTATTTTTATCTACCATATATTTTAAATCTTATAAAAGCACTGCCAGAAAGAAATCGCACATATATTAAAAGTGAGAAAGAAAAGATATTAATAATTTTAAAACTGTAATTTTTTTTTTTAAAAAGTCAAAAGGTTGCAATTAAAATAAGTTTTTTTTGTGTGTTAATATATATTATGCTTTAACGTGTATAGGCGTGCATAGCCACATAAGTTTATGATTGTAAATGTGATACCTTACAGTGAGTGTCCTTTGGGAATTTACTTTAATGTAACCATATTTAAGCATTTCAATCAATCATAAATAAATTGGTGGTATATATAATTGTGCTGCAAATATACACGTGTAAATCCATTATCTCTTAAAATGTATTTACTTCAATGCAATCTTCCTAAATAAATAATTTGCTTGTCATGCCATGTGTTAAAAATGAAATGAAGAGAAAAGGGAACTCTGGAGGGAGGAGGCATAAACATAGATGGTTCATAAAAAAATGATAGTCAACATTTTTCTTTTTGGTATATAGTCTTTTTGTAAAATTACTAACCAAATGTCTTTGTAAATTTTCATTAATTGTGTACCATAATTACTAACCCTAAGTAAAATATTTTTTTTTTTGTTTTCTTTTTAAGCAAGTTTACTGATATGTAATGGGCACACATGCCATTACATTATTTATTTTAAAAATTAGACATTAAAAAGAAAAGTTCACAAATTAAAACTTTTTTTAAAATAAAAATAAAAATTGAAAGTTAAAAGTCATCTAAACTTTATATATATATATATAAAATCGCACAGATGAAAAATTATTAAAAGAAAAGTTTATTAAAAAAGAAAAAGTTTTAAACTAAATTTTCAACAAAAACTTAAAAAGATTTAAAGGATAAAAATATATCTTTAAGAATGCACAAATTTAATTAATACTATTGTGTAAAATGGAAATGATTATTTTAATTAGTTAAAAGTAAACTAGACCTTGGGCATTTCAAAATGTATAAGTAAAAGTCAGATAGGAGAGAAAAGCAATAGAAACTAATATCCAATAAAAGAAATCCCCCAGGAAAGGACCTCAATGAAAGGATCATCATCGTCATGCCATAATGTCCACTGGATCCAAAAATTAACAATAAAAAGAAAAGTTTGGAAATAAAAAAAGATAAAGATGTGAATTAAAGGTGTGCTATATGTGTTAGTGTGGAGAGAGTTGAAGGAGAAGTGATTGAAAAGACGCACTCTTCAATCCCTTCAGTTTTGCTAAAAAAAAGAAAGATAAATGACCTATCATTTTCCTATATTGCAGATCATAGGACATTGGGGGAATTAATGCTGGATCCCAAATTGCAAGCATCTGTAAAGGATAAACTTTTCTAAAACAATAAGAATTATATAACTAATGAACATTTTCAAAATAGTAAGAATTTTAATTCCAAAACCTTTTTGGTATTTAATAGAAATAGAATCCTGTCTGAACAATGTAAATTAGTATTAATAACTAATTTTATTTGATGTATTTTTTTTAAAGTCATTTCCAATAAGTTATTTGTTTCGTTCTTTTAAGTTTTTATTATGATTTTTTTTTTTGTTGAACAACTTTTAATAAATGTTAAATTTAAGTCAGGCATGAATGGCTGCATAAATTCATAAAGTTATGTTAGTTTAAGGGAGAGTAAATCTTATGTTATTTGTTTCGTAGTTAAATTGGGCTAATTGATTGGATATATTGGTATAATTAGTAAGTGTAGTATGAAGGTTCGCTATGTGCAGGATCACATGATACGCCACGCTAGAGCAAAATAAGGCCCATTTTGTACTGACCACTGGAAGCAGATGTATTCCCTGCTCCTTGGACCACCCATTTAGCCTATGGAATGGGATAGTAAGATGGTAAAAAAGACCGCAATCCCTTCCTAGGGAGTTTTTTATTATTATTGTTCTTCTCGCCAGACAGATGTAACATTCCTGTGCTGGACAAGAGACAATTTCTTTTCTATAACCATGCTGTTCAGATGTGCATTACTAACAGTATGGTATTGTGTTGTCATATTCATGCTGCATTGAATACATCGGTATATCAGATAGATTGGCATTGGTTTGACTGTGAACTTTTGGCCTAAGGTTAAATCAGGGATAAATTTTTTTTTTTCAAATGCAATCTATGTAGTCTATTCATACTCACTACTCAAATAAAATATTAAATTCATTTGTGTGAACTTCTAAAATAAAAGTTAAAATGTAAATGAAATTCTATTAATAAAAGTCAAAATGTAAGTTAACTTTTAAAGTAAAAGTGATACTAAAATGATTCTAAATCTTATATATGTTTAATAAATGTTTGTGTGTGTTATTCCTGGCAATGGCTTTTATTTTTTTTAATATTGAAAAATATTTTAAGTAAAATTATATATTATAAATTATCTCTGTGTCTCCCTGAGCTAAGTGCATGGGCTGACAGTCATAATAAAATATATATGTAAAATTTGAATCTTAACTTATGTATCTGCCTACTTATATAAAATTTCTAGGTTCAAATAGCCTGGCAGCACCCTGTAGCACAAATATGGTAAGACTCTACTATCACCCCGATCATTATAATATATGTTTAATCGATAGGATATCCAAGTTTTAATTTTATATAATAAGTTCGAAAAAATAACATCTCTCTCTACAGTTAATTCAATTCCAATATTTATTTCTCTGTAATATAATATTTGCAATATATTACACGCTGCATGACATTGAAGCCTATGCTTACCTGAAATTTAATTCTACCATTTTACTTATAAAAGTACCAAAATGTTTAAATTGGTTTACATTCCCAAGTTGATAACCTTTAAGCTAAAGATTATTCACTGTTTTTCATCCACCACTGACTAATTAAGTATCTGAGGTTTTGAACATCAATTATTAAACAAAGTTCTTATATGTTGCATTTAAAATATTAAGTTACATTCTATAGATTGTTTTTTGAATTAAAAAAATAGCATAATCATCAGCATATTGTAAATCCAGAATACAAGAAGTTGATGTTCTTGTTTTCACCTCTGCTTAATTCAAATTATAAATTTACTGTCAAACTTACTGTAACTTGATTTCTGTTTGATTAAACTGTCTATAAATAATTTCAAAGATCACTGTCATTGAAATCAAAATAATGTAAGAGCAGATACACATTCTTGTTTAACACCAGTCTTTTCAAATGTTTGCGATTTTCCATCTGTAATAATAATCATCAAATTCTGTCATGTTGAAATAATATAAAATAAATTTTGGTGGGCAACTAACTAATTTCAAACGATGCCATAGAATTATCCTATTGGCTGAATCAAATGCCTTAACATAATAAAATAATTATATTATTATTTTGTCCCTGACATTTTTCTATTATAAGACAGCCAATAGAAAACATATCAATAGTGATTTGTGATTATGTAAAACCACACTGAGTCTGGAAACCATGTAACTTTTTCTGAATGCAACCTGTACAATAAAGTTCTTGAAAGTACATTTGCTATAGAAGACAATATTAATATTCCATGACAATTACTGCCATCTTATCTATCTTTTTATTTTAAAAATTGGAACAATAGAAATGTCCTTCAAATCACTTGAACAATTTTCCTGAGTATATATATTTCTTAAAAATTCCAATATTTTTAATGTGAACATATCATCACTATATTTTAAATTTTCTCTAGCTAATTTTTAAGAATGAAAGAACAGCTTTGGCTTCATTAAGCATGATATCTGTTCTAATCTAAATAAATACATAAAATTGACATATTATTAAAAATCATTTCAATTCTTGTAGTATTATTTAAAAAATTATCAAAATAATCCTTCCAACTATTCAAAATATCATTATTATATAAGATATCACCATAAAAAGAATTGTAATACCACTTATGAGATCCATGTGTTGCTTTTACTGCAACAAACAAAAATATAGAATGACTATGGTCAATGAATATTTGGATGTTCTTTGCTATTTTAATCCACTAATTATTTTTAAACTGTCTATTCTGTTATTAAAATTGTATTTTAAATTTTATATTTGATTATGCAGTATCACATTTTACTTCTTCTGTCAAGAAGAAAATATCACTTATTTAAATCATGAATAATAATAACATTGTCAGAAAACACTCATTATTTCTCATTTTAGTGATCATAAGAGTATATTAGTATCTATAACATACTTCTTAAAAGAATTCAAATGACAATCTTGATGATATAAATTAACAATTTTAGTATTTAATACCTAATACAATTTAATACATAATTATAGTAAATACTTTTAAAAATAAACATCAACAATTTTCTTTTGTGCACATGTTTAGAATACAATTAGATTTTAATCTTGACACATAATATATGATGCATCCACCAATATACACTTGTAAATTTCCAAAGAATGTGAATTACTCTTGTATTGAAATTCTTCACTGTATTATTATCAATAAATGCCATTATTTTATAGTTGATGCATCAATTTTTATAGTATTTTTTTTGCCTAAACAAAGTATTTGTGAATGTCAATCTGCAATAATTTTTTCCTATTATCTAATATTTATACTAACATAAACTTTAGACAGTCCAATAATACAAATTCAAACTTTTAATTATATTGTTGTAATAATATTATCCAGAATAAAATGAACACCTTCTCTGTCTTTCTAAATTTATTGTTAGAATATAGCATTGCTAAAATGAGTTTTGGACCATTGAGTGAGTCATATTTTAACATTTTAATTACATTATCATGTCTTGATACATTGAAAAATTTCAACAACAGAAGGTACTAATTTAGATTTTGTAACAAATCCAATACCATGTATTCTTCTTCATTGATTGATATGAACATCTAAAAAAACCTGTAGCTATTTATCTGTTCTAATAAGATTCCTTTCTCTGGAAGTCAAGTTTCACTGAAAACAATTATATAAAATTTAAATCTTAACAACTACTTAAGATGAAAAAAATTAGTAAATCAAAAAAGATTAATACAATGCTTTGTCATTTGGGATTTGTCAAACATGCACAAATAATTATACATAGAGAAGTGTTTGCATATATACACACATATACACGTATATTGAACTTTTGTGTGAATATTGAAGATATTAACAGACAATAAAATATAAAAAAAGTATTTAAATAAATCAAGAAAACTTTTGGCATGTTAATAACGTAATCATGGCCATCAAGAAAAAAAAAATCTCTGTTATAGTGTGTACACACACATATATATATATATAAAGGATTGATAAAAATTCTGCTTAGATAAAAAGTTTATAGTTAAAAAATAATTTTGTACATGGAGAATTAATAATGAAATAAAATATTATTTAATTAACCAAAAATTTTAAATGTTTGACTTTACTTCCATTTTGTAAACATTTTCAACCAAGTTGATGCAAATCAAATAATTTTGAGTATAGTAGGAAGTATTTTTATTGCTTTATTTTCCTGTATTGTCTGTAGTTTATTATCAAATAATTTATTTACAATGTTTTAGTAAGAAATTTTAAATTAGATTTGAAGATTTGGTTGGCTAGACAAATAGAACACATGATTCATCCAATCTATTTTTTAAAAAAAAAAATTTAAATTTGTGACCACTGCAAAATAAAATAAAACATTGTCATACTCAAATCATATACTTTTTGTATCTTTTTAAATTCTTAATAATAAATAAAAATTGCTATTATATGAAAACAAAATTCAGGATCATAATCCCTTTTTATCTACTGCAATTTTGATCGTACACAGTTTCTCATTTTATAAGATGAAAGAAGGTCTTTGTGTTAATTCTTTACTTAATTATGACCTATTAGGTTATTTAATATTAAAAACACATGCTATTGAATGTGATATGGTACAGTATTTCATTCTTTCTGTTATTTTATACTAAGCATTGCAAGAATTCATAATTTAATGTGCTTATCTATCTATCTACCTACCTACTTATCTATCTATTTACATGTCTATCTACCTACTTATTTACCTCTGCATCCATCTACACACCACACATCCATCCACCTATCAATCTTTCTATTTATCAATGTATTCATATAAATACTACATTATCATTTTTCCAAATGCTACTATTACATTACTATATTAAAGTAGCCTGCAAATATATACAGTGACCATTTACATATCCTAACTTAGATCTTATAGAGTTGACAAATTTAACAAATAATATTATTTAGACAAATACAATGTGCAGACAGTTACTTCTAATAGAACTGAATAATTAAACATTATAAAATAGTGATAATTACTCTTTTTGTGAATTAATAATCTGTTATTAAATATAAAATAATTTATTAATACAATATTACAACTATATGGCATGGCTAACAGTCTGAACATTGTTATATTAATGCACCAGTTCATTATCAAACTATTAAGCAAATATAAAATGACTATTTACATTTACTATCTCAAATCTTATAGAAATTACAAGACTGTATTGACTTTGCCTAAAGTATAACTCTTGTTAGACTTATCATTTCTATAAAATCTGATATAGCAAGATTAAGAGACCATTTTATAATTATTAGCAGTTTATAAATAAAGGTTTGTGCATTGGTGTTAATAGCATCTTAGAAATTGTTTTCCCATATATATATATATATAGCGTTATTATGTCTATTGATTAGTTATTATATATATGCACATCAATATAAACATTTACATTAATTTCTTTAATATATTATGATGAACCGTAGTCACTGAATCGATTGATAAAGTACGAACTAATAAATTTGTACTAAAGATGGTCTTAAGAATAACATCATTATTTCAAATAAGGGATATTTTAGTTCACAGTTATTGGTGTTATAAATAAGCTAGCTTATTCTATAATTGCCTGAAATATATCGACTTGATAGCATCTAGTGAAAATACATGCATATTTACTTCTAAACAAAAAGCAATTTAACACATTTTAATTTCAAAGTTATTTTGTTTATTAATTTTAAACTAAGGTGTTGAAAATGCCTGTTAGGAACTATTTGTTTTATTTTCTTTTTCGCAGTTAAATGAAAACATTCTGGTTATATAGGAAATTAAGTTCCTTGAACTGAATGCGTGATGTGAATTAAAAATGAAAACAGTGTTATCTTGGCTAATGGACAATTCGATACCCTGACAATATTATCAAAGCTCTTCAGATAAAAAGAACAAAGTGCGCTGCAAAAATATTGACAATTAAAAAAAAAAGTATTATGAGATTTATGAAAAATTTTGAAACTTCGCATTTTACAATTATTTTAATTAATCGAAAAGCTAAGAAAAAACGTATTGTTAAGATGTGGGTATATATATACAATAACTTAATATAGAAATATTTATAAACATGGCGGAAAAAAACCCCAAATATAATGTGAATATAACATTATTGACAATTTTACTCAGCTGTTGTTTATTAAAATTGTTTGAATAGAAATTAATATTTAATCTTTAGTTTTTATTAAAAATAATTTATAAGTTCATCATTTGTCATTATTTTTGTAAATAAAAGATTGTTATAGAATAGCACAAAAACACTTTTCGTTTTTAATAAAAAAGTGAAATTATTTGATTTTAATGCAGAAGAAACACAAACCAAAGTGGGCTTACGTATTCGGCAGTGATGAAAGTCACCGGCACAAACAAATGTATGTATAAAGATCTAATTAAACACATTTACAATCTTATAAAAAAGCAATAAATTAATTTTGTAAGTGAATATTCCAATGAGGAGAAAGTTATTAGCCAAAACGTATTTTTTTTTTTTTTTGTTTGGTTACCACTTGTAATAAATCAGATTGTTAAATGTTTACTTGTTGGAAGATCATTTCTCGCAAAAAACGTAAATGTGTGTTTAGTTCATTTCCATTAAATAAAGTTATAGGCGGCTTTTTTTCAAAATAAACATTTTTATAAATATTGATGGTGGAAGATAATTTCTCACAAAAAACGTAAATCTGTGTTAGAGAGAATAGGTGTTTGTATCATTTCCAATAAATAAAGTTATAGGCCCTCATTTTTCCAAATAAATATCGTCGTTACAAAAAGAAAACTAATTCTTAATTTTACAGTTTATAAGTTGCCTAGACTTACTACAAATAGCCCATAAAATTAACAAAAATATAATGAAATGTGTTTGTAATAAGTCACGGAGAACATCGCAAAACTTCCTAAAACTAACAAGGTGCACACACACTCTTTCAAATTACCAATGTTTAATATGCTTAATAGTAGTTTTTATTTTTATCGAGTGTAAAAGAATCCTAAGGTTAAATAATTACAATTATTATGAAAGATAGTTCGGTGAATTCTATTTTTGCCAATTTAATGATGTAATGGCTTATTATAATTTGTAATAAGTGTTTAAAGTTAAAAAAAAAAAAGAATTTAGAAAATTTCCAACAATAGTTGATCTCCACTCTAGATAATCGAGTATTGTTATTTACCTGTAATATCCTGCTGCTTAGAGATCTTAAAGTATATACAAATATAGGTATGATAAGTTTTATGCAGTATTTATCTATCTCGCTATCTAGCTATCTACATGTTCATCTAAGTGTTTATTTCTACACCTGACTATCAATTTATATGGTGTTCAACCAATTTATATATGCATATAGTCATCCATTTAACTATCTAGATAACCATGCATCCACTGCTTATCATCTATCTATCTATCTATCTATCTATCTATCTATCTATCTATCTATCTATCTATCTATCTATCTATCTATCTATCTATCTATCTATCTATCTATCTATCTATCTATCTATCTATCTATCTATCTATCTATCTATCCATCCATCTATCCATCTATCCATCCATCCATCTATCTATATATCTATCTATCCATCCATCCATCATCTATCTATCTATCTATCTATCTATCTATCTATCTATCTATCTACCCATCTACCTACCCACCTACCTACCTACTTACCTACCTACCTATCTATCTATCTATCTATCTATCTATCTATCTATCTATCTATCTATCTATCTATCTATCTATCTATCTATCTATCTATCTATCTATCTATCTATCTATCTATCTATCTATCTATCTATCTATCTATCCATCTATCTATCTATCCATCCATCCATCTATCCATCTATCCATCCATCTATCCATCCATCCATTTATCTATCTACCCATCTACCTACCCACCTACCTACCTACCGACTTATCTATCTATCTATCTATCTATCTATCTATCTATCTATCTATCTATCTATCTATCTATCTATCTATCTATCTATCTATCTATCTATTTTTTAGTCACTCTCTTTCTTTTATTTATCTATTTTTCTTTTCTTTTTATGAATGTCTTATTCATTTCATAGCCAGACATGTGATTTTCCTCATGGCAGTAAGTTGGTTTTCAGCTGTTGGGAAAATAGCTAATTAAAATAGCATTACAAAAATCTTAAAAGAAAGTTATATAATATAATAAAAATAGCTTAGAATAAATTTTTAAAAGATATAGTTATAAGCAATGTTGAAATTTTAGAATGGATTATTAAAAATCACATTTTAAAACAAGTGTAAATAATATAATAAGTTTTACTATAAATGTATAAATTTAAAAGAACTAAATAATAAATTGCAAAAACAATAGTAAGAAAGTCTAGCTAATTTTTCTTATCAAAAATTAAAATGAAAATTAAAAAAAATATCTGTTTTAAGTCTTATTTGAATGAGTTGCTACAAAAAACAATATCATTAAGGAAACTAGCATTAAAAGAAATAGATTTTAAAAGTTTAATTAAAAGAATCTCTACATTTTTCTTTAAATAAACAGATTAAAAATAAAGTAATTAAAAGATTAAGTCTAGTTTTAATTTAAAATTGCACTTGGAAATAAAAGATTTAAAATCAAAGGAAAATTTTCAATCAATTTTTGAAAATTCATATAATTAAACTAAACCGAGGTCATGAAGGGGTTGTAAATAAAAGGTCATAAAGGTGCCATGAATGAAAGGTCAATAGTATATATAGCCTGGGTTTTATTGGAATTATTAGACTTGATTTTTGCTTTATTTAATGTTCATTGAACAGCCATTTTGAAAATCAAGTAGAATCACACTGATAAAATCTGATTAAATTTTAAAGAAATCTCTACATGAAGATAAATGCTTTAATATCAAAGAATTCCAAGAATATGCTATGGACAGAACTCCGTATCTAAACAGAAGAATTCCAACCAGTCTAGGCGGTTGATAAAAAGCAATAAAGTAACTTGAAAAAGAAAAATGATAAAAAATACATAAACTAATGCTTGTCATTGAAAAAAATATTAGCCCACATAGGAATCCTCACAACAATCTCCAGGAGAATTCCAATTACAAAACTTTATATTATGGTTTGATATTCATATGGAAATTAAAAACAACTGTTTATAAATTAAACTGATATTCTAAAAAAATAATTATTTTAAGATATTTTAAAGTAATTTAATTATGACTAAGTACATTTTATTAGGTATATAATAAATTATTTGACTGATTAATTAAAGAAGCCAGTCAGAGATTGATGTTAGCATATATAAATATTCTAGCTGTGTTAAAGAAGCTAAAACACAATATTCACTTCTTTCTTTTATATACAAAGGGATAGTCAAACTCCTTTAAAAATGGTTTTTTTCATGTTGAAATCATTGGTGAATATATACGTGAGGAAAAATAGCCAGCATTAAGCAATGATTATTTTAAATATACAAAATATACACAGTATAATAATAGTTAATATGAAGTGCCCAAAACATTAGAAATAAAAAGCATTATGTGGGAAAAAAATCTGCAGTATAAACATTGGAGTTTTAAATTAAATTAAAGATTATTTTAAATCCAATCAAATAGATTTGCACATGAATTAACCCCTCACATTAATTACTGTGAATTGATTTTATGTGTGTTAGAACTTATAATATAAATGGAATTGTTTACATAACAAATTTGAATGGTTAAAATAAACTATATCTATGATGAATTTATTCACAATTTCATTTTTTAAATTTGAGATCAGATTCAAAAGGATCATCTCAATTAAGTTTGAGTTATTATTTTAAAAAAATCTGGATTTAAAGTCGCTACTTTTTAGAATTATCATTTTAAGGAATGGATATTTATTACAACTTCATATTAGATATATATGTGTGACACAGCTATGATGCTAAAGATAGAATTAAATGTATTATATTCATAAAGGTAAGCCATGCATAGAATTACATCCAGGATTTATTTAAAGCCAGGGATTTACTTAATAGAAAGTTTACTTGATCATATAATTATGTTAGTACTATAATATATAATTAAATTATAATGTTTTAAAATAAATCTAGAGAAACCTTGGACATTTTACAAAAAATCTAATTGTTAATATAAATTACTTCAGATTTTTTTCAGCACATGCAGGCGAATTATCAGTTAAAAGGTAATTGAAAAGTGATTATTAAATAAATCATAGTCATTCAATTAAATTTGTTATCAGGCTAAAGGCAGTTAAAGTGCAAATTTTTTTTAAGTACTATTAGTATTTAATGAAACCTTACATTATATAGTCCATAATGGAAGTATGCAGTGGTAAACAAAAATTATATACTTTATGATAATTATGATACTTTGTAAATAAATTATTTTTTAGTTAATAGTTTAAATAGTGTGTATTTAACATTTTTATATATAATGCTGTCTGACCAATATATTAATTCCATGCCCATTACATTAGGGAATGTTCATGTTGTACATAATTTGTCTAGCTATTTCAAATTGTTTTGCATACTGGTCATCAGCATGGGTATTTTAAGAAAAATATTTCAGAATTCCCTTAAAATATATAAATAAAGTATCTGTGCTATACATTTCTTGAATGAATTTTCAGATGATGCCAGACAATTTGTTTAAAACTTTGCAATATATATATATATATATATATATATATATATATATATATATATATATATATATATATATATATATATATATATATATATATATATATATATATATATATATATAGTGAGATTGCCAATAGCTCTTAACAAGCTTTTTAGATATCTATATTCTCACACTGGTTTCTAGCTCCAGCTATTGTCAGTGAGGTGCTAGGATATTTCTGCATTAGATTTAAAATACCAGATCAATCCCAGCACTTTATCTAATGTTTAACTATTAAGTAGAAAATCTGAAATTTTCAGAAATCCACAAGTCTTCAAATTCAGCTATCTAACTAAAATAGTCATATGGGACTGAACCAAGTTCAGATACACCATATATTAATTGTATTTTTATATTGGACTATTTCTATCATCTAATAATATATATATATATTGAATGTCTTTAGAAGAATTTAACTTTATTTAAATATTCCAAATATATTCAACTGTTAGTACATCAAACAGGTTAGTATATGCACAATGTTTCAAGAGGTATTAAACTCATCTCTTCTTCAGGTGTTTCTAGCCTGACCAGCAACACTACTAGTACAGGATTTGAACCTGGGTTATTAGATTCTTGATTTTTGTATTTTTAAAGTAACGCTCTAACCAACTGAGCCATCCTGCTAAAGGCAACAGTCTCTAGCAATTTCATATACTTATCTATGAGGTTCCTTCTGATTTTTCCACTTTTTCCTTAAGATCAAAGTTGAGTAGTGGTTTCCGTCCATTATGTATAGTCACACTAGGTTGGCTTATGGGATTTTTTGCCATTGTCATGTGAGGAGCTTTTTTAAATTTTCTTTTTTGTACCTTTTCTTCTCTATCCAATATTTTTGTATTTTCCCAATTGAACAGAGCAAAAGAAGTTTCTTTAGAAAGCAGCAATTTGTAAAAAGAAAAAATCTATATAGAACAAACTCTTATGAAAAATGCTTATTCATCAGCTGTTATTAGGAAAACTTTAAATAGACAAATAAACCATCAAGAAAACAGACAATTATTGGTACTGTAGTGTACCCATACATTCCAAAAATAACAGACCCATTAAAAAATCTGCAAACAATATAACATCAGAACTGCTTTCCAGAGTCATATCACCTTATAAGGAATTCTAACATCTACAAAGCCTAAATTTGAAATGCTGAAAAAAAAACAGCATCCATAAAATACCATGTGAATGTGGAAAAACATATATTGGTGGGACCAGTTGTGCCATTGAAAAGCACAAGAACACAAATTGATGATTAGAAAAGAGAAGACAGATGTGTCTATGGTAGCAGAACATGTATGTGCCACTGAACATATGTTCAACTGGAAAAATACAAAAATATTGGATAGAGAAAAAAAAAGATACAAAGAAGAAAATTTAAAGAAGCTGCTCACATGACAATGGCAAAAAAATCCATAAGCCAACCCAGTGTGACTATACATAATGGGATAGAAACCACTACTCAACTTGCTTTTAGAAAAAAGTGGAGAAATCAGGCATAGATAAGTATATGAAATTGCTACAGACTTTTGCCTTTGGCAGGATGGTTCAGTTGGTTAGAGCATTACCTTAGAAATTCAAAAATCAAGAATCTAAAGACCCAGGCTCAAATTCCATGCTAGTACTGTAACTGGTCAGGACAGCAACACCTGAAGAAGAGAAAGATTAATACCTCTCAAAACATTGTGCATATACTAACCTGTTTGATGTGCTATTACTAACAGTTGAATGTATTTGGAATATTTAATTAAAGTTAAATTTTCTAAAGACATTCAATACATATATTATTAGATGATGGAAATAGTCCAATATAAAAATACAACTAGAACACCATCATCACAAACCTTCAGAAAAACCCCATATATTAATAGCTTTAGCAATATAAAATTGCCATATGGCTATTAAGTTAGATAGCTGGATTTGAAGACATGTGAATGTCTGAAAATTTCAGATTTTCTACTTAATAGTTAAACATTAGATAAAGGGATGGACTTGACCTGGTTTTTTATATCTAATGCTGGATATCCTAGCATCACACTGATGATAGCCAGAGCTAGAAACCAGTCTGAGGATAGGAATATTCTAAAAAGTTTGTTAAGAGCTTTTGGCAAACTCATTATATAACATTTGTAGTACAAGCTTATAAAATTATTTCATGTGATATATGACTTGATTTTTTTGCAATATATATATAATCCCAGTGCACAACACTATAATGGTGGTACTGGATTTCTTAACAATGTGGGGTGATTTAATATTTAATATTATATATATATATGCGTGTTTGTTTATGTGTGTTATAAATATGTAGTATTTTATAATAAGTAAAATAATTTAATATTTAAAATATATAAATGCATATGCTCAATATTTATAATAAAATTTGTTAATACATATCTTTATTGTATATATACCTCCACATACAAAAATAAATTTGCATACACTTATTAAATAATAAGTGATTGTGCTACTTATACATAAGTAAATTGTACTGACTTATTTATTATTTAAATTTTTATTATAATAAATAAATATTTAAAATAGTTTTTTAAAACTACTGTATTACATTTTTTAAAAAACAAAACAAATATATTTGCAAACACACAATATACAATTTTTTTTTTTATTCTGAAAACCCAAGGTTAGTCACATCTGTGCAGTAATAATTAAATGAGTATTGAAGAGGAGTTTTTGTTTTTGAAAACTGCATGAGGGAAAAGAAAGTAAAAAAAAAACTATATAATGCAGCAAATAAATTTTTTGCTAGAAATGATTTGAGTTTGATTATCTTGAAAGATAAAACTATAAATCAGAACCCAGCAAAAGTTTGCTATTAAGTCTGGAGATTGACTGTTTGGTGTGAGAAATCTAAAATTCAGATAGCATGATTTATTAAATTGATTGCATATATATGTATGCAATAATTTGCAAAGATTTTATCAAATAATATATAACACATTATAATCTGTGTGATTATTGTAACTAAGGCTATTACAATGACATTCTAATAAAAGAAGAGCATTTATGATTGAATTTTGTGATTCAGCACAAAATGTTCAGTACATTGTATTATGGGCAACACATGTAAATGCTCACAGAATTGGTGAATTATGAACTTGGAAGCATATTTCAGAGAATCATAAATTTATTTTGTTAACGTTTATCTGAATAAAATGTTGAAGACTATCAATTAAAGAAGAAGAAAACAGATTATAATTAAATTTTGATTATAGTGAGGTTCATAAAAAGTGCACTTAGCTTTAAACTATAAAAAAGAGAGAAACGACTTCATTAAAAATACAAACATAAGCAAATTTAAATTACAAATACAAATAAAGGAAAAAATCAATATTGCAACAGTAATATATATATATCCATATAATTCTATAATTAAAACCACTTCTTTTCTTTTCGAAAACTTTATTTGATGTATATATATATATCCACTTATTTCCAACGTTTCGACTATCTTTACTCTATAGTCATTTTCAAGGATCTAGAAAAAAAACATTACATTATAAACAAACTTCACATAATAAAACCAAAAAAAAACAAAAATAATCAAAAACAATATAAAGCATATAAACCCCATAAAATTTAAAAATAAATAAAATACATTAAAATCAATTAAATTAAAAACACAAAACATACACCACACTTACTTGACTCCCTTCTCAAAAAACTTTCCCTTTTTACATTTTTTTTTTTTATCCAAAAAACCAATTGTTACAATAAAAAACTTATTTCCTTTTTCTTTCTTATATACTTCAAAAATGAATTTATTTAAATAGAATTGGATAAGACATGAATAAAGAATTATTTTTGGAAATAAATTCATTTTTGAAGTATATAAGAAAGAAAAAGGAAATAAGTTTTTTATTGTAACAATTGGTTTTTTGGATAAAAAAAAATGTAAAAAGGGAAAGTTTTTTGAGAAGGGAGTCAAGTAAGTGTGGTGTATGTTTTGTGTTTTTAATTTAATTGATTTTAATGTATTTTATTTATTTTTAAATTTTATGGGGTTTATATGCTTTATATTGTTTTTGATTATTTTTGGTTTTTTTTTTTTGGTTTTATTATGTGAAGTTTGTTTATAATGTAATGTTTCTTCTAGATCCTTGAAAATGACTATAGAGTAAAGATAGTCCAAACGTTGGAAATAAGTGGATATATATATACATCAAATAAAGTTTTTGAAAAGAAAAGAAGTGGTTTTAATTATAGAATTATATGGCTATATGTACTGTATATTTTTGAAAAGAAAAAAGGATAGAGTCGTGATTAGAAACATATATATATATATATATATATATATAATATGTGGGTTTATCCATGTGTGATTTATAATATATAATATCATACCGATATTTCATCTGAATTAGATTTGCCATTAACTAATAATATATATTATTGGGAAAACCATTGTATAGATACTGTAAGTATTGGCTTATAACAAAATTAAAGATTCAGCCAATAGAAAACAAGAAAAGAAAAATTTAAAATATGAAATGAGATTAAATGCTAGTGGATAGGAAAAGAAATATAAAAAATCAATAACTCTTCAAAGTAATGAATTTTTAAAAAAAACATTTTCAAATAGAAGGTAGTTCACATGTGTCAACATATTTCTTGATACAATATGGCTTCTTAATGATCTCAATAGTTTTTTAATTTTTTCTATGGTGGAAAATGTTACACCTAAATAGTATCCTGATATTTGAAAAATGTAAATTATGACCAATTTCCATTATATGGAATGAGTTGGTCAATGGTGAAAAGTGTTGCTTATCTCCAGTAAAATGTTTTCTTCTGGAAGTGATGTTTAATTATATCCACATAAGAGGCTCAACAAATTTTGTATGACATTTCATAACTTCCATAAGTCTCAAAAGGAATTGAATCATCTATGATTAAACAGACTGTTAACAATTTTTTGGTTAGTGATATATATTCTTTTTATGTTTATAGCACTTCAGAATACATTGCATACTGAGTCTGTAGTTTATTTTATATAAGGAATACAGATTCTAGGAGTTGTAGTTTTTTTCTTCATATAAAATAAATTTTCTGGAAGTTGTTATTAATATGTAATTGAATATATATTAGTTGCATCGAATTCAGATGGAAATGTTTTTTTATGTATAGAGAATACACATGAGAGCACTTAAATATATAAAAATATATATTACTGCAATTTATAAGATTTCTGTTTTGTCCTCAATGTATATACTCGCTGATAAAATATTGATGCCACACTAGAAGTAACACTGATGTTCATATCATAATTTCTTTCTATTAGCACTATCCTTGAAAGTTATGGTAACATTAGACCATTATATATATATTGTGTGTGTACAGATTCACTTGTCTAGAAACATTAAAAGCATTTCAGCAAATTTTGCAATTTATACGTAATACATGGTAATAATAGTAATAGTAATAATTGTATGTAGAAAAAAAAATATAAATGCAAGATATCAATAAAATCATTAATTAATCATATTATATTGCAGAAAATGTAAACAAATAAAATAAGACATTTTAAAATTATGTATTTACATTTCTTTTTATTACAATAAAATTGCCATTTTTTTTATATTTAACTATTTTATTTACTTTTATTAAACACGCTGATTATTTTTCACTTAAGTATTGTTGAGAGGAATAAAATAGACAGCATGTAAGTAAATAATGGGATTTATTATTAATTTAAAAAAAATTATACATCTGCAAAAAAGAAAAAAAAATCGTTGAAAATGAAAAAAAAAAATATTTAATAAATAAATATTGCATAATAATAATTAGTGATTTATACTTATTTAGCTTTAAAATACAGTATGGTTATCCATATCTGCAGTAACACACACACACACACATTGACTATGTATTTACACAACAAATGGAAATTCAGGTAAAAAAATATTGTAATTAAATGTTATTCTTCTTAACAAAAATAAATTTTTAACAATGTGTTATATATACACAATTGATCCAAAACTTTGTAATATAAAGATAAGTATCTGTCTTGGCCATGATATGATATTTGAAACTGGGCAAAGGTTGGATAATTTTTTTCACATTTCAAGAAATCCAAAGAGTGGCAATAACTCTTAAATTAAGTAATTAGACATGCAATTATTCATCATAAATAGATATCTTAGTATTTTTAACTATCATACCAAAGAAAAAAAGATAAACGATAAACATTATTTGGATAGCATGGTCTTTTTCTTGTAGAGGATTATCAATAATTTTTGCTCTGTGGTATAGAATATTTAAAGACTGATTTAAATGAATGTAAAAAGAGAATATGACCAAAATACATCGTCTTAACTTGATGCTGTTATAGAAAAATTAAAAAAAAATTTTTTTTCTTTTCAGATTAATTGGTAATAATATTATAGATATTTATAAGAGTTACAAAGTCTATTTTATTATACATTTCATGAAACAGCCAAAACATAATCAGTTTTATTATATTGTGTTTGGAAAGTGGGAGTATTCATTTATATAGTTACATCTACAAAGCGCACGGGCATTAGCTTATTGGCTTATTAATATTACAGTTTATAAAACATCACACTATATAAAATAAGTGTCTTGTTTATATATTAAATAAAGTTAATTTGATAAGATACTTGTATTTTTTTAAAAAAAAACATTAGCAAATTTAAAATCTATCAATTACAGACTAAATATTAGAAGACTAAAAATTACAGCTTGAAAAATCCTTAAAGTTTGTTAATTATTTTAAAGATGATTAATTTGAATGGTTTTCTTAGTTAATCTTTGGTAAAGATATTGCTGGTTAGCAAGGTGATAGATAAATTGTTAAAAGATAAATTGTAATGATTCAAGGAAGGTCTTTGTTTGAGTTTATGAAAACTTTTACATGGCCAGTAATGATATCTTTTGAAACCTGATACATAAGTTTGATAAAATGGTATAGATAAAAGTATTATTAATTTAAGTTATATTTAAAAATATCAGTGAGTTTCCATTTACAAAAAATAATATTGTGTTTTTATGAAAATTGGAGATTGATATATAAAGACTAGGAGTAGGGGTGAGAATTTTTGTAGTTGTAGCCATAAAAATACATTATATGGCATCTCTTATTAAATTTAAAATATGATTTTTTTTTGTAAATATCCATAGAGACAAATTCAAAAAAAGAAAAGTAGATAAAGTACTCTTTAAATAGTTTTGCAAGATAACCCATTTGTCAAATAAAGTTGAAACTATAATATATATCAGGCATGGCCAAGACATCATCTGTGATTGACTGGTCATCTTCGAGGGTTCTGAAAATAGATCTTAAAACTGTCATGAACATTGACAAATTATAGTGATAAATTCAGAGCTGATTTGAATATAAAAATAATAAAAATACAAAAAGTAACTCAGGCTTGTATTTTCTAATTAGTGATTCTCAAATTCAACTTATGACAAAGTAAAAACCATAGAAACTATGCATGTGTAATTTACATCATTCGATTTAGCATCCATTTTCCTTTCAAACAATGTAATTTTCATCTCTCTATGATAAAAAATAAAGATTTTATGATGATTTTTTTTAAATAGTACATTTTTTCATTTTTGTTATTCTTTAATGATTACCGAGAAATTTATACTGGAGAATAATGGTTAGTCAATGGATTCAAACATTATTGATGGTTTCTCCTCATGTGGCTGACAAACAAAGCTTCTTTAATAATTTTTGCTAATGATTTCTTAAAAGTAATAGTAATTGTAATGTCTAAAAAAAGAATTAACAAGCCATCTTTGTTCATAAATATAGATATTATTTTTAAGCACAATCTTTTTCCCGATGAATTAGACTATTGACGATTGAACATTATTATTAGATTTTCAGTCACTCCTAAGCATTTTTATTTTTTAGTTATTATTTTATAAAAAAATAGATGAAAAAATCATTTATGAAATTCCTTTTATATGTTTTCTTGTCTAAATTTTAACAATAAAAAAAACCCAAATATTAAAAGTAAAAATTGCAATAAAATTTAGCTCAAATAGATATATATATATATATGTGACCACAGTTATATATATATAAACGACCATTGTGATATAAACTATAAATAGATATATATATATATATGTGACCACAGTTATATATATATAAACGACCATTGTGAGGTAAACTTTAGAGCTGTGTATCAGATACATAGAAAAGTATAATTGATGAAACTATTAAGAAATTTACCAATTACAGATAATATTTAATAAGGTTATTCAAAACCAGTAAAGTGATTTCAAATAATAGTTCTGTGGTTAGACAGCTATTAGGAACTAGGTTCACATTATAGATCTGGCAGATAGTTATAATGTTCATGTGTACCATATAGTTTTTCACAGATAAAAATACAATTTCTGCTATCTGGTTACTCAAGTTGTGCTCTTAGTAGTTTCACAATATTCGAAAAAGAAAGTACTGTGCTGCCTGCCTAGAAAAAAGGCATAAAAGTTTTATTAATTAACTAAGATGCTGATTAGCTACAAACCAGTGTCTAGAGAGACTGCTTTATTGTTTATTAACTGAAAGAGATAATGTGCTCTACAAACTTTACCTCAGTTATCTTTATTCAGAAGTGTTATCTGATGTGCCAGTTTCTGCAAAATCGTTCTACATTGTTGCTTTGTCTTTGTGATCAGATGAGGAGTCATGAATAGTTTTAATTGATAAGTTACATCAACATTTTTAATTTCTTGATTTTTTTTAAATTTAGGGCCACCTCTAGAAAATAATTATTTATAGTTAATTTAATAATTGTAATTTAATAAATATTTTCTAACATGAACAAATTGTAATACTAAAGGGAACTGAGGTAATTTAATAGTAGTCATAGTAAAGTATCTTTGACAGTTCGTTTCTTATAAAAAAAAATCATCAGTTCGTAAATAACTTCTAAAAACATCACCAATATTTGTGAATACCTAAAAAGTCCTTACAAAAAAAAAACACCAATATTCTTAAAAAAAGAAAATTTCGAACCGAACCGTTATTTTCTTTCGTTCTGGCAAAAATGTTTTTTCCAGTTTCCGGTTGGAAGCCCCGAAAAAAAAATGTAATAGCGCTCAGGTACACTTTCACCAAAAATGTAGCCCTCAATGTCTAAAAGTTTGGGCCACCCCTGATATATCTATATAATAAAATTGTATTTCCTAACATACAAAAATACTGCTATTTTATTATAAGCATCAATAGTATAACAATTATTTATTATTAATTAGGATATTTTTTAGTACTTCACTGAAAAATTTTCAAACCTATTAAAAATCTTAAAAATTAATATATTAGTTGAAAAATTAGCCCTTAAATATATATATATTATTTAGCATAAAGAAAATTACTTCAAATTGTAATTTAACTATAAATAATTTCCTTCTTCTCGGAGCTAATGGAATACACATCTGATAATAAAGCTAAATATTTTTTTTTTTTTTTTTAAAACTACCCTTTTTATGAAAGTTTTCATTAACAGTCATGCATTATTTAAAATTTAAATATTTTGAAATTATATATATATATTCTCTTTATCAATCGATAAATAAATCAAAATAATAAACAAGTCACTGATATACAACTGAATTTAATATCAAATAGATTTTCGTTTTAATATGAATCTTCTCAAGATGCCATTATTAAAATATATATATTAAACTAATAAATATTTTATTAATAAAAGAAAGAAGAGAACATAATTTATATAGGATGTTTTACTATGTAATATAAAGTGCATTTTTACACACCACATTATGATTATTGTGCCATAGAAACAGCATGAACACATTTATTGGCTCGTGGTAAATATAAAATGAAGTTATCTTAGTTTAATTAATAAATCGTGTGCTTGTTTATGTTATTTTCTTGTGTGAAAGTACAGTTATGAAAAGTTGATTGTCTTCTAGATGTTTTTGGCTTTTATATATATTGTGCTGGCTTATAATTAAGAGTTATAAAAATGTAGAATAGCATGGTTTTTAGTTTATAGAATACTTACTGTACATAATATTTTTAAATGAAAGTTAAGTTCAACATTAGATCTTGTTTTGCATGAAAATATAGTTTTTCTTTAAATGAGTTAAAAAAAAACTCCTGCTATAAAAATAGATATTAACCTAAAGATCAGCTTTTCAAGCTAATGTACATGCGTTTTTTATGAATGTTAATAATAAATCAATACTTTCATTTCCGACACAAGATAAAGTCTTTGTGAAAGAATAGAATGAATCCACCTATTCTTTCAACCCAAATGCTTAAGTATGGGCGAATCTTAAGTACTGGAAATGAAAGTGTGGTGATAAACCAATCACTTTAAACTACTCTTTACCATGTCTGAATGAATGATGCCTACGAAATTTTCTAGAATTTACTGACATGTCATTCTTAAATAAAACTAAACATATGTAAATGAGATATTTATTTATATAGCATGATGTATATAAATTGTAATAACCTAAAGATCAGCATTTCAAGTTAATGTACATGTGCTTTTTTATGAATGTTAATAATAAATGAATACTTCGCACTATATAAACAAATATCTCTTTTACATATGTTTAGTTTCATTTAAAAATGACATGACATAAATTCTAGAAAATTTCATAGGCGTCATTCATTCAGACATGGTAAAGAGTAATTTAAAGTAATTGGTTTATCTTCACACTTTCATTTCCAGTACTTAAGATTTTCTCATACTTAAGCATTTCGGTTGAAAGAATAGGTGGATTCATTTTATTCTTTCACAAAGACTTTATCTTGTGTTGGAAATGAAAGTATTCATTTATTATTAACATTCATAAAAAAGTGCATGTACATTAGCTTGAAATGCTGATCTTTAGGTTATTACAATTTATATACATCGCACTATATAAATAAATATCTCATTTAAAAATAGATATTATATATATTGATGAATATAATAGTAATAATATACTATAAAATGTATTATATTACACCATAAGTATTTTCAACTGTACCTAATTACAAGTACTTCTGTGAATTATAATATTTTTTATAATATATTATTACTGATATATGCATTATTATTTTTTATTAAAATATTTATTATATAATGAAGATTTTATTTTACATATATTATGAAACAGGTTTTCAGGAATAACCGTGTTTATTAAAATAAAATAAATTTACTAATGTTTCGATAACACATATCCTGAACTGGAAAAAATATATAATAATAACCACATGGTAATAGTAGATAGAATTGTTTCATGTGGTTGTTGAATAGTTTGATTTATATTTAGCAGTATTTTTTATATTTTCATATATTTTATATTTTTTATATTCAACAATCATGTTGAAACGGTATATTCTTACAGACTATCCATTTCACCTACTTTATCTCATAACTATATCTATGTTAACTTTAAACCACATCAAGTACAGGTATATCTACACAAACACACACACACACGCATTTTTGTTTATCATATATATATATATATATATATATATATATATATATATATATATATCAGTGAAAACATATATATGTGAGAACAGTCTGTGGTATATAATAGGTTTTGGTTTAAATATATTAAAGCAAATCTCTATTATTAAAAATTAGATCTTTTAAAATTATAAATTTATTAATTCATTAGTTTTCATGGAGAATCACTTAAGACCAGCATACGTATGTAATGAAATGGTTATAAAAAGATTTGTCATATTTCTAAATCTAAAATAAAATGTTGACAATAAAAATCACACACCTGTTTTAAGAGTGTGTGGAAGCTAAATTGGTAAATCTAGATTTTTACAATAATAATTTTTGAAGTATAACTTGGTCAAAAACAAAGCTCATTGAACTGGTACTATTTTAGAACCTATTGAAAATTAGGTTGCCCAAACTAAACTAAATTTAAATGACTTAAAAATTAAACAATAGAAAGACCAATTTTATAAATTTAAAATTGAAGTTGTAAACAAGTTAATGGACTTTCTGTGAATCCAGGTTGTGGGAAAATATGATATACGATATAAAACTAGTATAAATAGCTTATATTTTGGAACTTTAGATATACTCTGTAAATTATATATGTGCATTGCTATCAGAATCCATGCTTATTTTAATTTTATATTGCATGAGTAGGAGGGCCTTGGATTTGTAGTTTTTTCCTACTGAGAACAGTCATCTTCAACCTCATCCTAAATTCTGGCACATCATGTGATCATCATCATCACTGGGATGGAGAGTTCCAGCCACAACCTGCTGTGAAGAAGACAACACCAACAAGCAACATATCCAGAGAAGAGTGCCATAATGCCTACTTCCAAGTGCTGAATGTCCAAGCTACAGAAGAAGATTGGTTATAATTCTTCAAACCACAGAGCTCTTAAATTTATCTTTTAACTATAACATAAATATTAAACTAGCTACTGTAATCTTATGAATGTTCAAATCTAATTAATTTTTCTTTTAAATTAAATCATTTTTAAATTCAAATTTTAAACTTGCCTGTATCTTAATTAATATAATTTATTTCTTATAATTCATAATAGCTGTAATCAGTTATTAACTTGACTTTACTAAAAACTGCAGTCATGCCTATAATTACTGTTTTAATTATTCATTTCCTTATTTTATATATGTTATAATATGTCAACATTTTGAGGCAGTGAATAATTATTTAATAACTTTTAGGGAGAGATCATTATAAGCTCTCAAGTGTAATATTTATTAATGCTTCTTAGCATAAATAAATTGCTACTTCGAAATCCTATTCTAATAAATAACAACCTATTACTACATGCTCATTATTACCATTATGTTATTCACTTCAATTACATTGTTTATTAAGGTTTGCTTAATGAATTATTCAGCTTATAAGTTATTTATTAATTAAAAGTGAATGATATTAAAAGTATATTTTTAATAGTGTTAAGTCTGTTTAATATACTTTTCCTCCCTAACGTAATTGTATATGTGAATACAGATTCAGTATATTAACTGGATTAATAATTTAGTTAACTGTGTACTTAGCATGTTTGCTATATGCTGCCTAAGAACTGGATTAAATTAGTTTTAGCAGATAGAAACTATCTGTTTAGTTACATTAGATAATTAAGTTTTATATATACATATTTGTATTAATGTATGTGCTGTGAGAGTGTTCTTACGAAGTACCATTGGTGTATCAACATCTTGCTATGTTTTGATGGGATTGTAGTAAAGGCTGCTCCCATCCATTTCCATTCAGATTAGAGCACCAAGCATGTTACTGAGTTTAAGGCTAGGGCACTTGAGTAGTCAAACCAAGTTCCTGAACAAATGTTCTTTATTATAGTAGCAAGCTCTTTGGTCTTAGGGCACAAAGTATTTGATACTGAAGCCCATGAACTTGCACCACAACTTTATTTTAGTATTTTATTAATGCCATAGTCCATATATGAAAACTTAAGGTTAACCAGTTTTTTTCCTCCTCATTATTTACACTTCAGCATTAGTCTGAACCTGTAATAAAGGTTGCCATAGTACATCTTTATATTTGAACTTGTTTAATTGTTCCTTTGTAATATTTAGATAATCATCTTAATGCTATATATAATAATCATCCTGGCTAACATTTTAATTCATAACATAGGCAACCTAAAAAGTAGGTTGGCATATCAAAAAGTAATAGTTTATTAACCACAACTATATTGTAAATGAACTTTACTTAATACATATAATTTTGCTGCAAATGAATTTGACACTTGTAGTTTATATATATTACTAAATATTTCTGCAATAAGCTAATATGTATACTCCTTATGTATATCACATTTAGTATGTGTAATATGAAAGAGGAATTAAATAGGTGGGTATTATTAATTTTTTTTTTGTGGGGGGTAGGGTGTGGGTTATTATATTTTATTTTTTTTAATATATATATATATATTAATAATGAATAACTATAACAACACGTGAAAATTTTTACAAACGTATTTAAATAATAATTGAACTGCCCTCTAGCTGCAAAGTTCGATAGCATTTTACACTCTCTTCTTGCAAAATGCTATCGAACTTTGCAGCTAGAGGGCAGTTCAATTATTATTTAAATACGTTTGTAAAAATTTTCACGTGTTGTTATATATATATGCATATGTCAGGACAATTCTCTTATTATCAATAATGCATTAAGTAACTCTTACTTTTCTGTTGAAAATTGTTTGACATTTTTTATCTGCAGTTTGTATTTATCCAAATTTGAAAAACTAATTATTCAAAATTTTGAGAGATAGTCAAAAACAATTTTATATTCCAGATATGTGTTTATAAAGAGACAATTGATCAAATTCATCTAGAATTAGTTTCCATGACTTCCTTGGTATGGGTGATCAAAAATGAAGATGAATATCATAATATCAAATTTTAGACTAAAACATCCAAAACAAAAACAACATATTGGATTATAGGATGGAATTAAAACCCTTAAATATGTAAGAGGTATCATACGCTCTAAGTATATAACCCTTGGTTCCATAAATATGTCAGACTAAAATATTTTCTTCATAAAACTGGAAATTATGCAAGTTCAAAACAAATTGAAAAAAACAACAACAGAATTTTACCAAATGATTTAATTAATATAGGGTATAATACTAAAAAAATAAATTAAGCAATAGCCAATTTCTATATAAAAATTATTCTTCATGTAAATTTCCAATTCTAAAGACAAAAATGGCTTAGACTCCCTTACATGCCTAAAGTTGTGCAAAAATAAAGAAAATATGTATTGATAAATGCAACATCAGTTTTAAGACTTTCCCATCTTTAAATAAATTGTCAAAAAACTTGAAAGATAAAATAACTATGCAACAACAAATCAGTTCTAAGACTTCCCCATCTTTAAATAAATTGTCAAAAAACTTGAAAGATAAAATAACTAGAGAAGTTGCACACCAAGTAGTGTACAAAGTTTCATGTAAAGAAGTGAATTGCTTAAAGACTTACTATAGAGAAACAAGAGCTATCCTATCTACAAGATTTGTCCAGCATAATTACCTATACAACTGGACTAAGAAAAACAGTAAACACTCACTCATCTATATGTTTAAATCACAAGCTACAATTAGTCAACATCTTCAATCTCTCTAGGATTCACATCATTTCTTATGAGATACATGGCATAAAGAGACTGGTGATGGAGGCATGGTCATTAGCCAAATATATGCACACCATAAATATAAAATAAACTAGCATTTTCTTTCTAAAAAATGGTACCTATACCTTTCTGTACAGTTATTAAAATGTAAATTTATTTCTGAAATTCAATTTTATGCTAATTCAATTTATATAATACAAAACAACATTAAAATCAAAGATTAACAAACTTTAATTGTATAATGCCAGGATTACGATACATTTTAGTAATGAAAGCACTTAGCTAAATAAAATAAATATTTATAAAATAAAAAAAACCCTGTTCTGCTGTTAAATATATAAACATTTACTAAATCATTATTTTTATTTTTTAAAAAAGTAAAAATTACTTAACAAAACTATATTATAAACAAACTTGTTTATTTTAACTTACATAAAACCAAGAAATTTACCTACATTACTTGAAACATTAAAGTTCTAAGAATAATTTTGAAATTTGAAATCAAAATATTCAGTATTTTGCTATGATCCTTTCTATATATAATACATTAGGTCATCTAGCTTAAATATGAGAGTTCCATATTATACAGTCTGATATTTCTTAATTTTGTATCTAATTTGAATCCATTCTGTTGAATTTAAATCTATTAAACCTCAATTTTAAAATTTTAGTCTAAACATAAATAATAAAAGTGTTTTCAAAAGATTATAAACAAACATACCAACCAACAAACAGATAATCTAACTTAAATAAAAGCATTTAAAAATAGATTTTCAACAACAGATACAAATGAAAATAAAAGACAAATAGAATATGAACTTTCTTGGTCATATCTTTAGCACTACTGATTGTTAATATTGAAAAGGAATGTGATCTCAACATTTTCAACCAGATAATATAAAGCTGGGGTTTAAAACATTTCTGTTTTTACAAGAGGTTTGAAAGAAGCATCTGTCATATTTCTATATCCAAACTTTCATTGCACTCTTCCTATTGCATATGCTGGAGGAGTTAGTTATGAATGTGCTAGATAAAATCCAACTACAATATAAAAATTAATATGACTATAATATGCACTAAATAATCAAATGCACACAAACATTTTCAACAAAAGTTATATAATTGTATTATAAAGAGACCGAGACAGAAAATATTCTTCAGCATTATATATTATAAATATAACTAGAGAAATACAGAATTGTGTCACAACTAGATGTGAAATAAAACAAACGACATCATTTTTACTCTCAGGCTATGATTTTCTATAAAACCATGTTGATTAGTGCAATTAATGGGTATAGTTTGGTAGTACCATTATGTTTACATTTCCAATATGATCTTTAGCTTATATCTTCATCAGTTAGAGTTTTAAGTCCAAAGACTTAAATCAGAATTCATTTGGGAGATATGAATATAATATCATTATTATTTTTTGACTATTAATGATTCAAACTTATAGTAGATATCTTTGGACTATCATTAAAAAAACTACTCTTGAAAGCATATGCTAAGAGTAAGCAGAAAAAATGTGATCTTTTGTTGATATTAACCATTTTAGCTAAAGTGAAAAAGGAGATAGTTAATATAATCAAGAGTTTACTAAAATGTAATGATATAAACTTGCTGTCAGAGTTATATAAATATGTAAACATGATGTCTTATTTTTAAACAATAGGGAATTTTTAAATTTTAGGTTATAAACTTAATAATATAAAATAAATAATAAAGGGCTTCTAGTCCTTATAGATAATGATATAATTCAGAAATCAATCTAGAGATATGAGTGTAAAACTACTATCTAGAGATAAGTGATTATTCAAGTTTACAATATATAGTTTTGGGGAAGAATAAAAAAATCTTAATATAATCAATTCTGTAATTAACCCAAGTTCAAATCTCTCTGTTTACTATCCTCAATTAGGTGATCTAGTTAAAACTGAGATTATGAAAATGCTTATGAAAAGATATAAAATAATTTAGTTAGTTTATAAATTAATAATTCATAATTTAAATACTTGAACATTTATATATACTTCTAGTATTTAGCAATTGTTTTATTGGCTTTTGTTTAGAAGATACTATCTGATCTAATTTCAACCGTATTGCTGATTTAACAATTCTATTAGAAAAATTCCACTAAAATTACTTTGTTTTAATTCTTATAGTTTAGGAATTAGAGGCCATATACACCCACATTAAGTTAACACAACATTTATCAGAATTGGATTAAACAAAACTTGTGGTAATTACTTAAATCATGCGTTAATCTTCATCAATTTTAAAACATCAATGATAGTTAAAAGTAATTTAAATAATATTTTATATAAAAAATAATGATTATGACTGGTTAACTTAAATTATAATATAAAAAAATAATTAAAATTACACTTTAAATTAATACAGTTTGGAAGATTAAAAAATAACTTTCATTAACTTGCTTTATTAAAATTAAATGAAGCTGATTTAATTACATTTTTTGAACTTCAGACAACACTTAAATTAAATTACAATGATGAATCTTTTTCTAATATAGAAAAAACAATATTAAGGTAAACAAGTTAAACAAAAATTAAATTAACATGTATTTATAAAATTAATGAAATAATTTCTTTTATCTTAAAGTTGCAAAGTATTTTGTAAATAAAATAAGCTTATTTAATTAAAATAACTTTAACTTATTTAAAATGAATATGAATTGTCATACTTTTAAAAAAACATTCTATTACAAAAAAAAAAAAAAAACACGTAGAATTATTTAAACACTTTTTCAATCTATATAAAAAAATTAAATTCTTATTAGTAGTTCGATTTGAAAATTTTTCAAGAAGGTCGCTGTAAGCGAATATACATTTAAGCTGTTATTTACTAAAATATGTATTTATTCTTCTTTGAAGCCTGAAACAAAGCTAAACAAGTCAATAACTAATGTCCATTAATATGTTGTGTCATTGCAGCATTTACTACAATATATTAATTTACATGGTAAACAAACATAGATAAATTTCTTACGATGACGTATCAGCCAATTTGATGTGTTTATTAACTTTTTTACCTCTTAGTTTAAGACTAAAATCACTATGGTTTTTCTTCTCCGTTGCCTCATAGTTTTTAACCAAAATATCAATTGAGTTGTTTTGAAAGCAAGATGAATGTCTGCATGAATTATCTTTTTAATATATTTATATTCATACTATATAAGTATAAATTTTGGGCAAATAGCAGTGGCTGGCCTAAGGGAGTAACTTCTAGACATCCCTAAGTTGCTAATTTAGGCTGCCATTGAAAGATGACCATTTGTTTAGCTCCCTACAATTGTAGATGACGTTCAAATGAATAATAATTACATAGATTAAAATAATTGCCTAATATAGAATGCAATGTTGCTGAAATTTGTGGAGTTAGAAGAAATTATGATAAAGATGGATGATTTAACAAGTGTAAATGTATTTTCTCATAAATGCAAAAATATATCACACAAATGGAGTGATATTTATTGTAAATGAAAAGTGGAAGAATAACACAGTATAGATTGTTGGAATATCAGATAGAGAAGCAACATATTAATTTTTCAACTTAATTGATGATATTAAGTTTATGCTCCAAAACACTCTCATTGTTATGGAATAGGATATTCTCAGATAGATTTACAAAATACATTTAGCAATAATTTTAAATTATCATTTGAGACTTTAATGTAATAACTGTAAAGTTATTGGAAGTTCAAAATCAACTTTTAATTACAATAAAAGAACAACAAAAAATAAGTAGTAATAGGTATCTCTTGATGATGTCAAAAATTTTTTACTAATTTTTTGTTAAATAGCAAATCTATACCTACACGTAATGATCATGTAGTTACTAAAAAACAAATATTAAATAATTTTACAAAAAAAATAAATAAATAAATAACATGCAAATTTTTCAAGAATATAAATATACTTTTATCTTAACAGATTTTGAATATTGCATTGTACTTTTATTTATTTAAATGCCTGTCTTAATCTAATATATTTGAAGCCATTAAAATCACTAAGATCTTTTTAATCAAAGTTTTTACAAACAAATGATCACAAAATATTTCTGCTTTTTAATGCCATTTGTGTTTAATTGTAATGTCAATAATGTTTTGACATGAAAATCACTATAAAGTTCCAGTTCTATATAAATCAGATGTTCTTATAAAATTAATCACTTTGGTGCTTTTAATTTTTCCACAGAGTATTTGTTCTTAAAATAAAACTTGGTAATTTTTTTTAGAGAAAGAGAGATGCAAATACTTGGCCTTAGGTAGAAAATAATCTGACATTAACCCTAACAATAAGATTATCATATATTGAAAAGACATCACATTAATCTGCATTTCATTATAGTCATAAAATACATCTATGTATTTTAGCTCTGATATCATTTTATGTGTGTATGTGCATATTAATTCCATATATATATATATATACAGCCAAAACAGATTTTGTATATGTTTTATTGGAATTAATTGACTAGGTATACTTTCAATGCATGTGTGTCTCATTTATGGTTGATGCACAAACATTGAAGGTATACTTGACTTGATTAATTCCAATAAAACATAACCAAACTCTGTTTTGATAGTTTATATTAGTAGTTAAAATGACAGTGTATATATATATATATATATATATATATATATATATATATATATATATATATATATATATATATTGAGACTGTTATGTGTGTCTCATGGCATACAACCACATAGTAGTGTCTGTACACATGTATATAAAGTTGAAAAGAAAAGTAGAAATAAACACAAACAAAAAAAAAATTGTAGATATTTTCTATATTATACTAGAGTAACAGTTAAAAATTTAATAATTTTGAATTAAATTTTATTATTATAAATTAAACTTTGATATTTTATTAATTCTGATTTTGAAATTAAAACAACCATGTTTTTATGTTACAATAGATATACTGGTAATTATAAAATTCCACTATTTATTTTGATTAGAAAATCTTTTTGTAATTACAACTTCTGTAACATATTTTTGATAAAAATGCTACAAAGTTGTTTTTCAAAGAATTGAATTGAAAAAGAGTCATTAACTTTTTTCAATCAAGATAGTGAAAATTTATTTTTAATTACTGTATTGTTTTCTGCCCTGAATATAAAAGGGATGAAAAAAGATTAGAAAAGGTTTTAGAAGTTTTAATATATGATGACAGAGTTACCATGTAGTTATAACTGAAGGCTAGACAGTGCAAGTTCAGCTGCTGCTGCTAATTCACTATAGTAGTGTTTGACTTCACATGGAAGTAAAAGGCTTGGCTTTCTATCTTCTCCATAGTGCATATATATATATATATATATATATTTATGCTGTCTAATATATATATATATATATATATATATATATATATATTAGACAGCATAAAAACTGGAGAGAGCTCACTAAAAGAAAACAGTTACTTGGATTATATCTTTCTTGATTATGACAAGAAGCCAGTCTACTGATAAAAAGGTACCAGCTTACCCAACAAGGCCATCAGCCTTCTGAATAATTAGTATACATATTCTGTTTTATCTATATGCAGAGAACTACAGGTAAATGTGCTGCATCATATGTATATAAAGTGCCGCTGGTAAATTACTTTAAGTTATTTTGTTAGTGAAAATGATATTTAAAATCTATAATTTAAAAGTAAATGAGTAAATAATTTTGGCTGGAATAATAAGTTCAAAAAGCAAAGGATTGATTAATAGACAGTTTTATTTTGAAAAAAAAAACAACAACTAAACTCCAAAAATCTTTCTTGATTGAAAAAAAAAAACACTTGCTGGAATATTTTTAAAAATGTTTACAATTAATCAGGAGCAACTGAATTAAAAATAACTTTGATGAAAGATTGTCAAAGGAGTAAATTTTTATTAAAAAATTTTACTTACCATAAAAAACAATACAATACTTATTAACAGTTTTAATTCAAAACATCTATTTTGTTATATATACACACATCATATACATGCATTTATGTATTAAAATACATTCATAAATTATTAAATTGCATATCTGTATGCTTATACATATGTGTTTTATGTATGAACATATTATAAATCACTATGTGAGTAATATTTACTAAGGCAATAAACCTAAAGCATGTGCAATTGAAAATGCAAAGGTAGGGACCTCTACAAGTCTTAACCACAAGCTTATGCATTGGATGAAAAGAGATAAGTTATTTTTATTATTATATAACAATTCAAATATTTTCATGAATTATTATCCTACATATCTGTATGCTTATATATATATATATATTGAAACAGACAGATCGAAGGATCGATCTTAGTTTCATAGTTTTCATTTTGAAGTACGGTAATTCTAAATCACTATTTACCCGCAATGAGGCTTTTTCTATTCCAGGCCACATAAATTTTAAGTTAGTTATTTTATGCTTTGTTTAAAAGAATTCAATGTAAATATTACAAGTATAAATATTACAAATCATGATAAATAATATTCGTGTGTGGTTTGTAGGTTTATATTCGCTCAATTTAAAAGTTTCATTGCGTGTATATATTTTTTTTAATTTTAAATCTTTCAAAATTATACAAAGTCATTTAAAAATGCTGATCAAAAGTCACATTCCTTTGATCGGTATTTTTAGTCAAATCTTACGTGTACAAAATGTATAGAATAATTAGTTTGTACTTTGAAAGTTAAGATAATGAATTTCAATTTTGTATTCACGAATTCCTATGTAATTATTTAGTTTGTCAATTTAGAATCATGTATTGAATTTAGAAATAAATGTAAATCAAACAATGGAAATGAGAAATGTAGGACTCTTATCAAGAAAAGCGAATGCAATTGTATAGTCAAAATTAGATATTGCTGGAGGCCAGAAAATCAAAGGAGGCGGAGTCATGAACAAAAACTATGCAGAGTGATCAACCGTAGCCATCTTATATTATAATATACTAGGGGACTCTACTTTTTGACTTTGCTGTGGGTAGACCGTCTCGGGCTACAGCAAAGTAGTTGTTCCAGAGAAATCATCTCAACTGTGATTAAGAAGTTGCCCGGTAGATTGCAATAATGTTGGGCTAAGTCCAAGAAGGTGATCCCTGTTCTGCCGATTTAAATCTTCCGAGCCGCTGATCCATAATGTTTCCTGTGCTTCCAGTTTTCTCAATTCCAACCTTTAAATTAATCAAACCGTTCTAAGGAATCCAAAATGCGCGCCTACGTTCTGCATAAACATTGCCGCAAGGAGAAAAGCCGGACGAAGAAAGAATGGTAACTCTTGTTACATGAACTTTTTAACTTTCCTCTAAGCTCAATAATTTTATTATTTAATCTGTTATGAATTAATCTAAGTAATTACATGTAAATTTCTTGTTTTCCTTCGTTAAAATGTTACACTAAAGCCTGTCAGTAAATTTCTTCTCTAATATTTCTGTGCTCTAGTCTTTAGATGATAATTTACTAATATTTTGTGCCTAATAGTAATTCATTAGTGAATATACTTATATTTTTATTATTACTTACATTTACAAACAAAGCGATGCCAATAATAATATTTTTCAACTCTAGTTAAAGCCATTAAAGTTTATTTCATAGTATTATTAGTATATTCATTTTAAAAGTAATTTTCTTTTATCGAACTAAAAAAATTGGTTCGTTTATGTTGAGTTGAGAAATATTCAAGTACCTGTATTGTTCCTTTTATTTTGTCAAAATGATATTTTAATCTTTGCTCCAAATAACAAATATAAAATAAAGTCTAAATTTTTATTATGTTATTTTTTATATATGAACGGAGTAATAATATAAAGTGAATATTTTTGTTACTATTATTACCTTCCGAACAACCTGGGGAGTTATGGGTTTCAGAGTGAAATTAATTAATCGTTACTTTTGTGATCTTTTGATTTCGCCATGTTTTATTTTGAATAGTCATATCAGATTGTTGCGTAGAAAATGTTACGGAGAGATAATCAAGGTTTTATATAGTTTCGCTTTAAGTCCACTTCCGATCACTCTTCCTCGATGTTACTGTGGCAGTGCCTTTTCCTTCGCCTAAATTGGTGTCTCGTTTTTACTACCAATTGGAAAGAAAGAAATTCTTCTCCAGATAATCTCTTGGATCACCGGGGTTCGAAAATGATCCCGGCTGGTTGTAGTGTCCCGGATCTACTTGGGGGCATTAAGACTTGTCAAAGTACAAGCCGCTCGGTCTTCCGTCAATGCACCGCAAGTTATTATTGTAGTATATCTTAAGCTCTGCAACCATCAGTACATCATTATTATATTATATTCTTATATAAAGCCTCCTCCAATTATCCGTATACGTAATGGTTTGAATCTATTAAAATCAAACAACTTAATATAAAATAGGAATTAAATATTTTAAATGCTCAAATTACTCTGATTCTCATATCAACTCGTACGACCATTTAAAACATATAAATATTGGCATGCGTTTTGTCTATCAGTCTAAAATGATTATTAAGGACTAGTAGCAAATTATTAGAAATATACGTATGAAAATTTTACCGTATCTGTACATAGTATTCAATGATTTCAATAATTATTAAAAATTTATCTAATCTATTTTTGTCTCTCTTGTCTTATCACTCTCAAAATCTAGTTAAGCACCTGCTGTCTGTATCGACAACTTAAATATATATTGAATTATTAACCGTACCAATATCTCAAATATAAGATATATATGAATAACTGATTGTAGGGTAATTTAGTCTGTGTTTTTCGACGAGCTAGTAAAGGGAAAACCACGTACCGTTGTTGTGTTGTTCATCGGTTGGTCATGCCAGGGGTTTGGGTTTGAATTTAGTTTGCATTTTGGAATTTATTCCTAGATGTGGACTGGGTTTGAATTCGGATTACTGTGCGTGATTAAGCATGGTGATTTTACCGGTACAGTAGTTTAAAATTTTGGACGCCCTCCGTGGTGCTCTGATGAAGAAATCTCCCACACCCTGCAGAGTGAACAAGAGTAAATATTAAATTATAGAAATACTCGATTTTTTTTTCATACCGTTGAGATATATATATTTTGCGTTATTAAAATGCGAAGTTTAAAACGATGTTTTGAGTAAGTCAAATATACTAAATTTTTTTTTCACCCTTGCTTTCAAGTAGTTTCAGTTGAATAGATTGCCTTCTAATATTGTTAAGATAATATAGTGAGATTTTTTTAAAAAAAAAAAAAGTGTGAAAGCGACTTTGAAGTTTTGTTTTAACGACAAAAATATTGAGGAATGGTTTCAAAGCAAGTGAAAACCTGTATTGCGATTTTGTGCGTTTATTTAATTCAAAATAAACGAATGTTATTTCATAAATCCTTTTGCAAGTTCATTTTTTTTCGTTGTTTGAAATTTTTTTTTTTGAAAAAAAAAAAGCAAAGAAAGTAGGATTACTTTTCATGTCTTAAAAATAAACGCGTGTATGTGTGTATATATATTGTTTAATATAGAAATCTTATCAAAGTCAGTGCATAACATAAATGTCAGTTGAATAAAGTTATTGGCCAGAATATGTGCTATCCGGTATTAAGTAGAGTAACCGTTTAGGTTAAGTTTTTTTTGTATAACACCAATCAGCCAGATACAGTCGGCAAAGTGTTAAGGGTATATACACTTACGTTATAGAAACTTGAAATTGTAATTGATAACCCCGCAGAAGTAGCGTTAATATTAAACATTCTACATAAAACATTATGTTTTTGAATCAAATGGTTTTATTAAGTCACGTAATAAGTATATATTTGGGGGATCAGTGGATTAAATTATCTATTGGTCACATGTTGCTGGCTGGCGCCTTTCAAATAAATTTGTCAGCAAATATGTTTGTCCATACAGCAGTGGTGAGTTTTTTGTTTGGTCTATAAAAGAGAGAAATGGTGATATATATATAGAGAGAGAGTTACTGACAGTATTATAAGAATATTATTGTGTTATATACTAATTGTTAATATGTTTTGTTTTATAGGACTGAGGAGAACAGTTTGAACTGGGTGAATAAAGTTTTCTCTTCCCTTATTAATAATTTAGATACACGTTATCATATCATATATACATATAAAAAAAAAGTGAAAAAAAAAGGGGTTTTAGATAACAGAAATCAATCGGAACGTAGGCGAAAGAAAAAAAAAGAGAAAGGAAGGAAGACACACAAACTGGATGAGAAAGGTGGGAACAGTATCAGCAGCAGGGGGAGGATTTGGCATATAGGATCAGGGATCAGTATCTTTTATGAATATATATAAATAAAAAAATATTTCGCAAATAACTAATTCACATGCTAGAATTACACATATAATTAATAAAAGAATATAAAATGGCAGAAATAGAAGGGAACAGTAAATCATCTGGAAATAGCGCAGAAACATCAGACACATCCAGTGATCATGAGATTGTTTTAAAAAAATATTCTGATAAAAGAAAAAGTTGTAGACGGTTAGAGAAGAAGGCCAAGCAGAGGGTTCACGATGATGATGGGAAGTTTTACGCGATTCTCGAGGAGATGAGAGAGGATAGAAAACTTATGATGGCTATGATGGAGCGGATGTTGAGAATTGAAGAAGGGCGTATGGGGATTGACGGTAAACCAGATCGGGAAGAGGAATCCAATAGCAATACAAAGAAGGAAGAAGATGCCCAAACCATACCGAAGGAGTTGGAAATTCCGAGCGAGGAAGTCAGTGAAGAGAAAACAAGCCAGAAGGTAGAAGCTAGTAATGATGAGTCGGAGATGCAAACTGAGAGGCAGGGTCAAATTGAAAAACCAAGAGGGGCAAGGGAAACTGCTATCAAAGGAAAAGAAATAAAAGTAGAGCAGACAATAAATCCACAAATAAGGATGAGTAATATACCATACTTTGGATCATCCATTCAAATTCAAATATTTAAAGGTGACCCCGGAGAAAATCCAGATGTACATTTGGATAGTGTCAAGGAGTTTTTATGCTTACACCAAATGACCGAGAAGGAGAAAATAACAGTGGCCAGCCATTATCTAAAAGAATCCGCGAAGGCTTGGTGGAAATTATTGAAAAATCCACCGATTACAATCCAAGGTTACGAAAATGCCCTTTTAAAAAGGTATTGGAGTGAAGAGAAGCAGGAGGGACTTTTACACAAGCTCTCAAGTCAAAAATATAATGAGAACAACAGACAGGGTTATGCAGCATTCTTCATTCACCAAGTGACAGTACTTAAATCTCTTACTGCTTTTAAGTACACTGATCAGCACATTATCCGGATTATTGTGCATAATTTACCACCGTGGATACAAAGAATGATGCTGGGAATCTGCCCCATGTCGTTTGAAAAAACTATTGAGCTTTTAAACCAGATTGATTATGGGGATTTGTCTCCAACAAAAAGGGAATGGGAGCAGAGTCATTACAACATGAGACAATTAAAGCCTTATATACCTCCTGACCCAGGGAGACCATAGAAAACAAACAGTACTTTTGGGATAACATGGTAAACGACCACTATGCTATAAATGTTTCAGATGATGAGTAAAGAACAATGGATATTAATATACAAATGATTGATAAAATGTATCATTTCACACCCATGTTTAGGTTCAAACTCTCACCCAGACTGTTCTCCAAAGTCGGTCAACTTTGTAATGAAATGTAAGTCAGTAAAATATGTATAAACATTTTTTTTTGTTATTTTTTTTTAAGTAGGAAGAAATGAAACAGACAGATCGAAGGATCGATCTTAGTTTCATAGTTTTCATTTTGAAGTACGGTAATTCTAAATCACTATTTACCCGCAATGAGGCTTTTTCTATTCCAGGCCACATAAATTTTAAGTTAGTTATTTTATGCTTTGTTTAAAAGAATTTAATGTAAATATTACAAGTATAAATATTACAAATCATGATAAATAATATTCGTGTGTGTGGTTTGTAGGTTTATATTCGCTCAATTTAAAAGTTTCATTGCATGTATATATTTTTTTTAATTTTAAATCTTTCAAAATTATACAAAGTCATTTAAAAATGCTGATCAAAAGTCACATTCCTTTGATCGGTATTTTTAGTCAAATCTTACGTGTACAAAATGTATAGAATAATTAGTTTGTACTTTGAAAGTTAAGATAATGAATTTCAATTTTGTATTCACGAATTCCTATGTAATTATTTAGTTTGTCAATTTAGAATCATGTATTGAATTTAGAAATAAATGTAAATCAAACAATGGAAATGAGAAATGTAGGACTCTTATCAAGAAAAGTGAATGCAATTGTATAGTCAAAATTAGATATTGCTGGAGGCCAGAAAATCAAAGGAGGCGGAGTCATGAACAAAAACTATGCAGAGTGATCAACCGTAGCCATCTTATATTATAATATACTAGGGGACTCTACTTTTTGACTTTGCTGTGGGTAGACCGTCTCGGGCTACAGCAAAGTAGTTGTTCCAGAGAAATCATCTCAACTGTGATTAAGAAGTTGCCCGGTAGATTGCAATAATGTTGGGCTAAGTCCAAGAAGCTGATCCCTGTTCTGCCGATTTAAATCTTCCGAGCCGCTGATCCATAATGTTTCCTGTGCTTCCAGTTTTCTCAATTCCAACCTTTAAATTAATCATGCCGTTCTAAGGAATCCAAAATGCGCGCCTACGTTCTGCATAAACATTACCGCAAGGAGAAAAGCCGGACGAAGAAAGAATGGTAACTCTTGTTACATGAACTTTTTAACTTTCCTCTAAGCTTAATAATTTTATTATTTAATCTGTTATGAATTAATCTAAGTAATTACATGTAAATTTCTTGTTTTCCTTCGTTAAAATGTTACACTAAAGCCTGTCAGTAAATTTCTTCTCTAATATTTCTGTGCTCTAGTCTTTAGATGATAATTTACTAATATTTTGTGCCTAATAGTAATTCATTAGTGAATATACTTATATTTTTATTATTACTTACATTTACAAACAAAGCGATGCCAATAATAATATTTTTCAACTCTAGTTAAAGCCATTAAAGTTTATTTCATAGTATTATTAGTATATTCATTTTAAAAGTAATTTTCTTTTATCGAACTAAAAAAATTGGTTCGTTTATGTTGAGTTGAGAAATATTCAAGTACCTGTATTGTTCCTTTTATTTTGTCAAAATGATATTTTAATCTTTGCTCCAAATAACAAATATAAAATAAAGTCTAAATTTTTATTATGTTAGTTTTTATATATGAACGGAGTAATAATATAAAGTGAATATTTTTGTTACTATTATTACCTTCCGAACAACCTGGGGAGTTATGAGTTTCAGAGTGAAATTAATTAATCGTTACTTTTGTGATCTTTTGATTTCGCCATGTTTTATTTTGAATAGTCATATCAGATTGTTGTGTAGAAAATGTTACGGAGAGATAATCAAGGTTTTATATAGTTTCGCTTTAAGTCCACTTCCGATCACTCTTCCTCGATGTTACTGTGGCAGTGCCTTTTCCTTCGCCTAAATTGGCGTCTCGTTTTTACTACCAATTGGAAAGAAAGAAATTCTTCTCCAGATAATCTCTTGGATCACCGGGGTTCGAAAATGATCCCGGCTGGTTGTAGTGTCCCAGATCTACTTGGGGGCATTAAGACTTGTCAAAGTACAAGCTGCCCGGTCTTCCGTCAATGCACCGCAAGTTATTATTGTAGTATATCTTAAGCTCTGCAACCATCAGTACATCATTATTATATTATATTCTTATATAAAGCCTCCTCCAATTATCCGTATACATAATGGTTTGAATCTATTAAAATCAAACAACTTAATATAAAATAGGAATTAAATATTTTAAATGCTCAAATTACTCTGATTCTCATATCAACTCGTACGACCATTTAAAACATATAAATATTGGCATGCGCTTTGTCTATCAGTCTAAAATGATTATTAAGGACTAGTAGCAAATTATTAGAAATATACGTATGAAAATTTTATCGTATCTGTACATAGTATTCAATGATTTCAATAATTATTAAAAATTTATTTAATCTATTTTTGTCTCTCTTGTCTTATCACTCTCGAAATCTAGTTAAGCACCTGCTGTCTGTATCGACAACTTAAATATATATTGAATTATTAACCGTACCAATATCTCGAATATAAGATATATATGAATAACTGATTGTAGGGTAATTTAGTCTGTGTTTTCCAATGAGCTAGTAAAGGGAAAACCACGTACCGTTGTTGTGTTGTTCATCGGTTGGTCATACCAGGGGTTTGGGTTTGAATTTAGTTTGCATTTTGAAATTTATTCCTAGACGTGGACTGGGTTTGAATTCGGATTACTGTGCATGATTAAGCATGGTGATTTTACTGGTACAATATATATATATATATATATAAACACACAGATATGTAGGATACCTGGAATAAAACTACAAAAATTTTAAAAAAGGCTAATATAAAATTGAAGATTAATATTCTTTGCTATAGCCACCTTACAATATATTCCACCATCTTGAGTAGCATTACATTAATATTTAAAGCGTATCAAACTCTCACACCAGTAATGTTACAACATGACTGACCTACCTTCCATAAATTGTGTATGCTAACACAATTACACTGTTTATTCAAAACATTATCTGTACTATTTATAAATTATGATTCCTTAATTTTTATTTTATTCAAATCATTTTCCACATGCAAAATAAAACACTATCAAAGCAGAATTACCATTACAAATCACTGCATGTCCAGCAAAAACAATGCACATTTTCTGAAGATCTTTCAACTTGTCTCAAGCTTACTTGATATTTTTAATTACTCTTCAATAGTGTGCCTATCGGCAGCAATCAATGTTTGTGGAAATTTCTTCTAATGATTCTTATAATTATATTTTTCAACAAAGGAAATGTGGTCATTACTTTTAATTTCACTGATTGAACTCTAGAGATTTGAGTATAGCCACATTTAGTATAGTTATACATTTCTTGAATTATTTAATACTTAACAATGATTTGCTTATTTTCATGTCAAACACTATTTAAAAATGATATATTTGAAATCACTGTAAGTTTTAGGTTTTTCAAATAAAGACCTCCAGCAATTTTTCAAGGATAAATGTAAGTGATTGTTTGTCACAGCTAACTTTTTTTATTCACTCAATTTACTTAAAGAAAACAAATTCTCCAATCCACATCAATATTCTATTGGGTCATGATTGTACTTTTTTAAATGGTTTATTTGTATAAATCTGGATATATTATTATTAATGCTATTATACTTTTCTTCTTTATTTATTTGTCTGATATCATTTTCCAAAAAAACAATGGTAGTATTTCATTTTTATCAAAATCTACATACCTTTTCTTATAATTTAATTCTTCTTTCACATTTATGAACTTATATCCCACATTTTGATTATATTCCTTTATTTTTAATTTATTATTTTTAGTTTCTAACAATTTATTTTCCATTAACAATATTTTACCATCTTTCTCTTTTATCATTTGATGAAATTTTTTCATCATATCATTTAACTGATAAACATCCTCATTAATTTCTGCTGATCTCAATATTTTATGTTTTATGTTTTTATCTTGTATCATTAGATGCCAACAAAACTCTTGAATTATTATATGATTATTATTTCTAATTTTTTAATAAAGTCCTCTTTGTGTTTTTAATTAATGCCTCTATTTCTTATAGATATTATAAGCTATTATCTGAATAATCACATTCTAATTCTTTGTCATATCTTGTTTCCTCATGTTTATCTTTTTAATAATCATTACTTGATATTGTATACATTATATAAATTACTTTTTGTATATAATTTCTGTATATTTTTTACCATAATTTTTTTGACTTGCTTTGCTTTTTACATAACTCCCGATGCCTACCTTCAACTTATTCTTAATATCAATAAATCCTTCTTTAATTTGAACTATGTTACTGAGAATTTGTTTAGATAGTTTCATCAATTTTATCTAGTGTGCTAAACTTACTTTATAATATTTTGATCTGTTTATTTTTTTTTTAATTTCTCAAATCTATTTTGAACTTTAGTCAATTTATTTTCCTCATTTTTAGATTCAACTTTTAACTCAATAAATTCAGCATTACACCTCATATCAGACTTCTTCATTTTTATGTCTAAATTATATCTAAGTTCTTCAAAACTGGCATTCTAAGCATTGAATTCAATGTTAAATTTAGCAAATTTATTATTAAACTTCAGATATTAGTTCATAAACCTTATTACTTGACTTATTTAAATTACTTTTTTCTTCTTCAAATTTATTGTTCCAGTGTGCTTTTAACTCTGCTCAAATTCTTCCAATTTATTGTTTGAGTCTGTGTTTGACTCCTCCAATTTATTGTTAAAATGTCTGAATTGCTATTCTTAATCCTTCCTAACATTTTACTATTAAGATCATCCATTATAACAAATGCTATGATAAATAAATAAATAAATAAATAAATAAATAAATAAATAAATACTCTATTAGTAATTGAATATTTTACCCAAATCTTCCCATTGGCAGCTACAGTCAATTGAGAATTTAAAAATAAGAAAAAACATATCAAAGTGAATGAAATCAAATCATTTAATTACTAATATCATTCTGTAAAAATAGTTTAAATTATTTATTTTATATCACAATTATATGACTTATTAATGAGATATTTATTTTATATAGCACTATGTTTTAATAAACTATAATAGTAATAATTAATCAGCCATTAAACTAATGTACATGCGCTTTGTGAATTTTAATCTATAAATGAATATTCTCACTTCCAAACATAAGATACACTCTTTGTAAAAAAATAGAATGAATCCATCAATCCTTTTGACCCAAAAGTTTATGTATGGGCAAATCTTTAGCATTCAAAAATGAGAGCATGAAGATGTTAAGCGATCATTTTAAATTACTTTTACTATGGCTTAATAAATGACACTTGTGAAATTTTCTAGAATTTACAATATGTCATTCTTATTTGAAATAAACATATGTAAATGAGATATATATTTTATATAACACTGTGTTTTAATAAACTGTAATAGTAATAATCAGTCGTTAAGCTAATGCACATGTGCTTTGATGATTTTTTTTACTATAAATGAATACTCTCATTTCCAAACATAAGATGAAGTCATTGTGAAAAGATAGAATGAATTCATCTATCCTTTCAAACCAAACATTTATGTATGGGCAAATCTTAAGGTCATTCATTCAGGCATAGTAAAAGTAATTTAAAGTGATCGCTTAACATCTTTATGCTCTCATTTCCAAATGCTTAAGATTTGCCCATACATAAATGTTTGGGTCAAAAAGATAGATAGATTCATTCTATCTTTTCACAAAGACTTTATCTTGGGTTTGGAAGTGAGAGTATTCATTTATAGTTAAAAATCCACAAAACACATGAATATTAGTTTAATGGCTGATTATTACCATGACTTATTAATGAAATGTTTTATGCAAGCCCAACTTTTAAATTAGATGTCAAAAAATAATAATTGAATTTAATTCAAGGGAATTAGAATCCCAGACTTTCAAGCTCCTCACAGTTATTTACTCTATCCAATATAACCAACAAATATGACCACATGTGAAAAAAATAAATGATTTCCAGTATAGGTATTTCATGCTGATCCAGTATTCATCAATTGGTCTGGATCATCATCTCCCACACTTGGAGATCATTTATTTTTTTACATGTATGTAGTCATGTGTATAAGTTACATTGTATAGAATGGAAGACTGTGGGGAGTATAAAAGACTGAGTTCAAATCCCCTTAATTACATCTAGATTAAGTATATACATTATACTTGTATTTACATAATAATAGAATTTATAAATAATAATACAATTATAACAACAATTGCGCTTCATGTGCAAATATAAAATACTTATATTAATTGTTTCAAATAAATAAACTTTATCAAGTTTACTTATCCAGGTGTAAAAATGTACTTGTAATAATGAAAAAACTCTATCAAGCCTCATGCTGGTTGTCAAACATACTGGTACCTTTAATCATCATAAAATGAGCATGTAAGTAAAACAACATGTCTTAAAATTATTTAATATATTTGAATTAATATGGTGATAACAATAAAAAGAGCATATTGTATGTTTATACAATGTTTCATGATAGTGAATAATAATAATATGCATGAAGACTCTTACCTATTAAAATATAGTTTGAATTGCAAAGGGCTTTTAAAGAATCCAAACCATACTTTTGAAAAAATGTTAAAAATTTGAATATTCTTAATCATATTAATAATTTGGAAGACTGTTTAATTTTTAGGGATTTCCTCGCAGAAATTTGTTTCCAGTCACAATAAATACCCAAATATGTGAATAAATGATTAGCATTGAATGAGATAATCCACAAAATGTAATTGCAAAAAATAATATAATATATAATATAATATATTTCTTAAATAATTTAGACAGTATGCTTAATTCACTCACCACTTTATAGACCTTTATATTTATATTTTATCAATCATATGTATAAGCTTTTATTGCTAATATTTTAAAATATTTACACAATTACTTTCACAGATAATATGTATGATGAAACAAGTAAATATACTGTCCATAAATTATATATTAATGAAAATAATACCTCTCATTAAATATTATTAACTAGTTGCCACAACCTCTTTTGGTTGTAAATGTATATAAAACAACACACATACATTTAAACATAAATGTTTAAAATAAGATAAATGAATTATGTGATAAATCTTTTGTTTTATTGCAAGGAATGTCAACAAAATGCAGTGTTTATTAATGACAACAAAATTTTATAATATATTTTCTTCTTGTATTAAATATATATATAATCCTTTCTTTTTTCTGTAAAACCCTCATTTCCTTCTTATATATTTATACATTTTAATTTTTTTTTTTTCTCCCTATTTCTCTTTTTAATTAAAAAATAAATTTTTTGGATTTTATTTAATTTAAAAATTTTCCTTTCTACCAAAAAAAATATTTAAAATTAATTCTATATTTATTTTTAAATAGGTTTTTTTTTTTTCTTTATTATTTTTAAATTTTATTTTTTTTTTTAATTTAATTTATTTCCCTTTATTAAAATAATTTTTATTTAAAAGAAAGAAAGGGTTTCTCTTTTTTATTTTTATTTTTTTTTTTATTTAATTTATAAAATAAACTACTAATTATTATTAATTTGTTGATATTAATATATATTATAAATATAAAAATAAAAAATTTTTTTTTTTTTTTTTATAATAAAATATTTTTTTTTTTTTTTTTTTTTTTCTTAAGTTTTTTTTATATTAAAAAAAAAAAAAAAAAAAAAAAAAAAAAAAAAAAAAAAAAAAAAAAAAAAAAAAAAAAAAATAAAAAAAAAAAAAAATATATATCATCTCTTTTGTTATGTCATTCTTAAGATAAATATAACCAATATTATTTTTAAAAAAAATTATGAAATTTGAAATCAAATTTTACTATTAAAATATATAGTAAGAGTAATTCACAACTTATTACAAATAAGTTATAACATTAACTACATTATAAATAGATTGTGACATCATTCTGTTTGTTATTTATTATTTATTATTTTTATTATGTTAAGTATATTGATTACAATATGAGAGAAATTGATACTCATTTGACCAAATTTCAGAATTTAATACAAGAGAGTAACAAAGAAAAATGAGATCAAAATAAAATTATTACATTATTATTTTTTTAAAAATAAAAATTATTAAAGAGAATAAAAATTAAAACTCTTAAACAATGGAAATGCATGGTGATATATAATGCAAGAGAAAAAGAAACTGAACTGTTTTAATTAAAACAAAAACAGATAATAATTGTTTTTTAAGCTGTATAAAAAAGTAGTGATACACTTGACAATCCATCCTGCTTGATGGTGTTGTTCCTCCAACAAAATATATCGATATAATATTACCAGGCCATTACATTTTCTTTAACATTTTAACAAATAAACAATGCACAGACCACTCTTTTAAATTACATTATTTTATTATTATTATTTTTTAAAGTAATTGAATATATTTGCAATGAATAACAGTACTTTACTGTTTTTAAAAAAATGTTTTTTTTTGATAATGTTTATTTATTTCTTCAAATGTAGTTTTATTTTTTGTTTATAAACAATGCATCATAACAGCAAATTCACTAAAACAAATAAAATAAAAAAATGAAACAACTCCTACTTTTCTTACTGGCTCACTCACATTTTTTCTAGGATGGCACAGAACAGGTTTTGGTCCTTTTTTTAGAATCTGCCACATAAACTCAGCCAGGTAGATGTCGATCCCAGTTCTTGGTGTGCCACATATTTGCTTGTTACACCATCTAAGACTGTCCCAAAGTCATTCAATATTCTATGTGTGCATGCCATAGCCAGGATCCACAAAGTTGTATTTGTGGTTCACTTGTAGATAGTTAAATCCTGCAGCCTCCAAACAACTTCAGTAAACCTTCCAGCAGTCTGAATAGATGCTAGATTCAAGCTGGATGTTGTCAGATATGCACTGTAGCAGTGTGTTGGCAGAGCATGATGGGATGGCTGTCACAAAACCTTCACCATAATCTCATAGCACATAACAACAAAAACCCACTGCATCAGGAGAACTTTAACCTGGTGGTTTTTGCAGAGGATGAAAAACATTCTGTCAACTTCTATGATCATTCTGGAAGCACTTATCAAGTGCCATGGATGAGAAATGAAGCTTTTGCAACACAGCTCTTGAATAACTTGTGTTCAGTTGATGACCATACTTTTGGACAAGTCCAATTCTGCAGCCACATGTGCTATTGTCAGCTCATCTCTGCTCCAGTAGTATATAACACACAATGCTTTCACTAGCTCTATTTTGCATCCATTGAACAAGGTGCTGTACCAAACAGAATACATTTGATGGAAAGATCTCAATTTGCATTTCATCTCATGTCCTGCATTTTATTAGGACCATCTTCCCACCACACACACATGTCTTTTCTGTTGGTAGAACTTGTTTCTCTTGCAGGAAGGCCACAGTGAATGCTTCTGTATTAGGCAATAGTGACAGATAAAAAACCCTTTTCAGCTTCAGCCATTTTTTCACTATCGCAAGATCTCACAAGTTACAAAACTTTATCTTCATGTATGTCAAATCACCAAATTTCCTAAATTTAATGTGCTTACAGGGGAAGAAGATAGTAACCTTGGGTATAGTGTGACAATCTGTAGGACCTTTACAATTTCATTTAGGTTTTTAAATAATTACTTCTGTCTGCATATTGGTTGACTTTTTATTATTAAAACTATTCATTCCCTATCATGATAAGGTAGCAATATATTAGTTGTCAGCATTATCAAAAAGTGTAAACAACACATATCAGCCAGAATTGATATGGTTGGCTAAGTGTGTATTGTGAGAGCAATTTATTACAAAACATGCTGCTAGGCTGACATTAGCCAAATGACTCAATTGCTGGTAGCAATTGAGAAGCTGTGCCTGATAAATGGTATTTTGATCTACTTTTGGCTAGCAACAATGCCATTATGCAGGATGGATGGCTAAATGTATAAGTACCAATAAAAATAATGCTTATAAATGAATTAATAATATTCATTTTATAATTTAATTGTATTATAAAAGAACAAAATATTTCCAAAAGCTAATAATTTTATATTGAATTGGCAGACATGAAGAATATTGGCTGATGAAGTTTTAGTAATAATTATTAATTATTAACTGGCTGAAGAAACCAAAAAAGACCACACACCTTTTAATATATAGCAGAAAATAGTAATTTTGATGAATATTAGACAATACAGAAGACTGTGGAGGGTAAAAGACTCATTAAACATTACAGATGGGATACTTCCAGTCATATGCCTCCTAATGATTAAACACTATAAGCTAATAACATCAGTAACATCTTCACTGTCACCAGAATGAGACAGTAATCACTAGCATCATGGAGAAAACAGCAGTTGACCTTAGAATATTATCTGGTTTCTGGCAAGTTATCGACCAATTACCTAGAAGACAATAAGGCAACATCAAATGGATCACCAACTTCCAAGATCCAGGAATCATGCTAATCTAGAAGAAAACAGCTATCTTATTATCTTTGCACCCACATACTGAAGAAAAATTAATTATGTAAACTATCAATTTAAAATTATTCAAATTATACCTGTATCATGTAAAACCCATTTTTGTTTGGTTGTGCAACTTTTTTTTGTTATTTTTTTGAAAGAATTGATGATCCAGCCCTATAATCTTCAATCATAATTATGTAGGGGTCTATAGGCCAATCACTATAATTTTTGAGTGTAATAAAATATAGATGCTGATTGCTAGACCTACCACTAAAGGACTGTGTGGCTGACTGGTGTTGAAGTAAGATTTTATATATAAAACATTAACTGCTCACACTAGTACAAAACAAATATAAGTTTATTGTTATTGTTAAATTAACTTAATTATTATTTGTTATTCTGTATGCTTGACTAAACATCTTGTATGGATAGCTATTGTTATTGTAATCACTGGTAGTCTCAAAGGGAAGACTTCATATCCAATAAATACAGTCAGTAAATCATGATGGACTGCCATGGATTAAGGTCACCAAGTTAAAGCCAGGGAACAGAAGCATCATGTCAAATTAATCATGAATTATATTGTTACATTTAAGTACATGTTTAAAGAGGGTAGTGAAAGATCATTCTACATAAGGTCCAAGGTTAGGGGGTATTCATAATATCATGCAAATCAAATGGAGGATGATCTGATCTACCCAAATATCAAGTTGATTTAGTATAAAAGATTGTAAATCACCCATAATATTTTCTTAATTAGAATTTATGTACGGTTATCATTTATACAACCTTACATTGCCTGGGCCACATCATTTATTCAACTTTATATTACCTATGCATATCATTTATCTATCTTTCCATTAAACATGCCATATTATTTATTCAACTTTTCATTATACATGTCATACTACACAACTAATTCAGATGTAAATTTGTTCAGTTTATATCAAATTTATGATAATCATCACTTTAGTTTATTAGGATAGTGCGTATAACTGCACAGTTTGAATACCGAGGAGTAACAGGAATATGGAAATATGAGAAGAATCCATGATATCAATGACCTAAAGTGCAACCTGTTCTATTCTTATCCAATTAACAACCTATTATTGGTTCAAAACATTGTTCAATTGTTCATTGGGAGAATATGGTCTCATACATAATAGACCATTCCATTATAATTTGTGCATCCATCTGTTGGAGGCATGAACTCAGATGGTTGTCATATCTCATCTGTCACAAATCCTGTCCAAATCTGTGGGAATGTTAAACAAGAGCCTAGGAGAATATTTTATTTCAATACACAATAAACTCATCTCCATTACAAATGGTAACTATTGTGTTGAGACAATATCATTTCCATTATAAATGACATCCAAAATGTTATGCATGACATCAGCTAGTTATTATATAGTACATTGTAAAATTTTTATAATGATTAGTTGTTTTTCAAAACCATATGCATCATACTGCTACAAATGACACCACTATGTAATAACTTTCAAGCTAAGGGAATATTTCATATAAAGTTAAACCTAGAACTAGCACTTTTGCATTACTTGAAAGAATTAAAATTAAGGTAATTTAATAAATACTAAATTGAAAGAAATTATAATGTTACAATAATATGGTAGTTATAAAATTTATTAAATGTACATTGATTACATAAGTAATATTTACCGATGCTGTAACCTCGAGAATATGCATGTAAAATGCGATAGTAGGAACCTCTACAGGTGTTTAACCACAAGCTTAGGCTAAGGAAGAAAAATTAGATAAATTGAGTTAATGTGTGGCATGTGCAAATCAGATAAATGAGGAACTAAAAATAATAATAAAATAGCTGGTTGTTATCCAATTAATTGAAGATCTAAACAAAAAAACATAATAACAATTTAAAATGCTGGGTGATTAGGAAATAAATGTTATACTTATAGTAGGCATATAAAAGCAGGAAAACCTCTGTGGAATTTGAAGGGATATTATTGTGAAAAAAGTAATTCATTACAAAACTAGCAAATATCATGTAAAAAGGTAATAGAAAAAGATCAAGGTACTTGTAAATGATAACAAGAAGGGAGTACAAATTAATGGATATAGAAGTGAGAGAAGAGGTAGAAGGGAAGAAAAGGCAAAACCCTGTAAAAGAAAAGATAAAAGCATCCATTTCAGAGGATGTAAGGAACCAGGATGATAAGATATCCTGGGGGATTGGAGATGAAATGGATCAGCCTCAGAAATTAATGTCAGTGGAAAATCAAAGAGAAGACAGTGTAATGGTGGGTGAAAACCCCATCATGATAATGCAACAAATGTTTTACAAACAAAACAGCAAATTGGATCAAATAAAGGCATATCTTTCTGGATTGAAATGAGATCAATGAAGTCAGATATAACTAAACTGATGATCAGTTTAGAAAATAAAATGGATAAACTAAATAATAAAATAAAAACAGTATTCATAAGGCTTAGTAACCAAACTTCAGAATAGAGGGTTGAAGTCAAAGATATGAAAAGAAAAATCAATATGAAAAAGTGATAAGAACAATGGAAATCAAAAGTAAAGGGGGGAAATAAAGAAGTAGATTCAAAAATAAAGATCATGGAAATCATACAAAATAATAGAATGACTAATGTAGAAGAAAAAATGAACTTAATGGATAGGGATAATCAGAGACTAATGGAAGCACAAGTTATGATCAAGAATGAAATCTTGAAAAAAATGAGAAGCAAAATAAATTATGGGACCAAGTAACGTAATTAAAAAATTCAATATACCAGTGTATTGGTATCCTAGAAGATAGGTTAATTAAAAGAAGTGGAGGGATTCTGGGAGATAACCCAAATGAACTCACAGGGTCAAGGGTCACAAGAAAAAAGAGGTCACTCATGGGAAAAGTAGAAAGTCCCATTAAAAGGTATTAAATCAAGAAAGGAATCATAATAAAATAGGTCCCACAATCAGAATTGAAGAAGAGGAGAGGATGACACTCCTGCAATATGTAAATAGGAATAAAGGCCCTGGTCAAAAGAAAAAAGACTCAGGAAGTCAGAAGGCCAAACCTATAGAAAATAAAACTCAAGAATCAGTTCAATATAAAAATAATACAATGCTCTCAGTTAACCAGTTTTGTCAAGTTAAAGGTATTCAAAGGCTTTCATAATGAAACCCCTACTGAGCATCTTAGGAGCCTGGACCTGTACCTCTAAATAAACCAGAACCTATAGGAAGGGGAGAAGATTGTAATTGCATATGCTATTTGCAAGGTGATGCATTAGCTTGAGGGGAGTCTCTGTTTCAGATACTGTCAACCTATGTAGATTACAAATCCCTAGTAATAAAGAGTTTCTGGAATGAAAATAGATAAGAAGCATTATTATATCAGATAATGCACTAGGAGACACATTGGTAAAAATTTCTAGAAGACAGATCACCAAGTTAAAAACCCTGTATAATTACCAACTAAGGAAGAGGCAAATCTTTCACATAGTTTGGCATAATCTTTCCCTGGAAATAAAATGATCATTAATATGGACCAATATTTGTACCATTGAGCAGCTTGTAGGATTACTTGATAGTAGTGACCTAAATAACAAAAACATGAATACTAAATTTTCATGAAAAGAGAAAGGAAAAAAATCTCTCTCAATGTCATTAACTTCAAAAAAAGTAAAAAAAAGCCAGTACCAAAAATGAAAAGAGATTCATCAAAAACCTACCAATATTAGGAATGATGAGATCAATGGTCAACCATTGTGGGGTATAAAACATATATTTGAGACTCCCAATGATGTATCAAAGCCATTGACCTTGGGGTTAATTAAAACTCCATACAAAAAAGTAGCACAACAAACTAAATGGGTCCTTTTATCAAGAAATGGCATTAAATTAGGGGACACAAAATAAAGTAGTCAGGATAGATGATGAGGGCTTAAAAATGACACTGCAACAAAGATATGACCTACTTAAAATTGACTGGATAGCATCAAATGTCCCTGAGGCACTCATATAAGCAAAAATTGTTGAATTTAAAGTGATCAAAAGCATGTTAAGGTCCATTCTTGATAAATACAATGGAATATTTTTCAAAGTACCAGGAGTAATAGATGTGTTTCAACAACACATAAAATTATTAGATGACCAGCCATTTCAATTGAAGTCATACCCCAGATATCATAAGGAAATAACCAAGAAAATCAATAAGATGCTTGAGTGGGGGATTATTTCCAAATGCTCTTCAACATACTGCAATCCTGTAGTGACAGTGAAGAAAAAGATAGGATGATGAGATTTCATCTAGATGCTAGGAAACTAAACAAAATTTACCATTCCTGAGAGGAATATACCACTGCCCATCCATGAGCTATACATGAAATTTGGTGATAAGTAACATATTCTTTACTTTTGACTTACCTTCCAATTATTGACAGATAGAACTCTACCCAGATGATCACCAATGCATTGCTTTCTGGTATGAATGCATCGTATACTAATTCAATCGAATGCTATTCAGATTGACAAATAGTGGCAATGGTCTAACCAGATGTCTAAATCAAACTCTTTTGAAATCAAGCAGATGACCATCATTTATGTAGATAATGTCATAAGTGCCTCATCTACAGTTGTAGAATACTTGGGAAAATTCTTTATAGAATGCCATGATAAAGGAATCAATGTTAATTTTAAGAAAAGTACACTAATGAGTAATGAAGTGACTTTCTTAGGACATATTATTGATTGCAGTGGGATGAACTTAAAACAAGTTGTCCCTAGTTTGTTTAAAACCTACAAACTCATATTCACAAAAACCACAATAGATCATGAAGAGGATCAAAGAAAAGCCTATGACTGAATCAAGTACATGGCAAGTAAGTTGTAACAAAAACCAAGTGAAATCAAATCATCAATTCCAGATAGGAAACTTGGTTTTTAGAAAACATCTCATGCCAGCAAGCTGCAGGAATTTATTTTCCATAAATTTTGTAATGCATATGAAGGACCATATAAGATTGTAAAATCTTCAGGTCCCAATGCATACTAGTTGGACTGTGGAAGTGAGATAAGGGGTACCTATAATTCAAGAATATTAAAATCCTATTATGATTATATTCTGGAAAATTAACCCCAAATATAAAAAAGAGAATTTATGAAGTCATGGATGAACAGATGTCTACAAACACCTACAATCAAACCCACAATCAAATCAAATTCTCTAAGTTATATCCTATTATATTCATATATGCACAAGGTGTTATACCAAGGCTACAATCACCCAAATATGTGATGACATCATGAGAATGAAATATTTATATTTGACTTTAGTCACTTTCTCACTTATAGAAGAAACTGATTTTTCCTAATACCAAATTCAATAAAAAAGGAAGTAAATCAAGTTGCTTCAAATTACAACTTATATAAAAGTTTTGTATTATCAAACATCAAAAGAAAAAATTAAGCAAGGCTTAGGCAATAAAATCATAACTTATGTCAATTGTGAATTAAAACACTTACAGTTTATTTAAATCCTTTAAGGTAAGGAGAAATGTAAGAGTATGGTCTCAACATATTACAAATAAGTTATAACATTAACTATATTATAAATAGATTGTGATATCATTCTGTTTGTTATTTATTATTTTTTTATGTTATGTCTACTGACTACAATATGAGATAAATTGACACTCAATTGACCAGATTTTTGAATTTAATATAGGGGAGTAATGAAGAAGAATGGGATCTTAAAATAAAATTATTACATTTTTTTTTTACAAAATAAAAATTATTAAAGAAACTAAAAATTAAAACTCTTAAACAATGGGAATGCATGCATGATATACAACAACACAAGAAAAAGAAATTGAATTGTTTTAATCAAGACAAAAACAGATAATAAAAAAAAAAAAAAACAGATAATAATTGTTTTTTAAGCTGTATAAAAATAATGCTTAGAAATGAATTAATAATATTTGTTTTATAATTTAATTGCATTATAAAAGAACAAATTATCTCCAAAAGCTAATAATTTTATAATGAATCTGTAGACATGAAGGATTTTGACTGTTGAAGTATTGTTAATAATTTATTAATTATTAACTGGCTAAAGAAATGAAAAAGAGCACACATCTTCTAATATATAGCAGAAAATAGTATTCTAATAAATATTATGCAATATAGAAGAATGTGGGACAAAAACTGTTTTAATCATTATAGGTGGAAAACTGTCAGTCATATGCCAATTAATGATTAAACCCTATAAGCTAATAACCTCAGTAATGTCTTCACCATCACCACATGGAGACAGTAGCAACCAGGATTACAGAGAAAACATCAGTGAACATAGAAATACAATCCACCCACTGGCAAGTCATCACCTCAATACCTAGAGGATGATCAGGTAACATCAAATGGATCACCAACTTCCAAGATACAGGAATCATCTTAATCTAGATAAAACTGGCCATCTTATCATCTATGCACCAACATATTAAAGAATAGTTAAGTACATGAATTAAATTAACAAGTTAAATTATTCAAATTATATCTATATCATGCTGAACCCATTTTACTTTGTTGTACAACTCTTTGTTATTTTTTTTAAAGAATTGATCATCTAGCTCTATAATCATCAATAATAATTATGTAGGGGGATCTATAGGCCAATCACTTTACTTTTTGAGTGTAATAGAATATAGATGCTGATCCCTAGACCTACCATTAAAGGACTGAATGACTGACTGGTGTTGAGGTGAGATTTTATACATAAAACATTAAATGCGCTCACTAGTACAGGGCAAATTTATGTTTATTATAAAATTAACTTAATTATTATTTGTTATTCTGTATGACTGATTAAACATCTTGTATAAATGGCTATTGCCATCATAGTCATTGGTAATGTCAGGGGGGGGTATTATCTAAGAAAGACAGTCAGTAAATCATGATGCACTGCCATGGATTAAGGTTGCCAAATTAAAGACAGGGAACAGAAGGGTTGGTCAACAAGATGATCATATCAAATTAATTATGAATTATATTGTTACATTAAGTAAATGTTTAAAGCAGGTAGTGAACATCCATTCTACATAGGTCAAAGTTAAGGGATAATCATAATATCATGCAAATCAAATGGAGGATGATCTGATCTACCCAAATACCAAGATGATTTAGTATAAAAGATTGTAAATCATCTATAATGAAATAAAATTGTTAATGATTTATTTTACTTAATTAGAATTTGCATATGTTTGTCATTTATTCAACTTTCCATTATCCATGCCATATCATTTATCTATCTTTCCATTACTGATGCCATATTATTTATTCAACTTTCCATTATACATGCCATACTACATAACTAACTCAAACATAAATATTCTTAGTTTATTATCACACATGATAATCACCACACTAGTTTATTAGGGTCACGCATATAACCATGGAGTTTTAATACCAAGGAGTGACAGGAATATGAGAAGAATCCATTATATCAATGACCTAAAGTGCAACCATGTGGTAATAATATGTATTAGAATTGAACTCAGCATACTATAAATGTGATACATTTATAATTGGCAAACTTTCAGGACTCAAACATGTTCTATGACTCTAGTGTACAAATAAAAAAGAGTGGCACCAATAGCTATTTTGTTCAATTCCAATTCAATTAAAGATCTATTATTAGTGATTTACAACTATTCATTTGTGCCATTGGGAGAATCTAGTTTTCTACATAATAGACCTATTCATTATAAATAGTGCAGCCATTGTTGGAGGCCTGAACTCAGATGGTTGTCATATCTGATCTGTCATAAATGCCATCTGAATTTGTGGTAATGTTAAACAAGAACCTAGGAGAATAATTCATTCCATTACACAATAAACTCATCTCCATTATAAATGGCAACCAATGTGTTGGAGCAAGATTATTTCCATTAATATATATATATATATATATATATATATATATATATATATATATATATATATATATATATATATATATATATATATATATATATATATATATATATATATATATATAATAAATTATGTTTTTGGGAACAACTATGTTTAATAAAATAAAATTGAAGAAAAACATGGATGTTTCAACAAATAATACTTGCCTTCAACTGGGTGAATTGCTGTTTGTTTTGCACCATTGAGGCAAGCCTTATTTTGTTGGATTTTGGATATTTCACTTTAGTTTTATTGTATTAAGTATTAAATACAATTGTTTTCAAAAACATAATTTAATAAACACTTTTTGCCTTCGGAAACATTCATTTCAACTTTTATATATATATGAAAATAAAAACATTATTAATCTACCTTCTATTTTGTTTGGACAACTATCTAATAGAATATGAATGAGTATGTTTTAATTATTATGCAATTGCAATTTTATTATTACTTGAGACACAAAAGTTCATAACAATATTAGCTTTGACAAAAATGAATGGAATATTATTAAAATGTTGGCAATGTAATTCAGTAAAGGAATTTTATGTTTCAGTTGATGAAGAAACTTTTGAAATTTTAGAAACTTTAATGAAAATTCGTTGTGTGCTGGATAGAATAATTTCACAATGCAGATCACTAATACATGGTAGGATCCAAAAAAAGTTTCTATTCTATATTATAGTCATAAAATTGATTATGAATATATTATATATAAAATTATTTTTGCATACTTTTGGATTAATAATTGTGATACTTGAAAACCTAAAATGCTTATTTTATACCCAAATTTAAAATTCTATTTCAGAAATCAATATCATAAGATTTGTAATAATTAATATCTCTATAATTATTATTTAAAAATTGTCACTATACATTTGTATAGTGTTTCATCTAATATTAATTTTTATAATATACTTTAATTTTCAATCAAATTTTATTAATCTTGCATGCATTATTAAACAACAAGAAACAAAAACATTTATGACTTTATTAATCTGAGACTATATATATAAATTATAACTTTTTGGGCTGTACCGTGTACTATTTTCCATTAAACACTAATATTTTGATGGACTAGCATCCGCCATTATCAAGGTTAACTTTTGAAAGAAAAACCGTTAGATCTTAAATAATAATATGACTGTGTGCGCCATTATTTAAGATCTAACGGTTTTTCTTTCAAAAGTTAACCGTGATAATGGCGGATGCTAGGCCATCGTAATATTAGTGTTTAATGGAAAATGGTACACAGTACAGCCCAAACATTATAATTTATCTACATTATACAACTGTGAAAACGTTATATATATATATTAAAGGAAAGTATCATATATTATTAATATTAAATGTAAAAGAATCTAATCTCTAAGATATATGAGAACAATGATAATGAAATCATGTATCTGGACAATTTATATTTGCTGTGTAAATGTGATACTCAGGCAATTTAAAACATAATAAGTAAAGAAATAAATTGATCAAAAATGGTATAATAGTTTATATCTACATGTAGAATGGACTCCTAAATTGCTACTTTAAAGTTTATTAGATTTACCAGTTACAATGTCAAAACCAAAAAAAAACAAAAACCAAATGTATAACTTGCATACTTAGAAAATATACAAATAAATTAGATGATAGGGCTTAATACTTGCAAATATATCCATCTAGCACTCTATTGCCTAGATTATTTGCAAATATGAAAATTCTTAAAAAGCACTATCCGCTTAGACTAATGACTGATTTTGGCAAAGCATACTACAATGAAACTTCCAAATTTGTCACACAATTACTTAAAGAAGAACTAGGGTGTAAAAAACATACCATAAAATCATCATTTGAATCTGTGGACATTATAAAAAATGCTACTATTTCTAATGATCATAGAATGGCCTCCTTTTTGCTACAAAACTCTATGTATTAGTTAATTGCAAAGAGGCAAAAAAAATCATCAATTAATTATTAATAAACATGAATATAAATACATATAAAAGACAATTTATCACTAGAGTTCTTAAATTGGATAAACAATGACATCATAGCTACATACAAAAAAGGAAATATATAAGATGAAAAAACCATGGCCAATGGGCTTATCCATTAGTGGAATTATTTGTAGTCAGTCTGGTTTACAGAAACATTAAACATGCAAAAAATGTGTATATATATATGTGTGTGTGTGTGTCACATGGATGATGTATTTGTGCATTGCAGAATACCATTAATCACATGTTCAGAGATTTGAACACAGATCGAGGCTTGAATTGGATAGTTGAGCTGGAAGATAATAATCTAATTCAATATTAGGATTTAAAATTAATTTCGTCACACAATGCACTCCAATTCAAATCATTATAGCCTTGTCCTCCATATTAGAGGATATACAGATATAAAATCTAAAGTACCTACATCTCATAAACTTAGAGAAAAATATGGAACTCTCTTATCTGCTAATCAGACTATGACTAGTTTCAGTATAGATAGATAATACATTATCAAGATATTCCAAATGTTTTTAAATTCTTAAGTTTTAACTTTAAATTACATTTTAGCATTGTTAGAACTTCTTATAATCAATAAATAATGCAATGATCAAACTCATTAAATGCCTTTTATAAAAACAATTCAACTATTGGTAAAAAAATTGAAAGTCAACAGAAATTCTATACAAAAAATAATGAGTTTGAATAGTTAATTCTTCTTTTTTTATGTTTAGCAAAATAGTTTAGAGAATTATTTTTTAATGTTTGTCAAAATAGTTTATATATACTAACATACTTATTGTTCTTACTGCACTATTGTATGTGCAACTTGTTAGATCAATGATGTTGGGTTGAATATGTATATATTTTAGTGAATTTTTAAAATTGAATTTTAAAGGTTGTGAACTTTTTAGTGAATTCTTCTATGGAAGTGCTCATTCTGTTCAATACATGAAGCTTTGTCCCTGATATATAATACATATTACATATTGGTAATGCAAACTGTATTGGTCATGTGACATGTGACTGATTTTTATTAATATTATAATTTTGCTATTAGGGCTTTATATTAAATTGCTAAGCCTACTAATATATGGGATCACTGAATTTAGTTCAGACCCATGTACTTTCTTTAGTTAAAAAGCTGAATTTTAAGACATGTGGGCATCTGAAGATTTATATCTTTTTCTTAATATTAACAATTTTGAGATAGATAAAAGAACCTACTCACTGCTCTTAAAGTATACAATGTTGTATGATCACTCAGATGATCATCACATTTCAGCCACTCTAAGCTACTACAACCCATTATAGTTTTCTGCAAACACTATTGCACTGCCCTGCTTACATCCAAGTCTTAGGGGCTATTATTTATAAAATATTGCCTTGCTCATCTTTGGGAGTCTTAAAGGCAAATATTATACATATATAAAAAAAAAACTATACCTTACTCTCTCTGGAGTCTTAGCGGTAAAATCATGTCAGGACTACTGTTAACTGCTTCATGATAAATAGTAACTAACATTACAATTTGGGTTGGAGCAGTGAATGAGATCAATCAGTCATAAGTGACATGAATACATCACATCCTCAAGACAATGACAAAAATTCCCCATCCAACATCAATACTTGCAACAAAACCAACCAAACTTCACCAATCAAATATCCAATCCAACCTTAAAAATTATGGATTTTCTACAATTTAAATTTTCCAAATATAGATAAAATTACTATTCTACAATTTAACACCATCAATATAATTTTAAATTGAAATTAAGCTATTTTATGACTGTTTTATTTCTCATCATAAAAAAAAATTAAACACACATCTCTCAAATATGTGTTGTATTTCAAACCCTAATTAGCTTATTTCGAGCTCTAGTTGATGTGCCAAAAATGTAACGGACTGCATATCATATATGATCTCAAATAAAAAATAAACATATGTAAGAGACCAAATTATATTTGATGCCTGGAAATTATTGATTCAATGCCACACAATTGGGCCCACCAAAAATGTAACAGAAAATGAATAGATAAACATATAGCTGACCGCATTGTGACATCAAAATGCAATTGGATATAAATAAATGCTGAAAAATTATAATGGAAAATTCCCCATCCATCATCAACACTTGCAGTAGAACCAACCATTTACCTAAATCCATCCCATTACATTTACCAAAACAATAATCCAACCATCCACAGAAAAACTGGAAAGATCCAATAACACTACAACCAAGAGGAATCTTTACTATCATTCAACCCCCCATTCATTTGGCAAAATGCACCGGATCTACCCAATTTCATGTCAATCCATTAGATTGCCTAGAATTCAATCTCAGTCATAATCTAAGTACTTACTCTGTTCAGGTATAAATTATAAGAATATATCTAGCCAATGTGGGCAATGACTTAATGTTATAGTTCATATCGTACGCTCATTAGGTACATATTACATATATGTATTTAATACCAAGAGATACATGAATTCAATGATGTATTCTCAACAAATTATAGATAATCCTTGATGTAAAATCAATTAAAATGAACAAAATTAATTTATGTTAACATAGCATATGTAAATATATAAATATACATTTTAAAAATACCATAAATACAATTCTTACACTTCCACTTAATCTCATTAAAATAATAACACACACACAAAAAAATACATAAAATAATAATACCATTAACTATAGGTCATTCTTAGTATACATAGATCTCTACCTTTCATGCCATCATATTAAAAAAAATAATTTATGATCTTTCATACCAATCTAAACAAATGACATTGTTTATTTTTTTTTTTTTTTAAAAAGGTATCATATCAATATACAATTTATTATTTTATAAATGTAATTGAACTAATGGGTTTGTATGTGAATATTATAAATCATGAGAACTGGAATTGCCGTCAATTGATTTTATAAGTAATTGTTAGTATGTGTCTTATTAATAAAGGATAATATAGGTTTTATTAATAATTAATTTTGTTACTAATGTTATGTTGTTAGTGAGTCAAAAATAAGTCTTACCTCCATTTATATTCATTTCATCATAGTCTAGTCCTTTTTTTTTTCTAACAGAACCATTTATATTTTTTTCTTTATTTCAAAAATACATTTTATATCATGAAATGAATACATCTAAATTCTTTGGTACTTCCAGCTCAAAAAATCCAATGTAGAAGTAATAAAAAAAATACATAAATGAAGAAGAGAAAATCCTAAAATTATAGCATCAGTATGTTAACCATAACGAACAAAAAGTTAGATATCACCATAAAATTATAAACAATTTAGTAAACCTCTTGATCAAACATGAGCATCTTCTTTAAATAAAAAAAAATCATGGTAGATTGAGAATTCTCAGCATCTTTTATTCACTTCATTATCCAAGGTAGTGTCTTCCACAACCTATTGAATTCCCACAAGTTGACCAAGTAGTTTGGATGATTTTTGATTTGGCCACTTTCACCACTGATCTATACACCTTCACATAATATCTGGTATATATATGTGATGGTGAGAATTCATATCTATGGATCATGTTCATCGCCCTCTTCAAAATCCATCTGAGTTGCCTTGACCTTTCACAACGATTTTTTTACTACACCTGCATCATTTTTATGTTATTATATATATCCATAAAATTCTTTTCTTATATCAGCAGTAGAAACATTATAGCTATATACCAAAACAAAATACGATTAAAGCCAGTTTTTTTCTTTTGATGATAAACGTTATTAAATTTACAACTTCCAACAGTTCTAGACTTATCAAACGTTTGATTATGTAACTGAATATTTTATCATATTTTTTATAGCAAATAGTTCAATATAATTATCAATAACAAAAAGGAAAAAAATCTTGGTTCCTGTTATGCTTTAATCAACAGGTTATAATTTGTTTATTTTTAAATTTTTATAGTTTATACAAAAGTTCAGTTTCAATGGATATATAGTGATATTCTTTCATTTCAGTTTTTTTTTTTACACATATAGATCAAATTAAGAACTTACAGTCTATGCATATTTACTGTTCAATAATTCTTCTTTTCAAAATGCAGAAAATGTTTTACCAAAATACAATTTTAAATTAACTGTCTTGCCATCATTAGCGAATAAATAAAAGAAAATCTCATGTATAACCTTCTCGATACATATTTTTAACTTTCCAGCCATTAAAGAACAACAAAAAAAATAGTTGTTATTGTTGTTATGGTTACATTGTAATCATCAGGTTTTCTCTTCCCCTTCCGATTTTATAACACTAGATTATAAAATTGGTTTTATTTTTTTTATAAAACTTTCTCAATTGTTCTGTCAAATTTGTTATTTTAAAATATTAATAAAATTAATTTAATAACAAATTTATGATTTTGTTTCAAGCATTTCCAGTTCTTTAAACTACAATATAATTTTGATTCATACTGTTATATATCATTAATTCATGATTTCAATAGATATATTACTTTTATAAATCAACACATCCATGTATATATTTATGTTTAATGCATTTAATGATAAGGAGAGGTATGAGACTTATAGAGATCCTTACAATATATATATATATTTGCAACCTTATATTTTACCATAGGAATTAATAGATCTGACCATAAACTGTAAAATTTTTTTATTTGTTTGATTTTCTTGTTAAATGAAGTAAATTAATAATTATTGTAGGTATTATGGTTGGTGAGCTGAATCAAAAATGAAATTAAAATGTCTCTAATACTACCTAATAGAATAGATTGGTAAAAATATTCAAAATGTCTTTCTGACAAATTTCGTTAATTATTGCTACAAAATACTTGTGTTTCAATTGTTTTCCTTTTTAGAAAAAGTGTAGTTAATTTTCTTTACATATATGAAAACACAAATCACATGCATATAAAATTGAGATGATTGGAAATTTCACAAGATAGGATGTAGTAGGCCAATTACAATAAATTATAAAACTAAAACATTGATGCAATAATTATATTACAAGAAAAAAACAATCAATTGCTCTTCTATTAAATATCATACTATTTACACCTTTCTTAAACACTTTATCAGTACACTTTATTTATATCAAACTAACAGTTTTGACTGTCTTGCAGTCATCATCAGAGCTACAATATTCAAATATATTATACAATTAATACACTTATCCACATATTGATATATATAATTAAATACACAATATAAACAAAAATAAATATTCATTTTAATATGACCATTATAAATAATCATTCCCCATTTTATTACTTTACTATTTAAATAATTCTATCAATATTTATTTTATATTAATTTATTTTATATCACTTTATTTTATTTTTAAAAAATATTATTTATTATAATTATAAACTTTAACATTTATTCTATTATTTAATACTTATTATTGTCATTTTACTTATATTATAAATCAACTTCTAATCTTTTTTATTTTTTTTAAATATTTTATAATTATCAATTAACTTTTCCCACATTACAAATTATTTTTTTACATTATGAAAATTACCTACATCTTCACAATCCTATTTCCAAAACACAACTGACTAAATTTTCAAAATTTGTATGCTTGTTTAACGCTCCCTCTATTGTCATTTTCTTTAAGTTTATTCTTTTAACCTTTTTCAAATTCTAACTATTATTAATAATAATTGTTTATAAAATTATTGTTTTTATCCCAAAATCCCTTTTATATTCTTAATCAAGATTGCCAAATCTTAATAGGGATTTTGGGGTAAAAATAATAATTTTATAAACAATTATTATTAACAATAGTTAGAATTTGAAAAAGGTTAAAAGAATAAAGTTAAAAACATGACAATAGATGAAGTGTTAAACAAGTGTATAAATTTTGAAAATTTAGCAGTTGGGTTTTGGAAATAGGATTGTAAAGACGTAGATAATTTTTGTAATGTAAAAAAAATTGTAGTGTGGGAAAAGAATTGATAATTATAAAATATTTAATAAAAATAAGAAAAGATTTAAAGTTGATTTATAATATAAGTAAAATGACAATAATAAATATTAAATAATAGAATAAATGTTAAAGTTTATAATTATAAAAAATAATATTTTTAAAAATAAAATAAAGTGATATAAAATAAACTAATATAAAATAAATGTTGGTAGAATTATTTTAAAAATAAAGTAATGAAATTGAAAATGATTATTTATAATGGCCATATTAAAATGTACATTTATTCTTGTTTATATTGTGTATTTAATTATGTATATAAATATGTGTATAAGAGTATTAATTGTATAATTATATATTTGAATATTGTAGCTCTGATGATGACTGCAAGACAGTTAAAACTGTTAGTTTGATATAAATAAAGAATATTGATAAAGTGTTTAAGAAAGTTGTAAATGGTATGATCTGTTAAAGTAGAAATCAATACACAAGAAAAAGAAGAAGTAGAAAATTATATTTCTTCTATTAAATGTTCAAATCTTAGATTCAGAATTTATAAAGCACATTTATTAAAAACCTTCCTTTTCTAACATATAGGCATATACCAAAAGCATTCCTACCAAGTTTAATTTTATAAGTAATTTCATCGATTATATTTTCATCTGTAGTAATAATCTAGGGTATTTATAACTAACTTCTTATAATTCACCATAATAAAACCTTATTTAAATCTTTTGGGTAAATCCATTGATCATTACTTAGACTTTATTCCTACTTTCTTACTTTCACCTGATAACTCTGGAAACATTTATTGATGTTCTAAAACATTATTTGCAAAAACAACTACATCATCTGCAAAATCTAAATGAGTTAATCTCCATTTACTTTTACTCATTTAGCTTTCAATTTTAATCCACAAACTACTTATTGCAGCATTGCTGTAAAATGTTTTGGAGATATGGAGTCACCCTGTTTTACACCCTTCTCAATGTTAACTTTCTTAGTATCATTATGTAATCTAATTGTTGCTGTTGCATTTTTATAAATATTTTTCAGAATATGACAATATCCTGGGTTTATACCTTGATGATCCAATAATTTAATCACTGAAGAAATGCTTATAGAATCAAATGTTTTTTTATAATCTACAAGTCCAAAGAATAATGGCAACTCTTATTCATTTATTTTTTTTTCTATAACTTCTCTCAACACTTGGGTATGATCTACTGTACTAACACCATTTTTAAATCAAGATTGTTTACTTGGTTGAAATCCAATGTTTTCTGTAGATGAATTGTAATTATCTTGATAAAAATTTTGTATAAAACTGATAAAAGGTATTACAGAGACTTCAGACCACTAAATAAAGTATGGAGATATGCAAGTTAAGAGTAACAGGAATAGATCAAAAATACAATATATGGGTGAAAGAACCAACAGGTATTACTGACATTGTTGAAAAAAATTAAAAGACTGAAGTGGAGTTGGACTGATCATATTACTACTAGAGTTGATAATAGATGGACGATTAGAATCTTAAACTAGATTCCAAGAAATTGTAAAAGATTGAGAGACTACATGTGAGATGGATGGATGAGGTAGGAAAGTGTGTAGGGGTGAAGTGAAGAAGAGAGGTTACAGATCAGATAAGATGGATTGAGCTTGGAGAGACATTCATCCTGCAGATGACTATAATGGTTGACAATAATGATGATGATGAAACAGCCGATATTACAGTCAGCAAAATTAATAAAGTTTAGCAGTACTGTAAATCATATATGTGTGCATGAAATCTTTGTGTTAAAAATGTAGTCAGTTTGAAAAATTGTAAGTGTAAAACAATTAAATGAATATGTTTTATTGAGTATTGCTAATCATTTAATAAATTATATATTAGATAAATTTATTAATTAAAATTTCAAGAACTTTATATTGTTTAATATTCTAAAAATGTAGTATTTAATTTTTATTTTTATGTTATGTTCCCAAAATTGAAACTTTACAGACTCTTCATATGCTCAAACTTGCCTGCTTCTAAAGATCATCTTAGCAACAAAACAGATTTTCCCCATACAAACTTGAATAATGAAAAACTTTGAGTAATATTGGATTGTTATTTTGTTAGTCTTCTTTAACATGGAAGAGTAGAGAAACCTACTAGACATTTTACCTATTGGAAAAATGTTTTGTTCATATTGACTTATATGGATAGATTACAACAGCAATGATAATAATTATCACTGTATATTTATCAAAAGGAAACAAAATTTTAATAATTTAAATCATTGATGAAATTTCAAAATTGCATATGGGATGTTATTACACATAAGAAAAATATTTCAATAATCATTCATCTCTTCTTTAAAACTGAATTAACTTATTAAAAATAATAATGACTACATCTTCCTATGGCCTACTTGAATATTATAAATCTCGTATTATTTCATTGATTAACTTATTGTAACTGTGCATATAAAACTGCTGAAAATTGCAATGAAGATTATTTAAACTGATTCAAGTCAATGGATTACTTATTTCTTGCTGGGTCTTATATTTTACATAAAAATGATCTGAAGTATAGCTGGATAGATTCAAATTGCTCAAACTAATAGTTTATCCAATTCCTGATTTTCATATGTATGATAAATACTGATTATTAGGATATTGTTTTAGCATTGCTTTCTAATAGATTAAATTATTAATTGAAAAGAATGATACCTGCCTAATATCTATCTAAGAATAATAGATTTATAATTGTTAGCTTTATGTCTTTGAAAAATGAAGCTAAAGATTTTATAAATTATAGATAAAAATTCTAAATAGATTAATTACCACAATAGACACAAGTCATAATAAAAATAATAATTATGACTTAGTGAAAATTCTTTAGAAAATCATATTATTGATCTGTGCTCTAGATGTCAACTTCCAAGTGGATTGCTGTATTATAGAAATATAGTGTTAAGTGCATATTATAAGATAAATCAAAAAGGGAAAATAATTTTCTTGAACAATAAATGGAAACATAAATTATAAGTTAAAGAACAATAAATAATGTGTTTTAGTCTTGATTTGTTTAAATTATTTATTTTATAATTATTATTATAAATATGATATTAATACAGTTCTCAAGAGAATATTGATAGGACAAAGGTACATGGAGCTACATTAGATTAATAGTAGAATTGGTTACAAGTGTTATGACTGCTATAATATTTGTATTGGAGATGTAAAAAATTTAAGATAATGTACGATCTTCCATAAATCCTTGTTTTATTGATCCTCAATTTCATCCTTATGTTATTTGGTAAATAAATGTATTATGAGTAGGTCACTAAATACTCATAGAATTTGTATTTTTTCTTTATGCCCAGAAAAAATACTAGATCTCATAGATTAAGCAGCAAAGCAATATCATGACATTGATGATTTTCACCTCATAATTTAGATGAGAAAGACTCCTAACCATATACTAAAGTTTTTTAAAGGATAGTATAAGCTAGATAGCATAGCCAGTTATGCCACTAAGATTGATCATTGTTAGATTTATGAAATTGTATTAATTGTAAAAAAAAATAATACTATTACTGAGTAAATAATTTATCTGTTCTGAACTTAGGATCAGATCAACTTCTTTAAATGAGATTGTTACTATGCCAATTATTATTATAAAGACATAAAAGGACATGATAAACATTCCCATATCCATTTTTAATTAATGTGAGGTAATGGATGAGTATTATACATCCTCACCATTATTGTCTTGTTATGTACATCACTTTATTGAAAATACATGCAATGATAACCCCATATTAAAAGTTTTTAGTAGAGAAAACAAACCAATACCATTTTAAAACGTTATGTGAAAAACTTTTATTACTAAGAATAGGTTTTGTTATTTGTTAATAATTTTATTTGTTTATATAATTGTTCATTAACAATAAATTAATTGTTAGTTATAATACTGTTGTTTGTCATTGATTGAAATCATCATCATTTACATACTATCTAAGTCATACTTCTACTTTGTTGAATCAATCCATTTATTGAATTTATTTGCACCATTATTTACTCCCATCTTTAGCTAAAATACAGAATTCAATAAGGTATGATAAGATACAAAAAGTCCTTTTTATAACTTAATTGTATCCAGAACAGATATAATTTTAATTTTTAAGTTATAAATATTTTAAATAATTGATTAAATTTAATTAAAAACTCTGAAATAATGAAGTTAACAATACTTGTAATAAAATAATTGAGAGAGTGCAAATCTCTCAAGCGCTTATGACTACAAACAGCCAATCAAATCTTAAAGCACTGGGACAGAAAATTTTAATAAAAAAAGAGCGGTTCCACTCTCTCCTTTACTTGTCTGTCTATATATCCAAGCCAGTCCAAAGTACTTATATTTGAAAGCATGATTTGCTTAAGATTTGATTGGCTGTTTATAGTCATAAGCACTTGAGAGATTTGCACTCTCTCAATTATTTCAATATCGACTGCGCTTTATAAAATAATACTTGTAATATAAAAATGAGAGAATTAAATTGCTACTCTTATATAAATAAACATACTTGTTTATATTAGAATAATTATTTATCCATAGTACAATGCTATACAGTAGATTCACAAAAGAGTATATTATAATTATACTATGAATTCATCCTAGTATTATGAGATATTTATTATTATTACAATCGAACATAGCATCAGAATATAGAATAGTTATTTATTATTATATTTATCAAATGGGTAAATAAATATACATTCATCTTAGCTTCATTTCTGATAGTTTATATCTGACAGCAAGCGCATATAATATAAACACACTTTTCTCAACTGCAACTCTCGTGCTCATCTCTGATGTGGTCTGAACATGGGATTATATATATATGAAATGTGGAAGTCAACTATTTTTCACAAGCACCACACATACAATTTGACATATACTCTTCTGGGAGAATGCAGTGCATGTGAGAAGAAGTTGCCTGCCGCAATATTTCATGAGTATAAATCACTATTATTAATTATTACACCAATCCATCCCTCCATACACAGTCATATATATATATATATATATATATATATATATATATATATATATATATATATATATATACTACAAAAACATTCCTGTTAACTAAAAACTACTGTAATAACAATAAAAATAATAAATATAATGATAATTAACTATTATAGACAGTCTTTCAATCAGCAGAAATACTTTTGGTTAAGGACAATTGAGGAAGGTTTAATTAAGGAATTAATCAAAAGTCCTTCTGCTGATTGAAATAATAGTTAATTACTGTTATATTTATTATTTTTATTTTTATTACAATATATATATATATATATATATTGTACCGGGTTCGAATATGTGTCCTTCGAAACACCAGCCTCTTAGGCAGAGAAGAACATACTCGGAGAGTATGTATGTCCAAACAATAGTTATAAAATATATAACTAGCATTACATTTCCAGGACATAACTTCTTCTCGACTGTTGAGTTCAACACCATGTTCAAAGCACTTTTTTTGTTTGTGTATAAACACGGGCGCCAGTTAATTATCCAAGAATGAATAAATAACGTGCTTTGAGCAATGGCCACTAACTCAATGCCTAAAAATCCACGACTAGCTTTGATGTTTGTAATCACTAATAGATTATACATAATTAGTGGTTAAAAGAATTGATAAAAGAATTGTAAAAGGAATTTATAAAAAGAATTGACCGACAAATAAAGTTTAATTTTAAAGACAATTTATTAACTAACATTTACTAATTTTAAACATTTTATAATTCCAATAAAACACACACATATTTTAAATTAACATTTCTAAACTAGTTTAAATATTTCTGTAGATTTTAATAATAGAACACTGGTATTTATCTAATTTAACTAATAACACTGATATAATGATCACATCCATATTAACTCATACACTCACATATATAATAATAAAGTATTACATAGCATTTGAAACTTAAACACACATATCAATAGTTCATTTTATGTATGATATAGAGTTCATATAATTAGATTCTTGGAGGATTCACACGAATTAATGCAATGCAATGGCTATTACAATATAAACCAAAATAAGCAAATGTTTTACCTAGGATTTTGAACATAGATTTAGAACTTTGTTTTCTTCTTGTTTGTTGCTTCTTCTAGCCAGCTGGGACATTTTATTGATGAGTTTCCTTATTATTTACAATCATTACTATTGGAGACAATTAAATGCTGAAGGAGATTTTCTAAGATGTTATGCTGACATTATTTCACGGGCAGATCTTGCTATTTTCATCGGACATCAAGCTGTGGAGAGGCATGAATTTCCCAAAACTGCTCAGCACTGCATTTTTTTCTGGATACAATTAACTCAACTGATGGTCTTCTCTTGACTTAACTGACTCAATTAATTTCTGAATTCAACTGATTATCTGATAAAATTTTACTATTTATACCTGCGAAGTGTTTTTCTTTTCGATATCCTCCGGCAATATCTGATGTCGAAATTTCATTGATAATCCTTTGACAACGTGTTTTGGAAGATTTTTTAATTAGTAATAGCCATGCAGAAGTGTTGTTTTATATTAATAATTAATTAATAGCCATTGCTGTGTTTTTTAATGATAATCATCTTTAACTTTCAATTATTTATAATAACATTTATTACACATACATTTATTCTATTATTGACAATCACACATATATACGCACATATATTACTAGTTTTAAGATTACTTTTTCTTTAATTTGAATGAAAAGAGATTTGTATTTTTTAAACTTTAAATTATTTATATTTTACGAATACTAATAAGAAAACTCTTTACTTCCTTTTTATAAAACCTTTAGTTTAACTTTTCTAATGAAATACCCCTCTCCCCTTCTAATTAATTAATTGTAGCTTTTTATTTCAAAAACTAATGATGGAAAACTATTTGATTCATATCTTTTTCGAAAACAAACTGTAATAAACTCTTAAACTTTTAATTTTACTTTTGACAGCAAACTGATTTTGTTTACTTAAAGAAACCTTTTAGATTTTTATAACTTATTTATTATTTAATAATTTTTTAGGCAAAATCATCACGTGCCAATTTCAATATTGGTACAATATATAATGATTGTTGACTATTTATAGATAAGCCTAAAATTTTTTAAAAACAATAATGAAATAATATTGATAGTTGATATAAGTATATTGATTTACATAATAATTTTAAAAGTATTATTAGTAATTTATAATATATATATATATATATATATATATATATATATATATATATATATATATATATATATATATATATATATATATATATATATATATATATATATATATATATATATATACTGTTTTATTACAAATTATACAAAAGAAAATATATGAAAAATAAGATATCTTCAATGTATTACATATATTTTCGTATAAAAAATTATTGAAAAGTAATATTTTTGATGCACTTATAAAACATTGATCTTTTTATTTAAACAAAATAAAATACTGCATATTAAAATAATAACAGAAATTGTTATTGTTAAATAAAAACGTATTTGAAATTTTTTACAGCATACTAAAATAAAATAAAGTTAATATTAATACTACGAACAAAAAAATTCATATATTTTCAAATTAAATATTCGAAGCCATTATAATTATAAAAATAATAATTGTGATACTTTAGATTTTATAGATTAATACAAGTGAAAAACAAATTCTTGAATATAAGAAGGTCTTAAGAAATTAAATTGATTAAATAATAAGAGTAGAGAAAATATTACTTTATAAATAAAAATAAAAAAAATAAATAAAGGGAATATATATATTGTAATGGGAGAAAGATCTTTGAGATTCACATATACTGACCCTAGGGGCGCCACTAGTCCGAAAATAGGAACTAGACATTTATTTTAGGGTGGACAGGATATGCAAATCAAAAGGCACCGAACTACACTCAGGGAGGAACAAGATATCTTAAAAATTATTTAGACAGCTGAGAAATCAAAGCACAAAGACAAACGTCAGCCAAATAAATTTAAACAATTTATTAATTTTATAAGTTAGACAATATAGTAAAGACATCTAGCCACGAATATAAAAGTGACTTATGTTAACATGCGTATATTTACCAGAGAGTGCACAAGAGTACGACAAACATGAAGGCATTAAACATTTTGGCAATAAAATTCTCTCACTTAAAATATAAGAAATGGTTAGGATAATATCTTCTTGCTGGCCAGTTGTAAAATTACAAAAACAAACAACAACCCTAGCTTCCTGAATCAGGGATAATAAAACAGTTACTGTCCCGCCGGAAATCAACGTAACCAGCGCGGATGTCCAAGCAGTAATATTCTAATTACTGTCATTAAAATGCCACAGGACTGCTGTGCATAATACTACATTCAAAGTAAACATGGTTGATCTCACTTACAAGACAGCAAAAGATATTTGATTACGATCTTACATAATCCACAAAGAAATAACTACTTTCAGACAACCCGAAGAAATAACTTGACAAATAGCCAGCAAAAAGCACAAATGAAACATGCTTAAAGATTCTTTATTTTACAACTAAGGGCAGGTGAATAAATAAAAACTATGAAAATTGCCAATGCGTTTTGTAATAGTTAATGAAATAATCAGGTATATATTAAACATATAAAATACAATCTCCTAATGCACCCTCTGATAAATGAAAATTGCAAACAAACTTGGAATCTTAAAACTAAGATTCTAAGACACACTTTAATACTAGAAATAGTACATACAGATAATAAATAATTAAAAACAATTAATACCATTTTAAAACATATTTATCATTTGATCTTTAGCCTTTCTTCTCCACACCACCCTGCACACTTTCTTATTTCATCAATTCATCTCACATGTGGTCTGTTTCTGGATCTTTTAAGATTTATAAAAGAGAGATATACTATTATATTATTGAAATTTTTTTCAGATGAAAAAACAGTGCAGGAAATGATAAAACATTTGTAAATATAATTTTTTAAAGATTTTTGTAAGACATTTGATGTAGCTGAACATAAACAATTACTTCATAATTCAATGATTTATGTAAAAAAGATAACTTACTCAGCTATACTAAATAATAATTATATTGCAACTAATGCATAGTAGTAATAAAATAAACAATATATCGATTTCCTCAAGATTTCTTGCTTTTATAAATATTTTACTTTTCTGATAATACTTATTGTAAATGTGAATAAAGATATTAAAGTTGTAATTAAAGATTGACAAAAAGTTTTAGAAAATTGTCCTTACATGGAATGTAAAATATTAGTATATGCTTATATTTATTTGACTGTATGTATATAGAAATATATCAAAATGGCATAATATTAAATGTATAGAATAAAATAGAGAGCATACAATAGACATCTTGGAATGATAATAGATGGAAAAAATATTGGATACATATATATATATATACATTTTAATTTGTGCTTTTAGATATTTAATTTAATATTTTTCAAATCAGTGAAGCTTTCCACTGAATGTTCTTGTTATTATATATAAATTTTATAAATTTTTACAATGTTATGAAATAATAGTTAATTTATTATAATATTAAGACTAATGTTACTGAAGGAAAAATCGTTGGTTAATTTTATATTAGAAAATTAAATTTTTAAAAAGTGTCTTGGTTTTATACACTTCTTGAATATATTTATGATTATATGTTGGACTATTTCTATTATCTATCAGTAAATGTTGAATGTATAAAAAATTTTAAATTTAATTTAATCTTTTCAACTACAAACAACTTGTTAATAATAACATTCAAATAGACAACACAGTTTAATAATTACATCTCTAGCCAGTTTAAGACATTATTTTTCATAATGTCTAAACTTCAACATAGCATTGGCCCCATACTGAATACTTATTTTTGTCTGAACGTTTCTGATGATGATATATTAGATTTGTCTATTTGTGTATTGTTACCAACAAGTTGTTTGTATTTGAAAAGTTTAAATAAAATTTCAAATTTTCTATACTTACAACATTTATTGTTAAATAGATGATGAAAATAGTCCATCATATCACATCTAATATACCATTATCACAAACTTTTAGGCAAATTCTTGAATATCTAATTCTAAAACAATATCAATACTTAAAATATAAATATCTTTTGTTAAAAGATTTCAGATTTGTTTTCAAAACAAACCAAACAAAAACAAAATAGATGCATATATATTTGCAAAATTATAAAAAAATATATAATACAAGTAAAATAACTATGTTTTTAAATTATTTAATATTTACCTAATGAATTTAAAAAATAACCATGATAAATGAAAAATGAAATTAAAAAATCTGAACTTAAAATAATCAATAATATATTCACTATTTTAATATATATAATTAATATATTAGTTTAATATAATTGTTTTGTATCATTTTCTTATTTTGTATTATATTTAAATTCAATAAAATAGTAATTATTTAAATTGTTTATATCAACATTTTCTACACACAAAGATAATTATGACTGAGTAAAAAATGTTAATAGTTTACGATATTAGATAGTAATGAGCGCGAGAGGTTTGCAGTCTCTCTCAATTTAATTACTTCTTTATTATAAAATATTTAATAGTTTTTGATTTTATTTTTAAATGTCTTAACTAGATTCTCTTTTAAATGACAGTGATTTAATATATAAATATATAATCAGTAAAAATTATCTCTATATAATAAAATAAACAGTGAAAAAATTTCTCTAAATTTTTATCCAGCTATTTAAACATTTTAAAAGGAAATTTACTTTTTATTCCAGCCATTTAAATAATTGCAATAATAGTAATGGCGTTGACTTAGTGTTCAATCTATATAGACGGAGAAGTTGGTTGACTCAAGTTCAAAACTATGAAATAATTTTTTTTAATTTTTATAATAAAAGTAGGCATAATCGGAAGTTGGGTATATGAATCAATAATAGCCACTTGACCCTTAGTTAGAAATAATTATTTATTAAGACCCATATCTTACTCACGTATGGAGATATAGCTGTAGAAACTATAATTAATAATGTTAATAACATTTTTTGAATTCTTTATTTACAATAAATTTGAAATATAGAGAAAATATCATCATCATCATTTTCAAACACTTGATTTTTTCGAAATTATTATTAAATGAGATGGCCATATTCGTGAGACATTCCTGAGTGGTAAGAAGTTTGTAATTTTTGTATTTTGGGTTTACTTTTTAACTATTAATCTAACTTTTTATTTTTAAATAAATAGCTAAATATATAATAATATTAGTTGTGGGCCAGCAATGAAGAGAAAAATCCTTAACTAGTTGGAAAAAAAGTTTCAGAAGATTTGAAATCCAGATTATATAAATATATTCATACGAATGTTATCACAGGTTGCAGATATAAAAAATATATTTTGTGGTTTATCTGTGTAAACTTTTAATTATACAGTTTTCATTTTCCAGTTGAGGACTTGTGTTATCAAGTTGAAATGTTAAGATTTTTTAAATTAAAAGCTTACGTAGATGAAACAGCAATATATATATATATATAATTATATTTAATGTTTTCATTATTATGTGATGTAAACAAAATATTTTTTGGGTTAAACTGTGTATTATTATGTATGTTTTGATGAATTAACATTTGTCATTGTCAAGATCATGTTAGACTTCAAATAATAACAAGATTGTGTGTGAGGTAAAGAATGAGATTGAGCATGAAGTTGTAGAGTATTCAAAGTGTGTGGATTAACCAAATGTTTTACTTTCTGCAGTTTAATCGATAATTGCTTTCAAGTTTATATAAGAAGTGATGACATATGTGATCTCCACAAGTCTAGGATATGATATGCTTTATCAGCTTTACTTAAACTAGTTGGTCTTTTTAATATTTCAATAGACTCCATCATGGTTCTCAAATTATACTTTTCTAAATTAGAAATTATTTTAGCATTACCAAAATTAGGTTTGTGACCAATTTCTAAAAAAATGTGAAGTAAAAACAGATGTATGTAACTTCTGATTAAAGACATTTTTATGCTTCTTAATTCTGACATTAATTCATCTACTGGATTGACCTACATAATTTTTTGAGCACTATAAACATGGAATTTCATAAACATCCTGGTATTTCAGGAGTACTCTGTCTTTAAGTTTATGAAAAAAAAATACCATTTGTTTTTTGCTAGTAGAAAAAATAGTCTATATGTTAAAATTAAGTAGTCTTTTACTAATCTTATCAGTGACTCCTTTAATATAATGTAAACCACTTTATAACTAGATGAGACTCATTTTTTCTTTTTTTCTTTTAGGTATTAATGCAATGTAACAGTTTATATATTATGTTTTTATTGTAAGCATTACAAAGTAGAATATTTTATAGTTAGACAACTTCCATATTTTAGTTCTATTTCTTGAGTATGATAATCTTTAACAGACAAACTACAAGTCCTCATCAAAATATTTTTTGCTATAGAAAATATTTAAGCAGGATGATGATAAAAATTAAAATTAAGATATCTGTTTGTATAGGTGGATTTTATGTAAACCACTATTGATAAGGAGTCATTCAATGTTCTTGCAATCAAAACATCTGAAAAAAGAAGTCATTTGTTGTCTTTAATTCCACAGAAACTTAATATTAAGATGCCAATCATTAAGAAAAAACAAAAGAAAAAGTACGTGCCAATACCATGAAAGCATCTAACAAATATAACATCTACATATAAGCCAAATAGAAGGTTTCTTAGTAGCTGCTTCTAATACTTGATTTTCAAAACTATTCATGAAGAGATCAGCAATTACAGGTGACAGTTAAGATCCAGTCGAAAATTCTTTAATTTGTTTATACTTTTGAAAATCATGAATAAGAAGGTAAAATCTTGTATTGAGCTATTACAGATAAAGCTTCTTCAACAAAAATATTAGTAAACATATAAAAATCAGTTTTAGTTACTTTAAAATTTATAATAATGGAAATAAAATGAATATTTAATACTTGATGGAATTTTGTCTGTCAATGTTTGTAAGCATTGGGCTAAATATCAAGCTAAAGCATGTGGGAGAGAATTTATAGCAAACACAATAAATAGATTACAATAGTACCTTAGGCTTATGAATTTTAGGCAAACCCTAAAATTTAGACTATAATGAAGACCCTTTCTTTTAAACAAATTTTAATTTTCATATCCTCATCTATACTGGAACCTTTGAAGACATTTTGTCCTTTTTTCCTAAATATGTCAGAGGAGATCTATCAATATTTTTGACTCAGATATGTGGATTAATTCTTTTCTTATTTTTCTTAATGATAGATATTCTAATATTAAGTTTACTATGAAAGTTGGAAATAACAAATCACCTCCTTTTCTAGGTGTTTTGATTACAGAAAAATGTGATGACCCCTTAACAATATCAGTTTACTGAAAATCCACCCGTACAAACAGATATCTTAATTTTAATTATTTTCTTCATCCTGATAAAATATTTTCTATAGCAAATAATTTTTTTGATGAAAGTTTGTAATTTGTCTGATAAAGATAATCCTACTCCAGTAATAGAACTGACAAAAATATTCTACTTTCTAATGGTTATGATAAAAACATCACATATAAAGCATTACATAGCAGGGATACTGAAGTGAAGAAGGAGGATGACATTGATAATTCAACTAATTATAGAGTAGCTTTATATTATATTAAAGAAGTCATTGACAAAGCCAGTGAAAGATTATCTAATTTTAACACAAAGATTACTTTTTACATAAGCAGAAAAAATAGTGGTTTTTTTTTTCATAAATGTAAAGTCAGTATATTTTTAAATACCAGAGTGTTTTTGAAATTCCATATTTACAGTGTTCAAAAATCAATGTAGGTCAATTAAATGGATGAATTCATGTTATAATTAAGGAACATAAAAATGCCATCAGTCAGAAGTTAAAAACATCTGCTTTTACTTTACATTTTTAAAAAATGGTCACATATCTTATTTTGATAATGCTAAAATACTTGCTAATTTGGAAAAGTATGATTTGAGAACTATGGGAGAGTGTATTGAAATATTAAAAAGACCAACTGGTTTACATAAAGCTGATGGAACATTATGTATCCCAGCCTTGTGGAGACCACTTATTTTATTTCTCCCTTCTAATATGAACTTGAAATCTATTAATAGTGAAACTGACGAAAATGAACATTTTATTAAGCCAAATATTCTGAGTAGTCATATACTTTATTCTCAATTATTCTTTACCTCACTATCAATCTTATTACTACATGAGATGTAATAATTTTTCTTTAAAAACTTGACCTTGACAATGGTGGATATTATTTCGTTAAACTTTGGGAAGTAATACCAAGTAATGCATAGTTTAACCCAAAACTTACTTTGTTTATATATATATATATAATATTATTCAATGTCTGTATTTTTAAAGCAATATACGTAATTATATAACTGAACATTTGTAAATACAGTAACTAAATAATTAAAAATTTTATCCACTTAGGAGCGCTTTCGATTATCTCAGTAGTCTATGTCAACTAAAACTTTGAAATGCTAACTTTCCCACAATTCCGTGATCTTAACGTTTGCTGCTTGCCTGTTAATTAAGTCATGTTTATATTTATATATTAGCATAGTTTCTTTTATTTTTCTTTTATTGTTATTTTTTTCAATTTGCAATATTTTTACACTGTTAAAATAGAAGTCAAAACCATAAATACACAATTTATTATTTGTTTTGATTTCTGAACTCATTTTAATTTTTCCAACGTACATCTAGATTCACCTATATATATATATATATATATATATATATACACTGCCACACCTATATATCGATTTATAAATGACAATTTTTATTTATAAATGAGGTTTTATCTTTGGAGTTATTTATTAATTTGTTTAATATAGGAGGTGGTGTAAAATGCAATATCACATATTCCTGTATAAATTTTCCTTATAAAATTTACTTGATCATTTGAAATATATGGGATTGATATCCATATTTTTTATATTAACAGGCAAGCAGCAAACGTTAAGATCACGGAATTGTGGGAAAGTTAGCATTTCAAAGCTTTAATTGACACAGATTACTGAGATAATCTAAAGCGCTCCTAAGTGGATACATTTTTTAATTATTTAGTTACTGTATTTACAAATATTCAGTTATATAATTATATATATATACATTGCATATAATTAAAAGTATTTTTATATGAAATAAGCCTTTTACTAAATGTCATTAATACGTTACATGAGAATGATTGCTTCTGTAAGTAAAGATCCCTTTATTGTAGCTCAGTTTCTGCTCCTTCATATGCTTCAACTTTTTATGAAATCGAGCAGTAAAACATTTTACTTTGTTTTAATGTCAATATTCAAATGTCGAAAAAATAAACAAACATTTTAAAAAAGTTAATCTAAATTATTTTTTTTAATAAGCAATATAAATAAAACACAGAGCAAATGATGATCAACAAAATCTAATATTTCAGGAAAACCATGCAATTTACTTTTTGTTGCTCTATTGTGTAATTAGTTTTTCTTAGATTCTAATTATTTCTTTCTAAATAAATGACATTTACAGAAAAGTCTTCTGCAATAGTTTATAAGTTGATAGATTAAGCTTTAATACGAATTCACATTTTCATTAATCTTTATATAATTATAATGAAAATATAATGAATAAATAGTTCAATCTACGCTGTAAACAAATTAAAGAAGAGATATTTAATTAAAATAAGATTTTCTTATGAAATTAAATTGCTTTAAGAAAAAATACATATTTAATTAAGTAATACATTTAACTATTAGAAATAGGTATTACTAGTAGTAAAAATACTAGTAATATAATTAAAACTTTTAGAAAAAAGGATTGATTCGAAATAAATAAGTATGTACTTAAATAATTTAAAAAATGATAGAGTGTCTTTATATTTTTATTTATCTGATTATAATATTTTTTGATGGTATTTGGAGTTGATGAACTTTTATTTTCCTAATTGTAATACAAATATTTACATAAAAATTACGCCAAATTCACAATTCACACAGATTAGTCAAAAAAAAAAAAAACAACAAAAAACAACAACAACAACAACCAATTCTAAAACACAACCAATGGTTTCGCTCGTACAAGTAGATTTCTCAATTATATAATTAAGAAGTCTGCTTGTAGCAGTGAACCCATTAGTTGTGTTTTAGAGTTTATTTTTTTTTGGCTAGTCTGATTGAGTTGTGAATTTGGGGTAATTTTTATTAACTAGATTAGCTTTCGACTTTTAATGTTTAAATAGTCACGTATATATATATATATTAAAGAAAAATAAATTTAATAAGAAATTGTCATAACAATAGTTTTACATTTATAAATAGTCAGACCTATTTAAATAAAAATATAAAACTATAATCCTTTCATACAAGCACACACACATACATTTATATGTTAAATGAAGATCCAAATAGACTAAAGATACAAATATTTTCCAGTTAATCTGAGCCCTAATAATTCATCATATATATAATTACTGTCAATTCAAAGGTATTCTCTAATTAATTTTGATATTAACAGAAATTTTTATGAAATTGACGATTTCATGTATAAAATAATAAAGTAAATATGTTTCTTTGACTTTTCTTTTAATTTCATTATCTTCATAAAAGACAATCTTTATGTTACTGTACAATATTTTATGGCCAGTGTCAACTTGATGAGTGGAGAAATTGAGAATTAAAATATCATGCTAAACAAATCTGAAAATCAGTTCATCCAGTAAAAATCTTTCATAGGATAAACAATAATCATTAGCTTGAAAAATGCCTACTTCTTAGTTATTCTGAATGTAGCAAACAATTTTTTTTACTTATAAATATCAAAAGAATAATTCAAATTTTGTTTTATATATTTATAAACATGAAATTGGCTATAAAATATTTCTCAGTAATGTCAATACTTTTTTAATGAAATTAATGAAGTTGAAGATAGACAAAAAATACTTTCAATTAATTAGTTTGGATTTGGATCTTTTAATATTTAAATAGTTGAAATACTTTAGAGGTACTTTAATTTTATGTTGCTAATAATGTTTAAGATTTTTTTTTCAGAAAGTCTATTTGTTTTTATAGATAAAACCCTGATCATGAAATTTTTTTTAAAGTTAATCAACAGTTTTATATTTTTAAATATTTTTATTTAACTTAAAACTTTGTTTGTTTGTTTGTTTAGTATACATTTGTAATTAAAGTTTAACAGACTTGTATCAAACAAATTTCCTTCAAAATTGATACATGTGTTAGAAATCATTGACAATGAAATACTATAATGAAATATTTCAGGATTAAGTAAATAACCAAATTTCAAACACATTGATGTATAGTAAGTAATCAGTGATATGCACAAGAGGGTGATATATTTTTCAAGTGCTTTTATTTAAAGAAAGTTTAAACTACAAAGTAATAATCAATTACAAAAAAATAAAAATAAATACATTTCAATTCAATGTGAAAGTAGCTTTTTTTCATGGGCAAGACAAATCGGTAACTTTATCACAAATTTTAGGCAATTTGGAGTATTAAGATGGTGATATTACATTAGGCTTTTCTTTTCTATTTTGCAGTTATCAGTAATATTAGTTTAGTGTATATACTTTTTCATACATAAAAATCATTAATTAAAATAATTAATTAAAAAAAACCTGAAGCTGACAGTATCATACAGACCTCTGCAAAATTTGAAAATAAAACAAGCTGATATTGCCTGATTGATAAATTATTTGATTAGAAGGCAATTCTGAATGTGAATTTTATAATAATAATTTAAAAATAAAAAATGTATTTTCAATAAAATAAATTTGTAAAATATTTATTTTAAATGAAAAAAACTTCACGCTTACAAAAAAAATTTTATTTGAAAATATTTAGTTTTAAAAAGACCAGTTATAAATACTTTCAGGAAACTGGAAAATCTGTTTTTACTGACTAACAAAAATGAATCTCATAAATTCCAATAACAAAAATTTTTTGTAAAATTTTAATATTAATTTTGAATTTTAAGTCATATTTTTCTTTTATATGTCTCAATAAAAATTCATTTCTATTTTTAAAATGGAATTTAAATAAATATTTTGTTCTACAATTTTTCATGAATAGACAAGAATACCTTATATTGTATACTGCTTTATCTTATAATTTTGAAAACTTCAAATGTTAACTTTTAAAATGTCTACCATATGAAAACTTACATATGCAATAAATAATATAAAGAATATCCATACATGTCATAGAATAAAGGTTTAACTTTAAAAATAAAATATTACAAACATGAATAAAGGTATAACAAATCTTTCAAATAAGAGGGGACCAGTTGGAACCTGAACAGATTAAAATGAATACAATTTTATTTTGTTTTGATTGTAATTTTTTTTTTAAAAAAGCTAATTTTATACACAAAATAATATTAAAATTATATTTTAATACACTACAAATATTCTTTAAAATTTTATGCATAATGTGAGTTTAATTTTAAGTAGAAATAATTACAAAAATATTTTAATACTAAAAAATTAAAAATAATAACTAAAAATATGTTATAATAAACATTTTCTTCAACCACAATTGGGTTTTTTATATTAACTTAAAATAAAACTGTGGAGTATCCAAAAAAAGTAATTAAGTCACTTCTTGTTACATCAAGTGATTGAATTATTTAATTTCTGATATCCCACACAAGTGTTTGAAGTTAAATATAAAAATGTCAATTGTGGTTAAAGAAAAACTTACTTTTTATTTTCTTTTACTGCAACCATAAATAAAAGTGTTTATTATAAAATATTTTTATATGTAATATTATTTTATTAAGCTAATATTAAAACAATATCTTCAATTAGTAGTTTTTATGATTTAACTGGTCATGTGATACCTTATGGTTTATACATTTTTATTTCTGAGTTCTACTTGTTCATTAGAAAATATTTTCTGCTTTTTGAAAACAGTTTATTTTATTTTTTTGACATTTTATTCTTTATGTAATACATTGAGTGTAATAAAATTAAATTTTTTCTTAACATTTCACAATATTTAAAAAATTATATATATATTTACAAAAAAAAAAAACACACACACAAAACTTCTTTATAAGTCTTGATTTAATATATTAATTTACTGATGTATAATTGTGCACATCTAGTATAAGGCGTACAATGTATATATTTTTTGTCAATAAATATTTACAACTGAAGTTTAAATATTGACTGATTAAATTTAATCCTTTTAAAACATGATTTGGGTTTTATTAGAGAGATAATCTGGACAGCAATGCACTATTGATCAAATTACTTACTACTTACTAATTGGAAAACATGAAAAGTAGTAACTTATTCATTGTTACTCTATGAGAATCATCAGAGAAGTCTTTGAATAACCTATTGCAATTGTATTTAAAGGTTATTTTGTCTACATATCTTCACCTATATTCTATAGCACAATTGTACTGAGAAAACTTATTGTTTATTTCTTTTGGCAACATATGTTAATTTAAAAGTATAAGTTAGTGATAAATAGATTGGCAGGAGTATTTAAATATTATGAAAATTTGCTGGTTTAAAACATTTTCAGTTTATCATTATGCATATAAATAAGCATTTATTTTATATATAGTGCAATGTTTATAAATTGTAATACATTAAAGATCATCCTTTCAAGCTATTGTGCATGCGCTTTTTACGAATGTTAATAATAAATGCTTTCACTCACAACACAAGATATAGTATTTATGAAAGAATAAAATGAATCCACTTATTCTTTCCAACCCAAATGCTTATATATGGGAAATCTTAAGTACTGAAAATGAAAGCGTGAGGATAGACCACTCACTTTGAAAGAATAAGTGAATTCATTTTATACTTTCATAAATACTAAATCTTGTATTGGGAGTGAAAGTATTCATTTATTATTAACACTCATAAAAAGCACATGCACAATAGCTTGAAAGGATGATCTTTAATGTATTACATTATGCATATAAATAAGCATTTATTTGTATAGCGCATGTTTATAAATTGTAATACATTAAAGATCAGCCTTTTCAAGCTATTGTGCATACACTTTTTACAAGTGTTAATAATAAATGAATACTTTCATTTCCAACACAAGATATAGTATTTATAAAAGAATAAAATGAATCCACTTATCTCTTCAATCCCAAATGCTTATATATGAGCAAATCTTAAGTACTGCAAATGAAAGTGTGAGGCTAGACCACTCACTTTAAATTACTGTTTATGCTGTCTGAATGAATGACGTCAATGAAATTATCTAGAATTTACCAAATGTCACTCTCAAATGAAACCTAAACATATGTAAATAATCATTTATTTATATAGTGCATGTTTATAAATTGTAATACATTAAAGATGAGCCTTTTCAAGCTATTTGCATGCACTTTTTATGAGTGTTAATAATAAATGAATACTTTCATTTCCAACACTAGATATAGTATTTATGAAAGAATAAAATAAATCCACTTAACACTCACAAAAAGCACATGCAAATAGCTTGAAAAGTTTGACATTTAATGTATTACAATTTATAAACATGCACTATATAAATAAATACTTATTTACATATGTTTAGGTTTCATTTGAGAGTGACGTTTGATAAGTTCTAGATAATATCATTGACATCATTCATTCAGACAGCATAAACAGTAATTTAAAGTGAGTGGTCTAGCCTCATGCTTTCATCTGCAGTACTTAAGATTTGCCCATATATAAGCATTTGGGTTTGAAGGGATAAGTGGATTCATTTTATACTTTTATAAATATTATATCTTGTGTTGGAAAAGAAAGTATTCATTTATTATTAACACTTGTAAAAAGTGCATGCACATTATGCATATAAATAATTTTCTGCTTAAATCATTATAATATGTAATTGCTTTGCTTTAGATTTATTTGCCATAAATGTTAAAATATTTGATATTTTAAGAAAGCATTATAATTATTTTATGTTAAAAATTTTTATAACTTTCAAGTAGACTCTTTTACAGCCAATGAATTAAGCATATTTAATTTATAATAGTGAGTTTATTAACCAATATTATTTTGTGTTTAAGGCATTATAATTAGACTTAACATTAATATATGTAATAAGATCATTTTACATTTTAAAATGTAATCAATTTTTGGTTAATAATTATAAATAAAGAATTTGTGTATTATGATAGGAATAATTACCATGTGAACTCATTGCTAGATGACAATTAGGATTTATTGTATAAAAACTGTACTAGGAAAACTAATTGACCTGTGTATTATAATGAAACTTTATATTTAATTATAATTTGCAAAGAAATTGGTGGCATACTTTTTTAAATGCTACCTGGCATAATAAATATTGTAATCATATATTTACCCTCTGGATTAGATATATATTTTAAAGCAATAAATTTTTTTATAAGGTTATAATAAGTAAATTTCTTTTTCCATACTATTATGATAAAAATCTTAAGTTATATGTTTCAAATAGATGTAATAGATAAAGTTGTTTTATGCTGTCTGAAATGGTTAGTTAACTTTGTTAGGATTTTTAGTCATTGATTTTTAAAATAAATAGTTTGAGAGTAATAGTTATGATTTATTAGATATTAATTTAGGTGAGAGTATTTAAAATTAGACTTTAAAAATAGTAAATAAAACTGACTGAGATTAGTGTTAATTTTTAATTTCTTTTAAATGTCAATCAATACTTAATTTATTTTCATTGTATTAAAAATGGCTATATTTCATGAACATGTGTGTTTGAAGCATGCATGTAAAATATTAAAAATTAAAAAACTTATTAAATGTAGCAAGAGTATTTTAAAATTGGATACATGTATTATAATATCAATAAGTTTTAGTTATGATAAAATAAAAGAGTTAAATAAACTGAGAATAGTGTACTTAATAAAAAAAAATGTTAATTTGAAAATCAGTTAATAATTTTATTAAATAATTGATTTGATAATTATTTAGAATTGATAAAAATCATTTAATTAACAAATTCATTTATTGGCTAGAGAGGCACATAATCAAAGTATCTGGATTTAAAGTGCAAGGTCAAGATCATTAATTAAAAAATCAATAATATGCTGTTAATTTAAATATTATAATATAGATGTGTAAATGATCAGTTTGATAAAAAGAAATACAGAAAAGATATTAATGCATGGGTATGGAGAGGAGCATCACAGACACTAATATAATATATATTCTAAAAATTTAATGGCACTTCACTTAAATTCTGTACTTTAAATCTTCACTTCAAATTTTAACTTTATTTTAGTTTTAAAGTCAATTGTTTGGTTTTTATTTAACTATTTTTTAAAGTCAATGTTAAAGTTAATTTTTTTATTTTTTATCATCTTCATGATAGAGTAAAGAAATAACAAGTTATCCATGCATATTTTTCTTGTAAGCATATGTTCATCTGATTCATTAAACAAGTTTAAAATAATGATCAAAATTATAATGTTATTCAAAGAAGCCAAAGGAAAAAAGAATTCATGTAAGGAAAAGTGTCTTATTTCACCATACCTAAACATCAGTTAAATTCCGAACTTTGCTATAAAACTACCTCTGACACATTTTAACTAACTTTTAATTAGTTATTAATACTAGTTATTGTTACTAAAATACTCAATGTACATATGTTAAGCTCAGACAGAGAATGATGAATTTTGATAAATGTATTAAGTCTATAAAAAGAAGCAGTGACAATTATTTAAAATTGTCTTATAAAATTATCATAAAATTAATGTCACTCAAAAACTTAAACTATTATAATAATGAAACTTCATAAAGAGCAATTTATAATTAATCATATTCTCTTTTCACAATTCATTTGATTCTCATTGCCATTAAAAAGTGTGTTTTGAAAAAAACTGTATGCTATTTAAATTATTTGCCAGCAGCTCCTGTTATTTTTACATTTGTGAAATTTCACTGCAAATTTTTTCTCAAAATATTTCTGCATGTATATATGTCTGCTCTACTTTATTGAAAAACAATGTATTCATATATTAATTTAAGAAAAAAACAAACTGACTAAAAAGAGATGGTTTTTCTTATAAAAATAGAAATGAACTTTTAATCTCTTAAAAAGGGTATTATAATTATCATGTATATACATATATATATATGTTTAAAATTATTATAATCATATTTTATATATATTATGATTATTATTAATTATGATATTATAAATATTTTTGTATGAATGATGTTCTAGAGATGGAATTGGTAAGATATACAGTAGAATTGTTTTATTCCAAAGTTTTCTGATTGATTATTTAAAATTACATAAATGATTTATCAACAGGTAAACAGCCCTTTGTACATTATGGAAAGTATTTCACAAATGAAAGTATTATAAATATCAGTATATGTTATGGGAATTTTAAATAATTTATACATAACATGTTCTCACCATTAGGCAATAATAGTTTTGTTGGTATACATATAATCTTAAAACAAGTGAATAAATTATATGCCTTTTGTATGTAAGTACAAGATGGGTAATTATTATTATTATTATTATTATTATTATTATTATTATTATTATTATTATTATTATTATTATTATTATTATTATTATTATTATTATTATTATTATTATTATTATTATTATTATTATTATTATTATTATTATTATTATTATTATTATTATTATTATTATTATTATTATTATTATTATTATTATTATTATTATTATTATTATTATTATTATTATTATTATTATTATTATTATTATTATTATTATTATTATTATTATTATTATTATTATTATTATTATTATTATTATTATTATTATTATTATTATTATTATTATTATTATTATTGGTAATATCATTTTTTGAGATAAGTTCAATTGGATATTATACTACTTTTATATGTATTTAGCCTGTCCATGAAAGACAGTGTGGCTTGTTTACTCATTGGCACTACCTACATATAGTACTGGGTGCTTATTCAGATTTTTTCTAACTCACATTTTCTTTATCCACTATTAGAATTCAATATTAGCATATATTTTGGTGTATATCCACAGGCATGTTTAGCTTTACAATTCATTATTAGGTCTACTATAACTTATTTTATTTAAAATATTTCCTCTCCCCAACATAGTTATTGTTAATGTTATAGGTGTCTTATATTGCATAATATTTGTGATTTTTCAATATTATTTTCAATTAAGAAAAGTATATAACATCTTCTAGTAGCCTGGACAAAGGCATATAGGTATGAATAAGAGAACTATTACATAGTAAATATAACTTACTTGATAAAATTGTAGAAATGGTTTTAAGAAGGGTACACCAATGTATAAAACTGTTAATATTTATAATTACAGTATAATAGATTAAACGAAATATTATTGTAAATAAATATTGCTATTATATGGATTATTATATATTGTAATTAAATGAATTTATTATTAATTAAATACGTTTTTGTTTCATTGCCATTGCGAAATCATCGCTTTAGCACATCTATTTATCAGAAAATCTATTTTACTAAAGTTTGCTTTAGTAATTATTTCTTAAGACTACATTTCAATGGTCACATAGTATTTATACATTCATTTTGCTTATTAATTATTAATTACCCCACCTAAATTCTTAGAAGATTAATGTTATATTATTTACATCAATTCAAATGCACGTGTGTAGTTGACAGCATAAAAGATACTCTTACTACCTTCTACATTATTTTAATATTGATTATTCAAATTAGCATGAGAAAATGTTATGTAATAAATAATTGTAAAGTATTTAGAAATCTTTCAAGTTACCAATTATATATTTCTTAAGTATTTGAGTACTTTGTTATTATATAATTTTATTTCCACTTTTTAAAAATGCCAAGATTCCAAAATAAACTAAGAGAAATGACAAATCTTCCATGTCTAGCTTAATTAATAACCATCACATTTTAATGCTAAAAAATTAAAGTATTACCATTAACATTTTGTTTCAAGTGCATTTTATTCTGAATTTGAACCCTGAGTAAAATATTTTAAACTTTCAAAAGAACCTATATTTGAGATTTAAAGACATAAGCTATTTTAAACTTGCAAAAGAACCTATATTTGAGATAAAATTATTTGAAAACATAAGATAAAATATTTAAAATTGAAAAAAAATTATATTTGAGATAAAGAAATTTTAAAAACTAAGATGAGATATTTTCAATTATAAAATAATCTTGCATTTTAATAATTATTTTTAGCCATGGTATTATCTACAATAGAATTCATACTTTGGTATTTTAAACTCCATGTTATTGCTGCCTGTGTAACCTCTGATTGCTAGCTGTTACCTACCTTTTTGTTTGGGTTCAAAGAACAAGATTGAGCTTAACCAATCATAAAATTACCACATTATTCAAATATCGGTCACTTGAGCCTAAATTCTTGGACTTTGTGATAAAAATAAATATTGAAGCTATACCAACTCTATCTTTCCTTTATAATAAATGGAATATCATAAAAATTGATCCTATATGCCCCACATGTCACAGAGAAGAGGAAACATACAACCACATTATTACATCTTGCAATGCTCTGGGAACCATCAGACAAACTATCTATAATAACATAAAGATTGATTACTACACCATAATCTCTTTACATGAAATTATTAAAACCTAACAGATTCCAAATATTAGACTATCAATATTCATTACTTACTCAATCTGGTATGTGAGCTGTAAAATTACATATACACATCCTAATCAGATCAGAACTCTTGCTTTAGACAAACAATCAAAAAAAAAAATAAAAGTGAGAGACCAATTGCTATCATCAAAATTTATATATGAAGAAACTTGGAAGTTGTTTAGGTTTCCTGACAACATAAGTGTTCAAGAACTATTACAACAATTGCCAACTTTGGACATTGTCAATTGACCTAAGGATTTTAATCACCAATTAATTAACAATTGTTTTAGCTTCCCTTAAGTTTGTCATTTTTCTTTTTTCTCCTTTATTAATTGCCTTTTTATCTGCAAAATGTAACCTTTTTTGACCTAATAAAGTTTGTTTTTAAGATAAAAAAAATAAATAAAAGAGTAATAATGCTCAAGGCTAAATGGGTTTATAAGTAATCATTAAAATCAAGCAAAACTTAGACAAAACAAATATCTACAACAATCAACAATCTCAATGTTATTTATATTGGGATTGTCTAAGTGTTGACTGATTTAATGATTAGAAAATTGGAGTTTTGACTATGTTGTAAATATTCTCATCATGAATTATCATCTTTGTGAGAAAAGATTCAAAGTTCCACATGACTACGTATGTGTATGAATATATGCTAAGCAATAGCTAATGTACTATTCCTAAGAATAAACATCTCCAGAAGGATACAAATTTTTATATGAGGCAACATTTACCCTCTGGATGAAAACAATAATTAGTATTTGTGTCTAACCTACCCTTAAAGTAAAACTTAAACCACTTTTAGATTTATATTTAAAATATTGGAAAATTTATATGTCAGAGAAATACAGCACATAACTTTTCATATAGGAAAAATAAAAGACCATAACTTCTAAAAATATTTTTCTCAAGTAATTAACTTTCTTTCATAATATATATATATATGTATAATTATATATCTTATATAATATATATATATATGTTAATTCTAATGTTTTCACGGATAAAATATGTCATATTATTATTACTATTTGCGGGATATTCCGTGTAGTGAAAAAGCTAAATGCTGACGTTTCAATACAATATCAAGTACCTTCCTCAGAGCATCCTCTTTCTCAAATCATAAGAATGCATGTGAGATTTAAAATCAATTTTATCGTTTTCTTTCTCCTCATATTGAAATTCTATTGGTTGAGAAGTTTTAAAATTTATTTTCTCTTCCAATAGTTTCTTCCAAATGTTGTTAATCTTCTTTAACTCACACCTTTCATTTATGCTCTTGGGCCTTTTAAAAATCTCTATAGCTTCTCTTAGCAATCTCTGGTCATATTGTTCAATTTTTGCTAAAATATTTGTTTTTTCAAAATTGATATCATGATTTGTTAATTTAATATGAGAATAAATAGCTGATGAATTGGATTTTTCTCTCACTGCCAGAGTGTGTTCTTCCTTTCTAATATTTATTCTACAATTAGTCTGTCCTATATATGTATGTGGACAAACCCTACATGGAATTTCATACACACCATGACATTCCAAAGCAATTTTATCTTTAGGAAGAGGAAATATTTCACTAATTTTTTTATAAGTAGTGTAAATTGTGTGAATATTATTATTCTTTAAAATGTTACCAATTCGATCAGTTACTCCTTTAATATATGGCAAAATTGTCTTAATTTTTGATGTATCAAAATCTTTTTTCTTTTGATATGTATAAGCCCTATTAATAATTTTGTAATTAAAACCATTATGAAGAAGCATTTTATTAGTAGCAAAAAGGTCCCGGTGAAAATGGCTATCATCAGAAAGTCTCTTTGTTCTATCCAATAATGTCTTTGCCACAGAAAATAGTTGTGCAGGATGGTGATGAGAGGAAAAATGCAGATATCTCCCAGTGTGTGTTGGTTTTTTATATATACCATGGGATAAAGAACCATCTTCCCTTCTTTCAATCAAAACATCTAAAAAAGGTAATTGATTATTATTTTCTATTTCCATGGTAAATTTAATATTGTTGCAAAGAGAGTTTAAATAATTAAAAAAGTCATCAAGAGCATGCTTACCATGAGGCCAAATAACAAGGGTATCATCAACATACCTCAGCCATATAGATGGTTTTTTAACTGCTAAAGTCAAAATTTTATTTTCCAAATCCTCCATAAAAATAGAAGCTAATGCTGGAGAAATTGGTGAACCCATAGGTAGACCTGATGTTTGTTTATACATCTGCCAATCAAAAACAAAAAATGTATTCGATAAGCAGTGTTCAATCAAAACCACAGCAAAATTAGGCAACTGAATATTTTTTAAAACTTGAATCGCTTCATTTACAGGTTCACTAGTAAAAAGTGAAACAATGTCAAAACTTACCAAAATATCATTCTTAGTCAATTTAATATCCCGGATAAGCTCAAGAAAATGATTAGCATCTTTAACATATGATGACATCATTGTTAAATGCGGCTGTAAAAAAGAAGTCAAAAAACGAGCTAGTGTCTGTGTAGGTGAACCAACTGCACTTACAATCGGTCTCAATGGAATATCTGGCTTGTGAACTTTTGGTAAACCATATAATTTTGGATAAAAAGAAGATTTTTCCCTCCGAGTAAGCTGTATCTTTGTTTCTAAATCTAGATCAGTAGAATAAATTTATGCTTTCGTTTTATTAAGTAATACTTTTCATCCAACATTATGGTCAATTTGTGATAAAATCATTTATTTTAGAGTGACTAAAGAAGGTGATTTTAAATTTGGAAGGCAAATGAATAAATTTAACAAACTACTTACAAAGAAGCAGGAAATGCTATTTTGTCTTTGTCTGAACGAGGAAGTGTGCACGCTGTAAAGAATTTATCTGATAGAAAATTATCAGACTTTGAACTAAAAGTTTTAAATAAAGGTTTTAATTTTGCAATAACACCAACAAAATTACCTTTTGAGGATATTATTTGCAGAGTGGAAAGTAGACTATCAAAAATATCTAGCGGGGATGCAGATATAGTGAGGGGAAAAATATACGATATTTTAAATAATGCAAAACCATCTAAAACTAATTTGTCAATTAATGAAAGAAGATCTTTGTTTGTTTTAAAAAATGACAAATCTATTACTATTCTTCCGGCAGATAAGGGTAATACTACAGTAATTTAAATAAGGCTGATTATTTTAAAAAAATACATGATTTATTAAATGATAATATTTATAAAAAAATTTATAGAGATCCTATGACTTATCTTGAAAAGAAACGAAAGCATTAATTTATTCTACTGATCTAGATTTAGAAACAAAGATACAGCTTACTCGGAGGGAAAAATCTTTTTATCCAAAATTATATAGTTTACCAAAAGTTCACAAGCCAGATATTCCATTGAGACCGATTGTAAGTGCAGTTGGTTCACCTACACAGACACTAGCTCGTTTTTTGACTTCTTTTTTACAGCCGCATTTAACAACGATGTCATCATATGTTAAAGATGCTAATCATTTTCTTGAGCTTATCCGGGATATTAAATTGACTAAGAATGATATTTTGGTAAGTTTTGACATTGTTTCACTTTTTACTAGTGTAACTGTAAATTAAGCGATTCAAGTTTTAAAAAATATTCAGTTGCCTAATTTTGCTGTGGTTTTGATTGAACACTGCTTATTGAATACATTTTTTGTTTTTGATGGGCAGATGTATAAACAAACATCAGGTCTAGCTATGGATTTACCAATATCTCCAGCATTAGCTTCTATTTTTATGGAGGATTTGGAAAAAAAAAATTTGACTTTAGCAGTTAAAAAACCATCTATATGGCTGAGGTATGTTGATGATACCTTTGTTATTTGGCCTCATGGTAAGCATGTTCTTGATGACTTTTTTAATTTTTTAAACTCTCTTCACAACAATATTAAATTTACCATGGAAATAGAAAATAATAATCAATTACCTTTTTTAGATGTTTTGATTGAAAGAAGGGAAGATAGTTCTTTATCCCATGGTATATATAAAAAACCAACACACACTGGGAGATAGCTGCATTTTTCCTCTCATCACCATCTGCACAACTACTTTCTGTGGCAAAGACATTATTGGATAGAACAAAGAGACTTTCTGATAATAGCCATTTTCACCGGGACCTTTTTGCTACTAATAAAATGCTTCTTCATAATGGTTTTAATTACAAAATTATTAATAGGGCTTATACATATCAAAAGAAAAAAGATTTTGATACATCAAAAATTAAGACAATTTTGCCATATATTAAAGGAGTAACTGATAGAATTGGTAACATTTTAAAGAATAATAATATTCAGACAATTTACACTACTTATAAAAAAATTAGTGAAATATTTCCTCTTTCTAAAGATAAAATTGCTTTGGAGTGTCATGGTGTGTATGAAATTCCATGTAGGGTTTGTCCACATACATATATAGGACAGACTAATCGTAGAATAAATATTAGAAAGGAAGAACACATTCTGGCAGTGAGAGAAAAATCCAATTCATCAGCTATTTATTCTCATATTAAATTAACAAATCATGATATCAATTTTGAAAAAACAAATATTTTAGCAAAAATTGAACAATATGACCAGAGATTGCTAAGAGAAGCTATAGAGATTTTTAAAAGTCCCAAGAGCATAAATGAAAGGTGTGAGTTAAAGAAGATTAACAACATTTGGAAGAAACTATTGGAAGAGAAAATAAATTTTAAAACTTCTCAACCAATAGAATTTAAATATGAGGAGAAAGAAAACGATAAAAACGATTTTAAATCTCACATGCATTCTTATGATTTGAGAAAGAGGACGCTCTGAGGAAGGTACTTGATATTGTACTGAAACGTCAGCATTTAGCTTTTTCACTACACGGAATATCCCACAAATAGTAATAATAATATGACATTGTAACCGACATTTTTGTAACCGACAGTATTGTCGATTGCTGTGATCCATTCAAATCTAACAAAAAGAAGGCCCAAAATATTGGTGCCAATTTGCAACTGATTAAATCGATGGATGAAGGTGATGGTTAGGATGATCAATCTGATCTGATAAAATTCTAAAATCCAATATAAATTAATCTGGTCTAGCTCAATCGGGTCGCCATTATATAATAAACCATCATAAAGCACAAATAATCTCTCTTAAAGTTTAATTTACTTAAGTTATATGAAAAATGAAGAAATAATGAGACTATCTGCTCCAGCCATCAACAAATCCGTCAACTACAATATAAATTGCATAGAGCGGTGAAATCAATTACTATTGCCCTATACAATAATATAGGATTAGGCTAACACTTGATTGGCAATCTAATCAAAACCAAATCCAATTAATAACTAACCTAGATTCCAATATATATATATATATATTATTAGCCTGTTACTGTTATAGTACTTTAACTCTACTTTATTATTTAAAGGTACTGTCTTTATAACTTAATGGATAATTTTCTAAGTACCTGTAATAGCACTTTACAAAACATTGGTTTGCATACAGACATTATTTAAACGACAAAACAAAATAATACCTGAACCCAAATATGCACATATCCATGTTAGCAAACGCTAAATATAAAGATAAACACTCGCGTCAATAAACGATATACAATTCTTTCTACCTCAATCTATAATTAATAATTTTCTGTGGACCTCAACTGGTTTTATTATAATTTTATAAACACTTTGAAAATTTATACACTCATTTATATGTTTAAACAAATTAATAGACGTCGATAGATTATCAATAAGTTACAAAATAATTTATAAATATCTCTCAATAAAATGATGCTTAATTAATGCTTCGTTTAGGTTTTAAACTAAAATATTTCACTGGAGTTTAATATCAATACTCTATTAGCTCATCTCTAATTTTACAATGTCCAATTATATTAACTAAAAATATATCGAGCTTCTCTTGGATGTTTATTCACTTGTGAATATTAATACAACTCGTTTGAAAACTTTAAATAACTGAATAAAAAATTTTGATTGGCAACAATTAAAACACATGATTATATTTGATATTTCTATAAATGAAAATAATATTCAATTAAATCGGTCAATGAAGTTTATTCTCTTCATTTTATAGGAGTTTAAGAAATATTCAAACGAACTACTCCAAACCGAACGATAAAGTATAATCTATTTAGATTTTTATTACGGAATCAGACAAACATGAAATGATTGACTTTGTAATATTAATTAAGAGACATAATAATATGGATATATAATATTCGAATGCAAATATAACTATGAAATTTATATAGAAACAAAATAAAATATTAATAAGCAAAATATACCTTATCTTCTATTTCAATTCGCTTACCAAGCTGAGTTTGAATTCTGTTACCTAAGTTGCTCCGCCGTCTTACGCAATCCAAATAAAACAAAATAAGTAAACTAGTCTTGATATTTAAATTAACTCAATTTATTTAATTATAAAAAAAAGAAGATTGACAATATTAATGATAGTATACATCCGAAATGTCTTTATATTTTAAATTGGTTGACTAAATAAAATAATCATGTTGCTATATGTATCTCTATATACGTGTTGCAAGAACGTTAACGACACATACAAAAAAAATGAATGAATAAATGATGGGAAAGGTTCTTAGATATTTTACTAAAAAAAAATAAAAATTTACATATACCCTATACCAAAATGTGCAATAAGAGGGTATCAAAGTCTATTCGTTTATCAAAAATAATTACGGATAAATGAATATGAAATAATAACTATATTTGAGTCTTTCCGATCATTTTCATTTAATAATTATATTTCTTTAGATAATAAAAAAAAAAACATCATATAGTATTACATATAAAAAAAAAAATTAACACACATATTTTTCATAAAAAAAAATAATCATACCATATATATAAATCTGTCCATTCACTGTTTATTAGTCTATCGATTGCCTTCATTTATAGTGTAAAGAGGATTTTCTCCGTCCGAAATAGTAATTGTAAACTTTGCAATACTCATTAAAAAGTTTCCTTTTTCTCTTTCCATTCTGTAGAGGTGAGTGTATTTCGACGATCCAGGTTATGAGGTGAATTGATCCATTGGGTTAATCGGGAGACGATGTCTATGCAAATCCATTTTTCTTTTCTTTATTTATAAAGCATTTTTTTTTTTTTTTCATAGGTTTCTTTTTTTTTACATTGCGGCCGCTCTTCGGAACACTTCAATTTGCCCGCCCGAATGATTGAACGGGCAGATAATTCTGCTACTACTCCATGTTTTATAGTTTTACAAACCAACAATTTTAATATTGAAAAGGTTCATTTTCTTAAGATACAACAAATAGATTTGTCCTTTACCATACAAAGTGATAATAAGTGTGTGCGTGCTTGAGTGAGTGACTGAGAATGACTGACCAATCTGACCTCCTTTATCTTCTGTCATGTCATTTTTATAGATTCTCTTTCTGACGTTTTTTATCTTTGCGGCCACACACGGTCATAGATAAGAAGACGGTCATAGATAAGAAGACACACGAAGATCACATTTAAATTCGATTACAATTTTTTTCTTAAAATAATATTTTACAAACCAAAATATAAAATTGATATAATAACCTTTTTTTAATAACAATATTTTTTTTTAAAATATTTTACAAATAAAATATACACAACATAAAAAACATTAAACTGTATGTAATATTGTTACTATGGTGATTGCATTTATATATGAAATGTATAAAATAATATTAATCCTACTTCGTTAAATTTATTATGCTGAATTGCTTACTATGTTATTTTTTTTTTTTTTATATATATGTATGTGGATCATCAATTTGAACACTCACAGACATATATATATATATATTAGCAAGGTTTTAAGGATATTATAATTATAAATATTGAAAGTAAAAAACAAAAATTTGTGTGTATATCTAAATACAAACATCACCTACGATATAATCAAGAAAACTAGTAAAGGTAAAATGAAGTTATACCAAACTAGTAATACCATTTTTTGTTTATGTAATACATTTGCATTAATATAAGAGATGGCAGACATGTAGAAAAAAATTTCTACCTAAATTATACCCATACATATATAATAGATAGCACAGAACTATTACTGTGAATTAATGAATAATAATTATTTCTTAGTGTATATTTTTTATTTATTGATTTATCTTGAATTCTAAAATAAATGTAAACAATAGAATATAATTATTAACTTCATTAATGCATTGTAATACTTTTTTATATATAAAATAAACTTTATTGATTACGACATATGAACAGTGGTAATTTTTTTATATGACATAAGATGCACAGCTTATAAAATAGAGTTATTTTGATAACATCTTAAGGCAGATACAATGATTCAATTTTAATGTATAATTTATATCATTCTAAAATAATGAACAACTAAAAAAATATTGTTTTGCCAAATTTTTCTCATAGTATTTCTGGGTATATATTTTAGGATATAAATATAATATATTCTTTATTATTATTTTTTTAGAAAGTTATATTTTTTGTTGTCAAAAATTTCAGAACAGCAAACAAGCCACATGGTTCTAATAGTGTGAATGATTACTATGGCATTGTATGGATTATAATATTTGATATTTTTTTCAAGCAGTTCTTTTAGATTAATTATTTGCTTGTGGAATATGAAATATCTTAAAGAGGTGAAGTATGGACATATTTCAAAAATATGTATAATCTCTTCTAGAGGATTATTACATAAGATATATATTGGAAACATTCAATTTAAAATGATTATTGAGCAAGATTTTTGTAAGAATTGTGTTGAGTAATAAGTTATGAAAAATTTTTAGTCATGATTGAGAAACACACATATTTTTAGAATCTGATTAAAATTATGTCAATTGGGAAAGTTGACTCATAGATATTTGCTAGGATATAAAATGTTTTCAGATCTTTACATGAAACACCAATTAAAGATTTGATGTTATAATTATCCAACGGATCTCCGTGCTTAATAATATGATCAGTAAAAGAATTGACTTGCATGGAAATTGAGTGAGCAATATTATAGGTGGAAAAATAGCTTTGAGAATTGAATTAACTGGTAAGCAATGTACATCTTAGCACTTGATTGAATATATATATTAGATTATGACTATCTTTCCAATTAGGGAAACAAGCACTTGTAATTGATAAAGATATAAGGTTGATCTCCATATATATGATTTTATTATGCAATGAATACTCTTAATAAAATATATATGTCTCATTTAGTAAAACAAATTAACATTTATTACTGGACTGCTAAAATATACTTACTATGTAAAGATATATATGAAAATTTATATGAATAACAAGTATGAGTCGTTTATGTTTAAATCATAATATTAATAATATTAAACTCTTCCCCCTTTCCCCTTGGTGATAGTGTCCAATGTTTATATTATAGTATAATATTTATGTCATAATATAATGTTTGTGCATCAATTTGGACTGAAAATTTATATCCAAATGGAAATATTTCATTAAAAAAAATAAACACTCTTTGCATGCACTTACTTTACTAACTTTATACATTTAAACTTAACATATAAAGTAAAATGATTAATTAGAAAAAAGATTAGTTAGATTCTATAGGAGTAAAACATTTACAGAAACAAGCTTTAAATTACTTATCTCCTCCTCTAAGCTATTAAGGTCACTAATCATTATTTTCAAAAAGAAAATCCAACTCCTCCAATGCTATCTTTCTATCACTTTCAGCATTCATACAACACAGCTGTACATGTGGCAAATATAATTATATTACTACGTGTGTGTGTGGATTCCTCTTATGAATAAAATATTATTATTAAACAAAAAACCTTTGAACATACAAAATATTACATAATTTTGAATTGACTCACAATAATACATTTCACAAAATAAAATACATCAATAAGTGGATAGTATAATAATTTTAGAAAACATAAAATCATTAATAAAGCTTATAGATATTATTACTGAAACTTTTTTTTTTTACTCAATTTTGTTTTTAAAATGCAGAGATAAAAAAAAATAAAAATTTTGTTATTAAAAATTTTGTTAATAGTCTCTGATATAATAAAAGAGAAAATATATAATTAAAATTCATATTAACAGTCCTTCTTTTATTTTCTTGAGGCAGCACTTTCCAAGAGTTCAAATTCAGCTTGTTGAATGTTTATAAATTTTGCAGCAAACACATACACTAATCCGTAACATGCATATCTTACCAATTTCAGTGGTTTACTGGAACAATCTTCTTTTTCTTGGCTAGGGTTTGCAATTTTGTTATTGCAATGATGATGGTGAAGTCACTTGCTTTCATAGAAACCATTGGCACTGGATTTTTTTCATGTATTTTAATAGATTAAGGATATCTTTTGTTTTATATTTTATCATTTTTACTGGGGTTTAAACTCAGTCATTGACATAACTGAACTAGCATGGTTTAACAATTTTCAGTAGTTTACTTATTTTCATTTAGCTTTCAAATGTGGGTGAGCAATCATTTCTTCTATTTAAAACATAGGAGAGCAGTCAGTCTCTTCCATCTTATTTTTCAGAATCAGTCACAAGATGTGTAATACTTTTGGTTCAGACATTTCAGATATATATTGACTAATGGATGGTTGGATCAGTCAGATGAAACATATATGTGTATTTAATCCTGTCATTATGCTATATGCAACTGTCCAAACAAAATTATATATAAAAATTATAAAAATCCAAACTAATTTCTTTCAACACTTTAACTTGTTTTCTCTTCACAGTTTCAATATTTTTCATAACATATTTTTTTAAGTGATTGCCAGCCTTTTTTATACCACTGAGTCATTTTACAGACCACCCAGATAGAAAACCTGATTTTTATTAGTTAACTCATCTGATTAAAACTGATCACCTGCTTCTAATTTAGTGCTGATAAGAAATCCAAACCAATAGATACAAACATCTGATTTTTATTAATTAATCAATCTAATTTAAAACTGATCATCTGTTTCAACTTTACTGTAGATAAAAAAAATAGACTAATAACTTTCTCGATAACCAAACTCATAAAATGTAACTACTTTTTTCTCTAATTATCTCTGACTTTAAAGACTTTTAGCTATACTGATAAATGAAACACTAACCTATGAGTTTAATTAACACAGTATAAACAATAAAGTCTCTATAACACTAACGTTTTTGACATGTTAAAATGATTTTAACAGAATTTTTCTCTTACTATATGTGTAACTGTAAATTTATTTATGTAAAATACAAGCACACACTCTGATATTCAAATCATTCAGAAAAAAACTTGCTCTATAGAAATAATCTGAAGAAGTTTTACCAACTATAACTTAATATTCAAAACTAACTTTCTTAAAACTATTAGACTTAAAATATAGTTATACAAAAAAAACAGAGAGCAGAATTTAGCAAGTATAGATTAATTCTGAAGAAAGTTAATACTCAAAATATGAAAATAATTAACTAAATAGTTTGTGTTCACAGATTACCTAACCTTTAAAATAACTATGAAACAATTCAAGGTATGTACTAATCTTTTTGGGTTTTATCAAAACAAACAGACAAAGAGCATAAATATTTCCCCCACTTTTTTCTGTCCTAGGCCTTTGGGACTTGATCTTGTAAGGTTTAAACTTGGGTGCCTTACAGCTTGCATTTTTATATAAAAATGTGATAATAATTTTTTTCTATTTTCATTTTATGCACATTACTACATTTTACCCACAGGCTAAATCGAAATGGGCACAATATATATATATATATATATATATATTCAAAACAATACAATAATTAATACAGTAAAATATTTGAAAAACAAATATATACCATAATTTGGTATTCAAATGTGTCAATAGTACATAAATTAACTGGTTTAAAATCATTTTTATTTAGGAATAATAAGGTATGTAAATATAATTTTGATAAAATAAGTAACAGAAATGTATTTACTATGGATTTATTAAATATTGGACATAATCATAAATTAATTTACAATATTGTTAAGTTTAATAATAATGGTAATATTTTAAGTGATATAGATATGGATAAAATGAAATATACTTGGATATCAATACCATTTATATTTGTAATGAACAAGTGAAATTTATATATATATATATATATATATATATATATATATATATATATATATCATATATATATATATATATATATATATAGTCACATTTTATACTACTGCTAAATTAAATAGATTGATAAATAATTTAAAAAATAGATATAGTATTTTAAATCAAAGTTGTGCAGTATAAAAGGCTGTGTGTTTGTGGAAAGGCATATATAGGTAAATCTTGGTGTACATTGAAGAAAAGATCAAAGGAACATTGGTTGTTATATAAATGAGTACAAAAATCAAGACAAGAGAATGTTAGAAATGATGATGTATCTCCTTCAGTATTTTTTGATCATAATGTTACATGTAATTATGGTTTTGATTTTGATTTTAATAAAGTTAAAATTTTGTGTATTGAAAGAAATAATAATAAACATAAAATTAAAGAAGCTATGTTAATAAGAAATGGAAAACAACATTTGCTAACTAGACAGGCTCTAATATAAAAATCAATAAATTCTGGGAAAATTGATGTATGACAAAATTGTTTTTGTATATATTTGTAACAGTTTTTTTGTAATACAATTTGAGGCTAGTTGATAATGACTACATAGATAATTGAAAGTACTTCTATTAAATTATAGTTTATATTTGTTTTTAAAATATTTTTTACTGTATTAATTATTGTATTGTTTTAAATAATTATATATATTTTATTATAATTGGAATACAGACATTGATTAATATATATATATATATATATATATATGTCTAATCAATGTCTGTATTCCAATTATATATATATATATATATATATATATATAACGCATAAGGCTTTTAATAATACTTTGGGTGCAATTTGAAAATTATAACTCCAGTTTGTAATGTTATAGTTGACTATTTATTAGTCTGCATCAGAATATGTTATATTTATCTGTTTATGAATGTTTATTAAAACTTCACCATTATTAATGAAAGGAGGTTGCCTTGATAACAGGTTGAGATTGTTGATTGTTATTAATATTGGGATTGTCTAAGTGTTGACTGAATTTAATGATTACTTATAAACCCATTTAGTCTTGAACATTATTACACTTATTATTTAAGTAATAATTTGGGTGAAATTTGAAATTTATAATTGCAGTTTATAATGTTATAATTGACTATTTATTATTTTACATTTAGAATAAGTTATATTTACCTGTTTATGGATGTTTATTTAAACTTCTTTGTATCAATAATTTTAATCTCTAAATTTCAATCTTTAGTATCCTATATAAATATATTGAACTATAAATAAAGATGGGATTTACTGTTATTATTAAAAGAAGGTTGCCTTGAAAATAGGTTGAAATTGTTGATTGTTATTGATATTGGGATTGTCTAAGTATTAAATAATTTTAACGATTTTATATATATAGAAAATGTTTGACAATCAAAATATGTTTAATAAACAAGCTGAATTAAATTAAATTCTTTTTGAATGAAAAGTAATCAAAATATTAGCATGGAATAATTACTCACCTGTGATTAGTTTTTGCAGCCATAAAAGTGAAGACACACATATAGTTACATATTCAGAAGCCAAAATTTATAAGAAAAAATAATATAAAATTTTAATTTAAATAAAATTAATTATGTAAATAAAGAAACACACTTATAAATATTTCAATTTTAAAAACATTATTATTATTTTGCATTTTACATTAATTTACAAGAATATTCATATTATTTAATATATATATATATATTCACAAAATTACAGAAAAAAATACATTTTTAACAGATAAAACCTTTACATCAGATCTAAATTAGTTTTTTAACAAGTTTATGTGCATTATATATCTATAGTTTGTTGGTAGTAATAATCCATAAACTACTTGCTTAGTTTGAATTCTTATTGTAAAATAGCTTTTTATAGAAAAAAATAAATCCTGGTGTGTATACTTTATGGATACAAAAACGCAGTCAATCATTTTTATTTTTAATCAATATTTATTTTATATTTTTCCATTCAAATACAACTTTTTATAACATGCCTTATAAACTACTTATATTAAAAAGAATTATGTCATGGTTTTGATAATTTTGATTAAGCAGTACAAACATAATAAATGTACATTCCAAAAGAAGTAGATAATAGTTTTTATAATAAGCACAATATAACATTTTTGTGAAAAATATGCAATACTATTGATACTAATAATTAACAAGAATATTTATTTTATTGCATGTATGTCAACAACTTATTATAAATTTTTTTATTGTATATATATATATATATATATATATATATATATACAATAAAAAAATTTATAATATAGTTGTATATATATATATATATATGCACATAAAAGTAATGTCATGTTATATATGACTTGCTTTATTAAATATATATATATATATAAAGTGTGCATTATACCATTACTATTGTAATAAAACTGTAATAAAAATAAAATATAAGAATGATAATATAATTTACAAATAATCCTTGCTAACTGATATCATAGTAATAAAATAATATCTAATAATATCTTCTGGATTGCTCTTATTTAATAAATATAAGAAATAAATAAAAAAAACTACTCAAAGATAAATACATATCTTTAAACTAGCTCATACTTTATAATTCTAAAATATGTGGTTCGATTATAATAAAAAATAATCATGAGACATTTAGCAAGGTACAATGATTGGCAAACATTAAGAACACATTCCCAAAATATAAATACTATCCCACTAAATTCACATAATAACACAACTACATATATATGCCTATGTCTTTGAAATACCCTAAATAATTTCAACATACCACTAATAAATTAAATGTCTATCTTTAAAATATAATCTCAGGTTCCTTAAATATAAAATAAACAAATCAATTTAAAATCCTGTAGTTAAATATGATGAAGGATTTTACATTATATTTAACTACCTCTATAAAAATAATAATAACAACAATAATAAACAACTAAAGTATTTCTACAATTAATTTTATCAGTAACTTAATTTTATGCTCAACATTTAATAATAAAATATATTATAATGTTAAATAATTCCATACATTATGCAAATCTGTTTTATTATGTGGTATTTAAAAAAATTCAATGTAATCTGAATGGTGTGGCAATATGAAAATATGCTCAATTTGTATTAAACCATTTAAGTAGTTAGCTATGATTATAAAATAATATTAAAATTATTAACAATAACCCTCTAAATAATTTATAAATTTATAATGTGCCAACACATCATATCACTTGTTTAATTTCTGTAGATTATGTATTATGAATATGAAGAAATCAATGTAATAATACTTGACAAGGAAGTTTTCATAAAACATTAACAAATTTATCCTGATTTAAACATTATATAACTTTACATAAGATTATAAATTTGTTATAATTAATTTACAATATTGACTATGAAAATAAAATATTATATACAAAATCTTACATGTAATAAATACAATATGTATAATAAATCAAACAAGACAAATAAAAAAAAATGTTATTTTTCATTCTGGCTATATTAAGTTTTAAATCAAGGTTACATATCATATAAAAAGTACCAACATCAAATTCAAGAATGTTCATATGTCCAGAATTATATTACAAAAATTTACCTTTCCAATTTGATAAGAGAAATATTTTCTCTAACTCAGGTTTAAAAAATAAACAAAATATCTTTAATATATATCTTAGTTAACTTAATTCTTTTGTGGGTGTATTTTGCTCTGACAATATGTTATATAAAAATAAATAATCATGTAATAAATTATATTACTTGGTACCATCTTCAGATAATTGTATATTTGCATATATTAAAAATAAACATTCAGACATTTCTCTTAATCTTTCATCATTAATTCATGGTAAAATATGAATTTCCTCAATACTTATCAATTTTAAATCATTGAGATTCTAAATTTGAGGAATATTAATTATTTTTTTGATATCTTTTATACTAAATGTTACTTATTTCAATAACCTTTGTAAAACACTTATTCATAAACCTATATTGCTTTTATCTGAAACAATCCAACTTTCAAAGTTTATCTATTACTTCACTTTCTTAATCTAAGCTATACAATGCAAATACACAGGAAATTTGATAGCTATAAAATTCAGGATGTGAAGGAAAACAACGAGAGTAACAACTCAATAGAGTAAGAAAATTCATATGGAAAAACAGTGCAAAAACTATTAGGTATGACTTAGTCAATTACCTAAAAAATCACATCATAGCTTTCTTAGCTCTTACTGATAACAACAAATAAATGGCACTGTCCATGGATATATAATACTGTACTATATTATCTATATTAGTAAATAAATTCAAAATATATGCTGCTATTCATCATCTTCACATATCCTATATACATCCAGGGTTTCCTATATACTCCCCTATTCACCACCTTACAATTCCATTTACTGATTTATACAATCAACATCATAAAAATAAGCAAAACAACATTACTAAATAATCTATAAACTATCATCTTAAAAAAAGCACTAAAAATCTGAATACTTTTCAAGAACATTTTTGAAAATATAAGTTTCACTACAATACAAATGATTTGACAAAATGCAATAATAAGATTCATACATCCATTTATTCAATATATCATTAATTTCAAATATTAATATTATGTTGCTTTATCTTGAAAATAATATTATAAATAATTACTATATTTATAAGTGAGTATATTCTAAACTTATGCATATTTGTACACTTTAATGTTTATTATATCCTTAAATAAAATCATACGTAATAATATGTCTTCCATAAATACATTCTTCAATTAAATTATCATATTAAATTCCAAGAAATAAAAAAAAATATTAAGAAAATATATAATAATAATAATAATAATAATAATAATAATAATAATAATAATAATAATAATAATAATAATAATAATAATAATAATAATAATAATAATAATAATAATAATAATAATAATAATAATAATAATTAAACAATTCAAAACAAAACAACACTCTCCATATAGTAGTGCCATCTTGTGCTAACAAGAGCTGTTTTGTTTTGAATTGTTTAATAACAATTATTGTGCTAGTATGAGATAGTGATCATGTGATGAATAATAATAATAATAATAATAATAATAATAATAATAATAATAATAATAATAATAATAATAATAATAATAATAATAATAATAATAATAATAATAATAATAATAATAATAATAATAATAATAATAATAATAATAAATATAATTTATCCAAACTTCAAACGCTAAAAGTGTTTGAAGTTTGGATAAATTATATTTATATGATATTACGGCAAACATAAAGAAAAGTGTGATTTTGGTAGTAATAATAATAATAATAATAAATTCCCAAGTGATCAATATAGTTATGCAGACCACATATCAGTATTCTCTTGTCCAGCTATCCATGAACAAATTATAATAAATTTACTCAACAAAATTGTTATTCTATAAATTATGTTTTTTAACTTTCATAAGATTATTAAAATATTAATCTATTCTATAAGATTAAGCTATGAAAAAATATCTATGTTAGTCTGAAACTTAAATAAATACATAAATAAAATAACAATAATTAAGATATTAATGTTAAGTTTTTGAAAAAAATATCAATAAATATTAATAAAATTTAAATTTATGAAAAGTTCTTATCGGCTCCCACTTAGAAAAAAAACCATTGGAGAGAAAATAATCTCTGTGGTCACTAAGCAACACACTTCAAGTCTTTGTACAATGTTTCATTCTCTTCCATTTTGCACATCATAGATTTATAACCCTCAAATATATAATCTTAAAATCCTTCAAAGTCAAAGTAAAATATTGTCAATCTTGATTTTGTAAGATATTTATAACAGTCTTTTCATAATTTTTTAAAATGAAACAATTTAAATCCATTGTTTTCAAATAAAAAAATATTTCCAATAACTACGAATTTCCAAGGATTCTTATGGCAGTTACACATGTATCAAAATTCCGATATATGTATGCTGAGGTCATATTTTTTTATATTTCCAATAAAATAACACATTATAACTTATTTAATATTTTTCCAGTTATATAATGATTAATAATGTAAATAAATATTCCATTTCTAAATATTTGCAGTTTATTTGTCATGAAGATTATATTCTTCAATAAAACATTTCTTTTTCTTCAAATAGCTAAAGCAATGGAGATTCCATTACTATTTCAGGAGATTCAAATTATATATCCAATAGTCATTAATTATATTTCAGTTTGTCTTTAAAATATCTTGATATAATGACAAATCTATATGATAATTTTAAAGACAAATTATTATACTAAAATTGTATTCTTATTTATAATAAGAAAAATGTTCTAAATAATATATAATATCATGACATCTCTGTCTTAAAAATTTAAATGCAAAATGTACTTTTCTTCTTTTTTATATTTTATATTAGAATACCATCTTTCAAAATTGTTTCTTTCTTCAATAAATTAATTGTAATAACACTAAATATATTTCTAGAATATAAATAAATGTTCACTTTCTTGAAATATACTTTATGAAACAATATTAAAATTCTTAGGTAAATGCAATATGAATATATCATAGCAAAATTTTCAACATTTGGCCATCCTTCCTCCAATGTTTAATAAGCTAAATCTACGTTCCATAAATTACTGACAAGATTTGAAATAAGTTTTTGAGTAGATTTACCAATAGAGAATAGTAGTTTTTCTATTTGCACTTTATATGACAACAGTAATCATTTATATTTTTAAAACTTCAGAGAAAAATAATATTATTTAAAATTTAACATTATAATTTAATTACTTTTTACGAATTCTTGTTATATTACATAACCTTTTATAACATAACTTAAAATGTTATAACCACTTATTATCCATTATTATCCATCTAGACATTGATCATTTACCTATTTATACTGGTTTCTATCCAGCTATCCTATTGGATGAATACAGTTACAGAATTGACTCATTTGCATATAAATTAAATTTTGCAGTTTTAAAAAGTAAAAATAAATTATGAGTCATCTCTTAATAAAAATCATTAACAGAAATATTTCATTCTAAATAAATATTCATAACTTTATTCATGCAATTTACAATATTTTAAATGATATAAAACAATAACACTTAACAAAATATTGAACCTAATATATCATTTTTTATTCACTTTACTAGTTGAAATATTATTTATAAACTAATTTAAAACATTGTCTTTAAATTTATTTATAATGTTCAGAATGTATAAATTTAAAAAAAAAATAATTGAAGCTTTCTCATCTATCAGTCACATGATAACTTTCCAGACATACTGTAATAAAATTTAACTCATTATGTCTGTAATATGTTTCAAATAAATAATTAATTTAAAATACATTGTATAAAATATTTAATTGCAATAAAGCAATTTAGAATATAATTTTCTAATCATAATGAAGAAAATTGACCCATCTAAACATTATACAATATTATTTATAAATTTTAGTAAGAATTATTAAGCAATTTAAATTACAACATATTAAGTACTTTATTAAGTATTTATGCTAGTCTCATTAACTATTGGTTTACTACAATAATTATTAAGCAAAATACCAATTATGTCTTTTAAATATATCAGATATAAATCTACTCTTCTTTTGAAATAACAAATTATATCACTCTTATCTTTTACTTTTATACTTGAAATACTTTTGAAACATTTTATATAAACATTATCACATGATTATATAAATTGAACAACATAACATTATTTACTGGTGAGAGCTATGATTTTTATGAATGTCTCCAAGATTACACTCAGCTGATTTTATATCTAAAGAAAAAAAAATTTGTTATAAAGACATTAATTAGTTAAATCTAAAGATGCCATATTGAATTTTTAAAAAAAACTGATGTGAGATACAATTTTCACAATAACTTCAGCACATTGATAGAAACTAGAAAAAGTAAAAAAAAAACCAATAAAGTTAAGACAAATAGTGATAACCATTTAAAAAATAAGGAAAAAAGAACTTTCAACATCCAACATAATTATTACTTTATTATTTGTTAATAATTTCTAATTCATCATTAACTAAGTTTAAATTACATCTTCAGGGATACTTTTTTGTATTCCTCACAAAATTATCTTTCAAACCATATATAATACTTCTTACCTGAGGTAATCTATAGCTTCAGAATCTTCAAAAGTATTCACATAAGAATTCTTCACTTTTATCTTGTATCCCAAAAGGTGATAAATCTTAAAGGTGTCTATAAAAAAAGATTCATCCTAATAAAATATACAAAAAAATCATTTTCAGAACATGGATAAGCATTTATCATCATAGAAATTGGCTTCTTGTCTATCTAAAACTAAAAATTGTAGGCTACTCTCTGTATCACTGATAAAACATGTTTGATCTCTTCATTTTATATTTTTTGTGTATATCAGTGATGTTTGTATTCTTTATGCACACTAATGTTGCTATCTTATTATATTTATTGTCCCACATAGATATAATTTATTTGCGTATGGTTCATTTGCTAGCTATAGACTTGAAAATAATGTGATGCAAGATGTGGCAAAACTACTGACTCTGCAGCATGAGTATCAAGGCATAGGCAAGAATCAGAATTTGACTCTTTGCCTGCATTTAATTCCATGTCATATATCCATAACCATTGTGGGTAATACTACACAAACATCACTTGAAATCTCTCTTTATTGGTTTTAAGTTTATATTTTCACATGGTACTATGTTCAGTAAATTTTGTGAATGCTTTATCAAGTGCCATCTGCAAACTTTCTGTATATTTGATTATGTTTTTAAAATTTACATTGCACTGTTCTATGTATGTAAATTATTACTTGTTATACAACACACAAGAGTAAACACAAACACACCTTGTAAACATAATAATAAATTATTAACAAATTTGGATCAAAGACACAATTACTGAACATATGAATTATAATTCATATAACATATAAAAAAGAGCACAAATGATTTAATATTATATAATTTATAATTTATATACTACACACCCCAATATAAACACAAATTAATAAATTATACCACTTATCAAATAATTAAACTAAATGAAAAATATTATTAAAAAAATAAAACAATTTATCGCAGATATTCTGTGATTATGTTTACATCCCATTCTTGGCCTTGAATGTAAATGACCAGTATATTTTTAATTTATTTTCACTATATAATGAGGCTGTAAAAAATTTTCCACCTTTATCACTTTATGTAAACTAGAAAATTGACCAAAATCGAAAAAAAATAAATGCGGCTTTTGACAAAAAATATTAATAAAAAATTCAAATTTCTTCCGATTTTAGTCAAAAAAATGACATTAAAAAGAGATTTTTAAGATACATTGAATGCCCATATTTTTGTTGACATCATGCTTGTAGTTTTTACATAATTTACAAAAAAAAAAAACAAAATTTCAAACAATCAGCTATGACACATGACTGACAAGCTGCTAAGATTCAAGCAGTATGTTTCTGCAAATTTTGGAATTATAAACATAAACTAAAGAAAAATCAATATATATTCTGCATGTGTAACTAAATAAATAAATGAAATTTCTAATAAAAAATTATAAGCAAAAAAACAAATAAATCAGTTACATATTTTTATGCAACAACAACAACAAAAAAGAGGTACTAACAGCTCTTTCATTATTATAGATAGACTTTACCATACAACTGGAATAATATATATTTTTCTTACTGACTCATTTGTATTTTGAATAACAATATTGTTATATCTACTTAAGTATGAGAAAGCATATTACTAGGATATATTTCACATAGCCCATATCAAAGTTTCAATTAAAAACTCATTGTTTAAACAATTAAAATTATAAATATAAAAATATGTATACACCTGGGTCTTATTTTATGCAGATTATTTTAATGCGATTCTGAAGTTATGCGATTTATGTTTTTTCTTAATATCTTTCATATTTCACTATATTTATTAGATATCAAGAAATTTAAATTATTAATAACTCATTTTCACATGAAATACTTTTTTTTATTTCAAAATGTCTTCAATTTGGATTTGAATACTTCAGTATTATGAGAATCTCTGTTAATGTCAACTATGAATAAAATTTATTTTAAATGGTGGATAGTTAGTTACATAAATAAATATATTTTAATGAGTAGTTTTTTTATTTATGCAAAATGGTCTATTTTCGTTATTAAATGAAACCATGGTTTAAAAAAATATGTAATTATTTTTTTTGTAAATTATACTAGGATCATAATTTCCATATCTTTGTTTAATTTTGATTAATTTATTAGTATTGATTTATGCATTATTATATGTGTATAAATGAGGCTAATGTTGGTGAACAAAAAAATCTCTTTTGGACAATTTTATTTCTCCTTTTGCCTTGAGATATTAACCTGTTAATTTATCATTATATATATATACATACATATGTCAACAGATGGCATTATACCAAAAACACCGTCAAGCGTTTGTTTACATAAACGTCAGAGCATGCATTCACTATCTATAACTTTAATTCCACTTTCAGATCATGATTTCAAGCTATTTGCTATCATCAGTAAAAGACAGGAATTTTAGAATCTAAACACAAACTCTGAGCATTTATGAAACAGTTTCTATTCAGCTTGCAAGCATGAATCTTTTAGACATGTAATGTCTTCAAACTCATCATAGCAAGCCAGATAGCTACATGGGTCTGATTTCAGTTCAGCATCACCACATAGTAGAACCTCTGCAATATATATCATTGCAAGAAAGACCTCAAAGGTACATTTATGAAAAACAAAAAACAAGTTAAAAACTTGCTAACCCTTGTATTTATGTCAACAGATGGCGTTCTACCAAAAACACCATCAAGCGTTTGTTTACATAAACGTCAGAGCATGCATTCACTATCTCTAACTTTAATTCCACTTATATATATATATATATATATATATATATATACTCTTTTTATATAATTTCTGAAAATTACAGTTTATTATTATTGTTGCTAAGAATATTTAAATATAATTGAAGAACAAATGAGAAAGAATATGGTTATTTAATTATTATAATTTTTATTATCTACAATGTAGTTAGTTACAATGAATATATAGATTATAAAAATAAAGCTATTTACATAAGTTTTGCTATTCCATTTATATGTTAAAATTACATAAAGATTTAGGAATTATAGGATATAATTGGGATAATGCCCTTTGTTATTCAGCTATATATTAAAACACTAAAAATCTTGTTAATCTATTATTATTATCCATTATATATATATATATAAAACTGATTAAAATATTTATAATAACAATATGTAAAAATAAATAATAGCTAGCATGTGTGACATCCTGATTAGTATTAGTTAAAGTAAGAGATAAATTAATTAAAACTTCATTTTTAAATGAAATTCAACCCACAGTTAAAGTATTGCAAAGAGCATTTATTAATAAGATCAGTTTTGTAGGCTGAAGCACCTATAGTTGTGGTGTTGGAGGTGCTAACTCATACATAAGAACTTTAATATTAATCAAAAGTGATTATCTTTTGATTAGAAGTAGTGTGGATAAGTTTAATATATTTTTCTCAACCTGCAAAACCAGTATGATTATTTAATTCACTTTAGAACACCTTGCCACTTCATTTAATTTTTGTTCTCATTTATTAAATAATTTTAATCTGTTAAAAATAGTAAATTATAATAAACCTTTAATTGAGCAGGGCATATAAGAAAAGTTGTTATTTTTTATTTCTCAATATTTAACTATAATGCCCAACTATTAACTCATCCTTAAGATCAACATTAGTTGTCTTTTGATTGGAGTAGTTTGGACAAATTAAATATTGCTTTCTTTCAACCTGCAGAACTGAAACCCGTTAAATAGAGATTTAATTTTATTTGAAAACAGAATTCTCATTTATTAAATAATTTACTACCTATTTAATCTGTTAAAAATATTAAATTATAATACATGACTCCCCAGTGAATGAGTTAGAATCTAAAAAATGTTACCCTTTGTATCTAAATGCTTATAGCTATAATATCCAGCTATTAACTCATATATAAGAACTTGAATACTAATCAAGTCAGGCATTTTTTGATTAGGAATAGCTTGGACAAGTTTAATATATATATATAAACATTAAAAAATATATATAAACATTAAAATATATATATATATATATATATATATAAACATTAAAAAACAGTCAACATTTAGCCAATCCCAATATCAATAACAATCAACATTTTCAAACTGTTGTCAAGGAAAAACTCATTTTTTACAATAAAGATAGTCAAGCTTCAATCTTTAGTGTCTATATAAATATATTTCATCACTAATAAAGGTGGCATTCCAAGTTTGTTGTTAAAAGGATGTTGCTATGACAACAGTTTGAAATTGTTGATTGTTAATGATATTGAGATTGTCTAAATGTTGACTGGTTTTTAATGATTATTTACAAACCAATTTAGCCTCAAGCATTATTACGTTTATTAAATATATATATATTCTTATTATAAATCACACAAATATACAACCGTTGTTAATATGTCTCATCATTTATATATTTAAAATTACAGTTATACAGAAAAGAGAGAATAATTCTATATATTAAACTGTTGTTTATATATCTAAATGAAATATTATATCGGTACCTCTGTATATATATATATATAAACAAAAAAAAAGACATAAATCCAATAAATAATATTATATTTCAGCCAGAGGACTGGTTTTCATCAGAAAGAAAAAAAATACACAGTAAAATGGCGATAATCAAAAATTACAGATTTGGTAAAAGATTAAAAATTTAACAAAATCCCCCTGATTGGTCACAAAATCTAACACAGAATATCTACCCAATCAATGACAAAATTCAAACAAAAACAAACAAACAAAAAAAAAAAAAAACTACATTCCCTCCTAATCAAACTTAAATTCTATTTAAATTAAAATATAAAAATAAAAAATCCAAAATTAAAAATTAAAATATACATATGTGCATACATAGAAAAATTAAACTATGCTCACATACAAAAAATAGCTGTGCTCACATTAATATTCATTAAAAACTAAAATACTTATAAATTTTAATCAAAAATTATAGTTAGTGCAAAGTACAATAATTTATAACTAATTATTTATCTATAAACTAATTAAACACAGATATTAAACATCCATGTAACCAATCTTTACATAAAAAACCTCATATAAGAAAATTTTCACATAAAAAACCCACATATAGAAATCATTTAGGAGACCAGGTAACCCAGAGATGTAATAGTTCCAGTGTTCAAATTCAATCCATGTGGTTCTAAGGTCTTGAATTTAAAAATAAAAAAACTCTCCTTTTGTTTCCTCTCCCTTGTAGAAGAAAAACCTTCCTGAAGAATCACTACTTTTAAATCATCAATTGAATGATTCGGTAAGTTAAAATGTTTTGAAACCAGTCTATCTTTATTCTTATGCAAAATGTCAAATCTATGATTAGTCATTCTGACATGTAAACTATTTGCTGTCTCATCTATATACTGGTTTAAACATCTACTACACTCTATCAAATATATCAAATTAACACTTTTACATGTAACATAATTAGGAATATACCATTTGAAATTACAATTCTTAGTACTAAAGACCACTTTTGTCACAACAATATGTTTACATGTAAAACATCTTTTATCTTTACATGGAGAACATCCTTTTTCCTGTACAGAACTACTAATAAAATTTGTCTTGACAAGTATATCTCTAAGTGATCTATGTTTTTGATATACAGCCTTAGGTGGATCAGAAAAATAGATTTTAAATAATCTGTGGACTGTAATATGTTAAAATGTTTTGCCAATATCCAGTTAATATTAGGTAAATCTCTATTAAAAGTAAGAACCAATGGTGGAACATCTAATTGTTTTTTACTCTTTTCAGATAAAAGAAGTTTCTTTCTATCAATTAAAGAAGATCTCCTTACTGCGTTATCCAACAATGTCTTAGGATACCTCATATTGAGCAATCTATTATATAAAGTACTATTATTTTGTTGAAGAAATTTCTCATCATTACAAATCCTCTTCATCCTTAAAAATTGACTATAAGGAATATTAGCCTTTAAATGCTTAGGATGGTTACTATAAAAATGTAGATAGCGGTTATTATCATTTGGTTTCCTATATACAGTAATAGTAAGAACTCTATTAGTGTAAATAACTTCAACATCAAGAAAATGAGCAATTGATTTTGAAAAATTCATTGTGAAATTAATATGTTTATTAAAATTATTTAAATAACTTAAAAAATTATGAAGTTCAACTTCACTATGTGGCCATATCATGAAAATGTCATCTATATATCTAAGCCAAGTGTGAGGTTTCAGCTTAGCATTATCAAGTATAGAGGACTCCAGTTTTGACATAAATATATTTGCATAACTTGGTGCCATCTTTGTACCCATTGCAGTACCTTGTTTCTGTAAATAGTATCTAGAATCAAAAGTAAAAGAATTATTTCTTAAAACCAAATATATTAATTCAACCATAGTAGTAATAAGACCATGATTATACTCTCTATCTTGTAAAGCACATTTAATAGCCTCAACTCCATCATCATGAGGTATATTTGTGTATAATGATACAATATCCAAAGTAACCAAAAAACAATCAACTGGTAATTCAGATTTAATATTTTCTAACACACAAAGAAAATGAGTAGTATCTTTAACATAAGAATTAAATGATGGTGGAATAAATTTAATAATATTATCAACATATGCTGAAATATTTTCTGTAGGACTACCAATACTAGCTACAATAGGTCTGCCTGGAAAACCATAAACCTGAATCTTTGGCAAAATATAAAAACTACTAGGATGAATTTTGGTTGGTACTAAAAAGTTATATACATTATTATTTATAAGACCCCTAGCTCTCATATCTTTTAAACTAAAAAGTATACCCTTGAATAATGAATTAATAGTGGTTAGTGAAATAGGCTCATAAAAAATTTTATCATCTAAAAGCTCCAGAGCTTTTTTAACATAATCATCTTTATTCATAATTACTATTGATCCACCTTTGTCAGCTGGTTTTATAATAATATCCTGTCTTTTCACTAAATTACGTAATGCATTCATCTCTCTCAATGTTAAATTACTCTTATACTTACTATGTTGTTTAAGTCTAATTTCATTAATAATATCCTGATATACATTATCAATGTACGTATCTAATAACACATTCCTTTGATGTGATGGTGTCCAATCAGATCGTAATTTTCCAATAGTATCACATTCTTGGTTTCCAAAAAAATTCTCTTAATCTAAGTCTTCTTGAAAAATTATCTAAATCCTGATGAATTTTAAATTCATTTTTTTGATAAAATGACTGAACTGAAGGGCAAAAAGATAGACCTTTATTTAACAGTGAACATTCTGCCTCACTAAGATTAATGTTAGTTAGATTAATAATATTGTTTTCCTTATTAGCTAAACATAAAAAGTCATTGCTATAAATATTTGAGTTAGATTTATTAGTATTTGTATTTCCAGAAACTAAAATATTGTTAGTGCATTCAGAAGAATCTGTAACTCTATGAACCAATGCTAAACCAGCATCACTATTAAGAACAGATGGTAACATTTCAGCACAATCTAATGAATGTGAAGATGATATAAATGATTGATCAGTATCAATTGGAATCATATCCGATGTAGAAATATCTGACACAGTATGCTTATCAGAAGTCATACAATTAATTAGTGTTTGTGACTGATTAGTAACTAATTCAAATCTTGGCTTATTACCCATATATATATATATATATATATATATATATATATATATATTTATTTTTTTATATATATATATATATATATATATATATATATATATATATATATATTGAATAAGAATACCATTATGTATATAAACTAATGTTCTGATCAGGTCACACTGATCAACAATTGGGTAACAAATATTTTATCCTGAGAATATTTAAACGTTAATAATCATCTGCATAAACACTAATCAGCAGTTATATTATAGAACATTAATGATTTAGATATACTAAATAAATTATTTATATTTAAATGTTTGTTGATGTAAAGAAGATTCACTAAAATATTCCTAATATTTCTACTTTATATTTAGGCAAGTAATGAAATCTCATTAGTTGTTTTAAATGCTAAACCTAAGAACACACTATTGAAGTATTGAGAGAGATAATAAAATTGAATATTTTTATTGTTTATGTTATGAGTTTGATTTAATTAGTTTTAAGGTGTCGTTTCAAAAGCAAGCCTATTATCATTTCAACTGCCAGTAAAATTGGATACATAGCTGAGAAAGCTTCTTGCTTTCTATTTATTTATTATATAATTAAAAGGTTGAAACATGATTTATATATATATATATAATTAAATTATACATAAATGTAGTGGATAATATTTCATTTATATCTGTAACCCATGAATATTTCGCTTTAATATATATATATATATATTGTAACAGTATAAATGACATATGTGTATGTATAATACTCAAAGAACACAGACTCGATTAAATGCAAAATAAATTCAGATTTATGTCAAGTTAAGATGATTTGACATAGAATATCCTAATAATCTGGTTTCTTAAGTCCCTAATTTATTCGGTTACAAGTTTCAATTAGATATAAAATAATAACAATGGTAGCTCTGATATATATATATGATAAGATTTTATAAGGAAATGTTCTAGCATTTATTTGAACTGAAATATATGTACAAAGGTTAATCCTATTTGAATTATATACCTATATATAATTATTTATTTATATCCCTTGACTAGTTAAAATAAATAAAGTTTATGTCTTTAATTTAATAATGCTAATAATAATTTATTTATATTAATAATAATAATTCATAAATGCACTTGATAAAAACATAATAGATAAATGTAATATATAATGCTTATCTAATGGATAGAATTAATTATGATGTCAGACGAAGAACATAGGTTGAGAATCAAAGAAAAATCTATATTTAATTTTGCTTGTTAATAAAATTAGAAGCGTGTGAGGCGCTGGAAAGAGAAACTCTAATCATTATTCTTATAAGTCTATACAAAAGTTAAGTGTAAACGCTTTCAAGGTGTGTTGCCTTAAGCCTTAGAAAAATTATTCAGATTTGAAATGATAGGTAATATGAAACCTAAATAAGTTACTTTAAATATAATATTATTACTTAATAGTAATTTTGACTAATTAACATGTTTATTCATAAACAAATATATTTGCATTAAATATTAAAAAAAAAAGATAATAGAACTTGAAATGGAGTTAAAAATTGATGAAGTGGTAGAAACACAATGAACATTTAAAAATACTAATGCACAGTGAGTTATTCTAGATTCATGGAAGTGTGAATGCTAAATTCCAGATACTGTTCAAAATTCATTTTTAATTATTTGTATTATCCAAAATTCCGAAAGAAGATAATTTTTTTGTTTTATTAATATAAGTGTGGAACTGAATGTTAAATCCCATTTAAAATACGGTATCGTTGTAAATTAAAGTATTCATTTGTCCTTAAAAAAATAAATCACTCATAAAGGAGAAGAAATATAATTTTTAATCAAAGAAAGATATATCAGTGTTTATTGCTCTAATCACATCAAGCTAGTTTTCATGATTCAATGTTATGTGATTTAAGTTTCTTAGCAACAGACATACATAAGATATCTGGCCACCAAATGTTTCTTTCGAGATATTTGTTCAATTTTGTCATTATATGTTAATATTGGAGTTGTAATAATATGTTCCACTTTAGTGCAATATAATCCTTAGGCATCAACATTTGCATAAATATCATCACAAATTCATTGAAAGATTTTGGCAATATAAATAAAATAATTATATTATAAGATTATCCTCTGAATCTAGCAATAAACGTTTGAAAAATTAAAATCTGACATGAAATATCCAATTTCTTTTTTATCTCTAATGCTGTTTTGGTTTCTTTGACAGTTTTGTCATTATACATATTTTGTACTCTACTTTGACTTATTTTTATATTATTTATAAGTACCCCATACATATATGTGTAAAGTCTGTTGATGAAGTCCTTTGAAATGTGAGTTTGTAAAACAGATGTTTTGTCAAGCGTTGATGGCCTAGTGGTTAGCATAGCTGCCTTCTGAGCAGCTGGCCCTGGTTCGCTTCCCGATTAACGCATTTGACATATGGAAAAAAATCAGATGTTTTATGGAATAAATTTAAGATAGGGTTTTACTCTTGAAATCAAAATATTATATTGATTTCTACTGAGGAGAAACTTTTTTCTTTTAAAATTGAACGACATTTTGAAAATGAAAATATTAAATAAATAGCCTATGTTCTTTAAGATAATATAAATCATACTAAATAATTATTGTTTTTTATATTTAAATGCACATCTATTGAATAGAAATATATCTTCATCATATGGTTGGATGGAGATTAGGAATATGATGACTAAGCACTTCAATAGTTAAAATCTTATATAATTTTTTTTTATAGCATATGTACTTAGGACACAATATTCATATATATAATTTTTAAAACAATTAATCATTTTAATAGGTAAACAATTCTTATTAATACGAAAAAGCAAAAAAAGATAAAATTTTTACAAATATAATAAAATAAAAAGTCTTAGAAACATTCATATATAATTTTAAAAGCTTTATGTGTTCTTCTAATACAAATATTTTCCATAAGTTCAATCAAAAAATACTTAAAATTTTATCACAATTATCCGACCATATGATATTTATTAATCTAAGCATTACATTTCAGGTATAGATAGTAATAGCAGATTTTTCTATTCTCATTTTTTGTGAATAAAATTGCTATTCTTAAAAATTTTGATGAGCAAAACTTCTAAGAAGATTTAAATACTTATACTACAACTTATTTGAATACTGATAATTTATATCTGTTTAAAGACAAACAAGATACCTGTTTCTGAAAAGCATTCCTTATGTACTGTTTTAGAGATTTACCGATAAAAAGCAGACTTAAGTATTTTATTTCTGTGATAATTAATATTGAAACTTTAGCATATAGAGCCAATATATATATATATATGAAAAACAAAAAAACACAAGTTAAAACTTGCAAACACTTGTATTTATGACAATAGATGGCGTTCTACCAAAAACACCGTCAAGCATATGTTTTGTTCACATAAACATCAGAGCAAGCATTCACTATCTCTAACTTTAGTTCCACTTTCAGATCATGATTTCAAGCTATTTGCTATTGTCAGTGAAAGACAGGAATAAGAAACTAGATCTAAACACAAACTCTGAGCATTTATGAAACAGTTTCTACTCAGCTTGCAAGCATGAATCTTTTAGACATGTAATGTCTTCAAACTCAGCATAGCAAGCCAGATAGCTACATGGGTCTGATATCAGTTCAGCATCACCACATAATAGAAACCTCTGCAATATATATCATTGCAAGAAAGATCTCAAAGGTACATTTATGAAAAACAAAAAAACACAAGTAAAAACTTGCTAATGCTTGTATTTATGACAAAACATATGCTTGACGGTGTTTTTGGTAGAACACCATCTATTGTCATAAATACAAGTGTTAGCAAGTTTTAACATGTTTTTTTTCATAAATGTACCTTTGAGGTCTTTCTTGCAATGATATATATTGCAGAGGTTCTACTATGTGGTGATGCTGAACTGATATCAGACCCATGTAGCTATCTGGCTTGCTATGCTGAGTTTGAAGATGTTATGTGTCTAAAACATTCATGCTTGCAAGCTGAATAGAAACTGTTTCATAAATGCTCAGAGTTTGTGTTTAGATCTAGTTTCTTATTCCTGTCTTTCACTGACAATAGAAAATAGCTTGAAATCATGATCTAAAAGTGGAACTAAAGTTAGAGATAGTGAATGCTTGCTCTGACGTTTATGTAAACAAAACATACGCTTGACGGTGTTTTTGGTAGAATGCCATCTATTGTCATATATATATATATATATATATATATATATATATATATATATATATATATATATATTACCAGTCATTATCTTGACAAGGCTGCAGCACAAAAATGTGGAGCTGTGAATGCAGACATCTATAATCATATGTTTGTTATTTTTAACTCACTTGACAAATAAAGGTTGTTTAAGAAGCATGCACAAAGAAAGAGAAAATGATCTAAAATTCTGCACTAGTGTATTGTTGCAATATATTAAAGTTAAATGATGCAGGGATAAAAATTGTATCTATAGTTGTTCAATTTATATATAACTTAATTAATTTGTAATTTAACTTCAGATAGATATTAAATAATAGTCAAAAGTTATAGTCGTATATTAAAGATCTATTATAAATTTATGTGGATACTATTAATATGCTGATTAATGCTATTTAAGTAAATGAATGTATAAGTCGCTGTGTCTTTTTAATTCTATGTATATATCTTTATAAAAGAGAGTTGTTTACTTGTAAAAATATATGAGAAATAGTGATATTTCCAGGTTTTCCACACAAAAAGTAATAATCTCTAAATTTTGATACTTTTATAATTTAGGGTAATAAACTAAAAGTAATAATTTTTGATTGAAAAATTATTTAGACAAATATTATTATTAGATATTGTGATTTTATTTTAAAATATCAATTTATAATTGATATTTTTCCTGATTATATCATAAATAATTTTTTTCAAGAACATACAGGGATATTCTGCGAAATTATCAATATTACATGATCACCATTTCTGAGTGGCAATATTATATGGAGAGTTTTGCCCATTTTAAATTATCAATATTTATATATGTGCAATATCACCCTAATCTGCAAAAAATATACATAATATTTTTTATTTTCTATTTCTTTTAATTGTAAAAAATTAGCAAAACATCATCTGCAGTTGAAAAGGTTTTCTTATTTACTTTTTAGATACAGCTGAGCATACTTTCAGTGTGGAACACTAGAGAATTATGATTCTGGTGTCCTGCACCAAAAGCATCCTCATCTGTATCTAAAAAGTAAATAATAAAATCTTTTTAGTTGCATAAATAAAATAAAAAACATTTTGCAAATTTTTTCTTTGATTTCTTTTATATTTTTATAATTGCAGGAAGATTTCTCCACAATCTGTTATCTTAATCTTAATTATATTTTATTTTTGCTAATTCATCTACTCAAATTTAATTTTTATGATTAAAAATAAGTATTATATCAATCTTTTTTATATTCTCTAAAGATCCATTAACACATAATTCTATATGAACATTTCTTTGTTTTTCTCATATTTTGTATTAATTTATATTTTTCTCACTTTTTTATATTAATATAATAGTCATTTTAATATTTCAAATTTTTGACTTATTTATCTGAGTAAATTCTTTCATTTTTTTCTCATTATAATATTTTTTCTCATTATACATTTACATAGGAATTCAATCACGGATTTATTCCTAGCCTGTTAGTTATCATTACAAAAGGAAGAGGGAGTGATTATTAAGTCTATAATCTCTTTATGAAAAATAATTATTGACAAGCTGTTATTAAGAAAATCTTAAGTAGACAACAAAAAGAACCATAAAAAGAAAAAAAAAACAATTAATGGTACTGTAGTGTATCCATACATTCCAAAAATAACAGATAAATTAAGAAAAATTTGCAATCAGTATAACATCTGAACAGCTTTCCAGAGTTATACCACACTAAAAGGATTTTCTAACATCTACAAAGCTTAAACTTGAAATGCTGAAAAGAGAAAAACTGCATCTATAAAATACCATGTGAATGTGAAAGAACATATATTGGTGAGATGAATCATTCCATTGAAAAGTTCTTGCGAGAATACAAACTGATGATTAGAAGAGAGAAAACAGATGTGTCCTAGGTAGAAGACCATGTATGTGCTCAATGAACATATGTTCAATTAGGAAAATACTAAAATATTGAATAGAGAAGAAATGGTACAAAACATTTTTTTAAAGAAGCTGCTCACATGACTCTGGCAACCAATCACAGAAGCCAACCTAGTGTGACTATACATAATGAATGTAAATCACTAATCAACTTTTCTCTTAAGAAAAAGTGTAGAAATCATGAGAAATCTCATAGATAAGTATACAAAATTTTTACTGACTGTTGCCTTTGACAGGATGACTCAATTGGCTAAAGTGTTACCTTAATATTCAAAACTTAAGAATCTAAGGTTCCAGATTCAAATCTCACCAGAAACACCTGAAGAAGAGGGGAGAATGATATCTTTCAAAATGTAGTGCATATAATAACCTGTTTGATGTGCTATTACTAACAATTGAATGTATTTAAAATATTTAAATAAAGTTAAATTTTTACTCATATTATATGATGGAAATAGTTCAATATAAAAATACAACTAAAATACCATCATCACAAACCATCAGAAAAACACTACATATTCGGCATGGACCCAATACTATATCAAACTTTAGACAATATGAAAAATTATGTCAAAAGCTGGCCAAAGTAAAAAATCATTTAACATTCTTATGTAAATTTAAATCTGAAGGGATAATTGCTAAATATTTGCAACTAAAACCTCCAAATAATTGCTAAATATTTGCAACTAAAATCTCTAATTCACTCCCAGAGAACTGAAAAATTACTCAGAAAGCAAGTGAAACTCTGTTAAGGGACAGAATAATGCTCAATGGTTTTTCTAAGTATCAAACAATGCACTCCATTAATTATGTAGAATGTTTTCTACAAAAACAAACTTACTGATGAAGATTTATTAAGAGTTTCTCAAGCAATAGAAAAATCATATTCTACATTACATGGAAAAATAAAATAATGTTGAAAGAAGAATGTTATTAACCTACATGGTCATATCAAAAATGATAATATACCAAGCAACGTCATCTGTTAAAAATCTCAGTTTTAAACATCTAACAGATACAGAAATTTCTGTTCTTGAAAGATGATTAAATTTTGCCATAACACTGTCTAATATCAGTTTATTAGATATAATGGTAGTCACCAAGGAAGTAACTCAAAAATTGCTTTTAGAAGAAGCATCAGAATTACATTAGAGCAGTGGTCTTCAACCATTTCACACCTGTGGACCGGTAAAAATAAGGATAATGTTTCACATGGACTAGCAGAAGTCTATAGATAAATTTTCTTAAAGATGTAAACAGCTTAGCCTTAGATGAAGTTATATATATATATATATGGAGTTTTTATAATAAAAACACTTTTTTTTTTTAAAATTTTGAATTTTTTTAGAAAAGTAATAAAAAATTTAATTTTATACCCCCGCCCCCCCATAAACATCTGTGATAACTAGAAAAACAAATTAATTTATGTATGATTGATTAGAGTTTGTTTTTGTTCTGTTTTATTTTTTTAATCAGGTAAAAGTGCGATGAAAAATAAATAAAAATTGTTTATATTAATTAAAAGTTTAAAATCTTATTACTTTATTATCACAAACTTTTTTGCCAGTCTAGCATGAACCAGCAAAAAACTTCTGTGGGCTGTTGCCAGTCCGCGGCCCAGTGGTTTAAGACCACTGCATTAGAGAATAAAAACAATACTTGAGAAGCAACAAAAATTGAAGTCAAGCATATCCTATGGTGAGAGGAAAGCAATTAAATCTCTCAAAGTAGATAAATCTATAATTATTCTCCCTGCTGACAAAGGCAATGCAACAGTTGTAATGGATACACCTTATTATGATAACAAAATACAAGAGCTCACCACAGCAGGCCAATATAACAATGTGGCACAAAATCCAATAACATGTATGGAAACAAAATTACAAGCATTATTCAGAAAGCATTACAGGTACTTCACTGATTCAGAAAAAAAGTAAAATAACATCATATTTCAGCAAAATTCTTCATCTTTATGGTCTTCCTAAAATTCATAAGAATCATGTTCCACTGAGACTTATTGTTGGTTTTAGAAATTCATTTTGCCAATAATTGTCAGAATTTCTCTTCAAAAGTTCTAAGTCCTTTGGCATACAAGAGCCAGTCCTTTGTCAGATATGTAGAGACTTTGTAGAATTAATCAAGAACATAAAAATTGAAAGAAATGACTTACTGCTAAGCTTATCTGTGGAAAGTTTATTCACAAATGTACCATGTGAAGAAGCATTGTCTATTGTAAGGAAAAAAATAAATGTTGATAATAGATTACAAACCAGAAAAGTTCTTCCCATTGATAGCATAATGTAATTATTAAATTCTACATAAAAACAACCTACTTTCAATATAATATGGAATTCTTACAACAAAATCATGAATTGCTATGGCTCACCATTGTCATCCCTGATTAGCAATATTTACATGGAAGAACTTGAAACCACAACCATAAAAACTACTCCATATCTGTCTAATGGTTGTCTTTACTATATAGATGATACATTTGTTGTATGGTCATATGGTGAAGCACTACTACAAACTTTCTGGAAACACATCAACAACATATTTCCTTTAATTAAATTCACAAAAGAATCAGAACAAGAACAAAACTTGGCATACTTCGATGTTATTAACGTTACATAGCAAAATGAAAACTACAGTTTACTGAAAATCAATGCATACAGGAAAATACCTAGACAATATATCCAATCAGATAAGAAACACAAAATATGAAATTATACATTATTACTATGGAACAGAGCATAAGAAGTGTGTTCATAAACCAGCAATTTGGAAAAAAAAAGATCTATTTAATAACAAGCTCTTATGAAAAATGACTAGCCATCAGCTGTTATTAAGAAAACCTTAAGTAGACAACAAAAAGAACCATAAAAAACAATGATTGAAACTGTTGTGTATCCATACATTACAAAAATAGTAGACACATTTAAAAAATCAGCAATTAGTGTAACATCAGAACAGATTTCAAGGGCCATACCATCCTATGAGAAATTCTAACATCTACAAAGCCTAAATTTGAAATGCTGAAAAGAAAAAAAACTGCATCTATGAAATACCATGTGAATATAAAAGGACATATATTGATGAGATCAGTTGCCCCATTAAAAAATCCTTGCAAGAAGACAAACTGATGATTAGAAGAGAGAAAACAAATGTGTCTAAGGTAGAAGACCATCTATGTGCCAAAGAACATATATGTTTAACTGGGAAAATACAAAATTATTGGATAGAGAAGAAATGGTAAAAAAAGGAAATTTAAAGAAGCTGCTCACATGACTGTGGCAAACAATCTCATTAGCCAACTTAGTGTGGCTATACACAATATATGGAAATCGCTAATCAACTTTGCTCTTAGAAGTGGAAAATCAGAATGAACCTCATATATAAATATATAAAATTTCTACCAACTGGTGCCTTTAGCAGGATGGCCCAGTTGGTTACAGCATTACATTAAAATTTAATATTCAATAATCTAAGGGTCCAAGTTCAAATCCCATGCTAATACTGTCACTTGTCAGCCCAGCAACACCTGAAGAAGAGTGAAAAATAATACCTCTCAATACATTGTGCATATACTAACCTGTTTGATGTGCTATTACTAACAGTTGAATGTATTAATTTGAATATTTAAATAAAGTTAAATTTTTCTAAAGACATTCACTACTCATATTAAATGATGTAAATAGTCCAATATAAAAATATAACTAAAACACCATCATCACAAACCAATGTATTTGGAATATTTAAAAAAAGTTAATTTTTTTTAAAGACATTCAATACTCATGTTAGATGATGGAAATAGTCCAATACAAAAATACAACTAAAACACCATCATCACAAACGTGCAGGAAAATACTATATTTGAATTTGTTATTTCCACATATCTTCAACATTTATATGAAACTTTTTTATTTCTCAAAAAAAAAAAAAACAATCCTTTTCTCTCAAATAATAAAATCTCAAGAAATCAACAACAACCTAATCCTCTCTACTGATTACTTTTTTTATTAACTGAAAAAAAAAAAAAGAAAATCCATATTAATTGTATATTTTTCTTTTGCTGCACCATAAAAATTTAATGAGAATTTATTTTTATTAATCTTTATTTTTTAATAAATATTTTTTTTGCAGTATTAAAAAAGCTTAACAAATGTAATTAAAGTTTATTTAAAAAAATAGACAAATCAAAATCTACTAATGATTAGAAAATTTTAATTTAAACAAAGGAATATTACAGGATTTCTTAAAATTCAAAATTATCAACTACAAAAAAAATTCTGTGATGGCTATATAATTTCTCTCACTTGACTTTTTACATAGGCAAATAAATGCTGATTGCATATGTAAAGGGACACTACTTTCTCTGCTATCTATTTATTATATTTTTATATTTTTCAAATTGGAATGCTATCTATTAGTGATCAAATTTAATCAAATAAAATTGTGGTGATGATCATACTCTTATCAAATATTATAACTTTTAATAACATGGCATCATATATATATATATATATATATATATATGATGCCATGTTATTAAAAGTTATAATATTTATTTTATATATATATATATATAAAATCCAGTTCTCATATAGAGAGAAAATTTACAAAATATAAGATAGAGAAATGCTTAATATAATATTTAATAAATTTATTATAATAATTAAATTTGAAAATTAAAAATTTGTTAATTAATGAAATATATATATATATATATATATATATATATATTGACTAATAAAAGGTCTAAAATAAATATTCTAATATAACATAACCAAATTATCATATCTGATTCTAACTTAATGTCAAATAAAACAAAGATAAATATAGTAATGTGATTTAATTTTATGCCGACTTTCCGTTTTTTATATGTAAATGGTAAACCTAAATATGAACACAGTCATATGCACATGCATTTGTAAAATATAATTATTCAATTAGTTTACCTTTAAATTTCTGTCTCAACTTATAACTTTAACAAAATAAAACTTTTTTTTTTGCCTGTATGTGCTGCATAAAATTAACTTTTATTCACAGATTTAGATTACTGTTTATCATTTAATATAAAATAATTCTAGTAATAGATTCACCAATCATCACATTGTACAGGAACATTTAATCTTAACTCAAATTCTTCGAATTTGTGCCATTTCAACTTCTATCTATAAATTAATTAATAAATTTTAGAAACATAAAAAAAAATTATATAACTAATAAACTTTTAAAATAATTTCTTATCATTACATCTTTAAGTTAGGTTGTATTATTGTAGATAATATCAGAGAAGCTTTGTTCTTTTTGTTGAATTAGAAGGTTTTTTTTGGATTTGTTGTAATATTTATTATCACATTTTCTAGTTAGCATTAATCAACTAATATTCAGTCTAAATTAAACAATTTTTTTCGAACTTGTTTTTCAATTTCAGCAAAGTTGACCACAATTATTTAGCTGCTAAATTTTTCTTTACCAAGTAATCAGTTGAATTTTTCTTTATCTAAAATAATTTAATATAAGTTAAAATAATCTTTCTAAGATAAAAAAAATAAATGTATTTTTTATAATAATATAAATGAAATATATTTTTTATGATAAAATTTTATAGGCAACTTCCTTAATGTGGCATTTAATATCTCAAATAAAATATGCACATTCTATATGTATTCTACTGAATTTCTTTTTGTCAATAGTAATTTCATTCATTTGTATATAAATACATATGTAGATTGATCTCATATTACTTCCTTATATAATAAGTGATTTTTGGGAACGAGTGTAAGCAGCAATATAACTTTTATCTCAAAACAATAACACAGTGTAAAATTTTATGGGAGGCAAAATGACTAGTCATAGATTTTTTTTCCATATGTCAAAGCATTGGCCAGGAAGTGAACCCACAACAACTGTCTGCAAGAAACTGCTTACAAGGCGGCTGCACTGACCTCTCAGCTACCAACATAGATTTTTGATAGTGCATGATGGATTTTATGATCATTAAGTAAACCTTATTAGAATATTTTTTTTGATAAACATATTCTGTGACTAACTTGTCATCCTTTTACAAAATTATACTTTTATATTTCAAGCTCATATGGTATATAATATATATCTACCTGCTGAGGATTGTTGAGATCAGAATTTCATGACTTTTAAACACAAAAAGTTATTTTGTTTAAATTGCACCCTCCTTATAAAACTCCCACAAGGAAAGTGATAAAAAATAAATTCATAAAAATGTTTTCTTAAATAGCTGTGGATATATTTAAAAAATGTACTTTTGTAAAAAACATAAAATATGTATATATCTTAACAAAAATGAAAATTATCTTAAAAATGAACAAAAAAAAAGAAAATAATAATAATAATAATAATAATAATAATAATAATAATAATAATAATTATTATTATTATTATTATTATTATTATTATTATTATTACTATTATTATTATTATTATTATTATTATTTTCATATGTCAAATGCATTGACCGGGAAACAAACCCAGGCCAGCTGCTTGAAAGGCTGCTATGCTAACCACTAGACCACCAATGCTTGACTCGACAGTTTGATTTGTCACAATTTTCTAATATTTAAACATTCATCATGTACAATAACTACTATTCTGTAAAAAGGCAGATATCAAGAAGGAAGATTGGAATTAAAGAGCCCCATGTGATTTAAAAGCCACAGTTTACTGACCTCTGTCTAGATGAATAAATAAAAGAAAGAATAAACTATTTTTCTTTTAAAAATTAATAAAAAATATGACAATTCTTTAAGACAACAGATTTTGTAATGTGTGTGTTTTTTTTTATAAAATCAGTTTAACATTCCCTTGATCTAAAAAAACAAAAATTATTAATTAAAATTTCCTTTTTAATATCTTTTGATACAAAATATATTTAAATAAATTTTTATCATCAATATTTTTATAACATGTTTTTCTTTCTTTATACAAAAAATTATTTTTTCTTTTGTAATATGGTTAATCAGAAATAAATAATCTTTATTTATCAGTAGTTCTTTTACTTAAATTTATATAATTTATTTTAAAATATTAAATATAATATTATTTATGTCTTTAAATTTTATTTTCTCCAGACTTTTATTTCATTATTTATATATGTAATTTGTGAATGTATATTTCTATTTTTCTTTTATTTAAGATGATTACATGTGCACACATATTGTCAAGGTTACCATATATTTTTTTTGTTTTAAGTGATATTCGTGATTTACTAAATATATATATATATATATATATGAATAAATTTCAATGTTATATAATAAATTAACAACTGACAAATAAAAAATAAAAATTAAAAATCCATATTATGTATATATAATGACAGCAAGCTGCCTTATGAAACACAACAAAATGTGGAGTAAAATTATTAGCATGTTTATGCATATATATATATATATATATATATATATATATATATATATATATATATCATTCTTTAAAATGAAAAACCATAGTTGAGAAAAGACAATTGACATGGTCATGACCTCTAAGTTCACATGCAGTTTATCGAATTAAAGGGAATGAAATTAACTTAAAGATTTAATATTAAATTGTAATGTAACAATATATAATAGAATATGCTTCAGCAAGCTCATGCAACTATATAAAAAAACAATTTTTTTTAGAAGTTTAAAAGATTCTATTCTTTCAGCTATATCCTCACAAAGACTTATACTGCGTTCAATTTAAAAGAACAGTGGATAGGATAAAATCTATATTTTGAATGATTTAATACTTATTAGAAGAAAGTTCTAATATTCTTAAAGAAGAGTAATTTCTAAATTACTTAATTTGGAAATATTTTCATATTCTATAAAGATCGTTCTAGTTGGAGTTCTAAATGTAAATATCATTTTAAAAAGAAGATTTTTATAAAAACTTCAACTAAATTAAATTAATATACTTTACATTATAAGAAAAATGTAAAGTGAGTAGAACACCAATTTATTGTAGTATATATAAAATGTGCTTGTCTAGTCAAATATATATATATGTGAATAATAACTTTTGCCAAATGCCTTTAAAATTATATAGAAGCTATAGCTTCAAAATGTTATTATAATTGTTAATAAAAGAAATGAGTATAAAAGAAGATGTTATCTACATGCAAGGAGGAAACTAAACATCAATTTGAGATCTCATATTATTTTCTTCAAAGTATAACAACTAAGGAATTAAAAATTGTATCTTTGATGGATTTTCATTCACAAATTCCAGGAATATCTAGGACTATTGCATTAACTTTTATAAATACCATTTAATTTTTTAAAATTATAATTGGGAAACATTAATCTCATTTCCTTTATTATCGAATTCATTTCATTAAAAAAATGAATAACAAGAGAGAATTAATAATTTAAAATATTTTGTATTTATTTATAATTAATAAACATTTAGATATAGACTAAGAAATATTAACATGGAAAAGGTATATAAAAATATAAAGGGATAGAGTGAAATTAGAGGTAAGAAATTAAATTATTTTTCAATTCACATACTATTAATTTTTATGACATGACACTACTTTGTTTGTACTAATCCAAATAGTCTAATAACCATTATGTATGATAAGTGGATAAATGACTAACATTGATATGAAATATATATTTTTTATATTAATAAACATAAATTATGTAATCATTTTAACGAATGAAAACATTATATACAAATAATTGGATTATTATTTGTATAATCTAGTTATTATATAATAGTGTTAATATAGTAGTTTTAATATTTAGCTACTTATATTTTATATAAGTTATAAAATCATGTAGTGTTGTAAGTTAAAAAATATATCTACCATGGGTAAATAGAATATATTTATATTTTTAATATAATAAGGTAGTAGATATATACATAATTCTTATATATTATCAAGTTTAAGTTATTTATTTGTTAAATAAATAATTATTATGTTTTATATTAAACTAAATGAAGTCTTCAATTTTATTTTATTTATTTATTTGATTTTATAAGATAAGAACAAATATTTAATAGAATATTCTTTATTGATTATTATATTAACTTCATGAAACTCATTTTAAAGAGTTAGTGAGATTTATTATTATAATTACTCTAGGATATTGATAGGAACCCCTGAAGAGAGTCAATTGTTAAACTTTCCTAAGTTTGAAATCTGAGTATAACAGTTAAGTCAATTAAGGTGAAAATTGATTTGATGTGGTTTAGATATAATAATTTATTAATAATAAATTATTTATTTGGAACAGATATGTTTTATATCAAAATTAAATCACGTCATTCATGGCATCCTACATGAAGACCTTAAATCTGACTATAGTGAGATGCAACTGCCTTAACTTACCTCATTGAGAGAGTGCATGCTATTACAATATATATAATGTTTTCATGGCAATGTGATGAAAATAAAATATTTTTTAGGTTAAATCATGTATTATTTTGTATTAATTGGCAATGTTTTGATGAAATAACATCCATCATTTTCAAGATCAACTTTTTTAAAGAAAAACCATTAGATCTCAAGTAGTAATGAGATTGAGTATAAAATGAAAAATGACAGTGAGCATGATATAAAGAACAATGACTCATATATATTTGATTATTCATAATACATGGATTAACAAAATGTTTATTTTCTTTAATATTATCATTAATTAATTTTAAGTCTATTTTAGATAAGAAAGATAAAATAAATGGTTTTGAGAAGGCTATGTAGAAAAATTATTTATATAAATAGTTAAAATAAAGTGTGTAATGCCATAAATATTACATAAAAAATAATATTTTTGATATTTTAAAACATTATAAATGATTTAAAATTATAGAAAATGATTTTTCTGATGCAAATACATCTAGTCTATTAAAAATCTAAATTTTTAATGTAACAAAATAAAATTACTTCTCTATAAATATATTTTTTAAAAGAACATATGATTCTAAAATGTTATGTCAATCAAATTTGTATTTAAAACACGATTTAAAAAGGAATTTACCTACTAAATACCATTTATTCAAACTACTTCAAGCACTTTTTAGCAAAACTATGGTTTGGATAAATTGTATTTATAGGATATTATAGCAAAATAAAGAAAAGTGTGATTTTGATAATTTACCAACTACTTATGAAAAAAATACTTAACTTTAATCTTTTTAATTAACAGTTTAAATATGTCTTATATTTACTATAAACATTGAGGGTTTGTTTAATTAATAAGATATGCAAAAAGCAAGAAAAAAGCAATTTCTAGAAATTTGCATGTTGGTTGAATTTGGGTAAGATTAGAGGTGTATTTTATAAATGCTCATAATGATAAGTTTTAGATTATATAGGTAAGATTACTACTCACAATATATAAAGTTCAAATAGTGTAGAGAATTCACATGAGTTAAAAACAATCAAATTACTATGTATATTTGTTAATCAAAACATATTACACATATGTTCTATATTTAAAACAAAATTAATGGTTTGTATAGGGCTTGCTACATATGATTCCGGCATACACCAATATTAGAATACATGCTATTCTATAATTAATAATGTACACCTACTAATTGTACATTAAGTTATTCTAATCTGTGTTGAAGTTTAGACAAAAATAACTTACTGGTTGATGAAATTATTCATTGATGTACATAATATATATACATAAAATCTATTTTTACATACATACAGCTGCATAACAAAAATATTACTGGAAAAAAAAGTTATGTATCTGGTGTTATATTATTTCAAATATTGATTCCAGGATTGAAGAAAATGCAAGACAAAATCTGTTTATGCCCAAAAGAAATAGATGTTTACTTGTATTAATTTAAAAAAAAAAATAAAACTGATAGACAATTTTGAATCAATTACTTAAGAGATTTCAATTAACGAGAAAAAGTTTGAAAATAACTTTAAGTCTGTAGGACAAAAAGCAAGTGATAAGTTTGCATGTTCCCAGAAGGTAAGAATAAAATTAATTGTTATTTACTGAATTTTATTTATATTTGCACAAAATGGTTTAAATGATTTCTTTTACTGCAGAATTATTTTGTATTCAAAATAAATAGAAATTTAAAAAATAAAATAATAATCATTATGTTCAAATTTTTATATGCAAGCACATAGCTCAAAGAAATTATGTTGCTAATAATAATGTAGTGATAAAATTAAAAGCAAATTAAGAATTAATAAGTGAATTATTTTTTATATTACAGAATGCATGTATCTACAAGTATCAGGTAAGTTTATATACTAATTACTTTTGTTAAAGAATAATAATTTAGCAACACTGACTTAAGAAAAGTAATAATTAAATAAGTTGTAAATGTGTGTGATGTATATATGCTGTTTTTATGATCTGTTTTATATTTATATGGAAATTTTTATTGTGTGAACTTCTCCATTTATAATTATTCAATTAGAAAGCTTTTTATGTAAGACAGAAGCCAATAAAATTTAATTGTCTAAGACTAAGAGTGAAAATAAAACTGCAAATGCTATCACAATCAAAAGGACTTCCTTTTGATTATAATAGATGACAGTTTAAATTTTATCCTAAACCTGAAGCAGTTAACCTTTATTGGCTTCTCTTCTAAGCAAAGAGTTTTCTAATTAAATAATTATAAATCAAAAACTTCACAGTAAATATTTCCATATAAACATCCATTAAAAATAATATATATATATATATATATATATATATATATATATATATATATATATATATATATATATATATATATATATATATATATATATAATATATATATATATATATAACTTCTAAACATAATTATTTTATATATGGTTTTGTTTTCAAACTAGTGAAATATTCAATATCTGTATAATATTTGTAATTTTATTCCAATAAAATATAATTCATTTTTGTTATTGGTGGCTATATAGCTCTAGTCCATTTTTTTCATTTCTATTATTATTACTAGTAATTAATTTTGAAAAATCATTAATCATTATTTTAATGAAGTTACTTAAATAAACATTAAATATTTTCTGTCTTTATTCTTGTAAACATGTATTCAGCAAAATCTTTCTATCCACAAAACTAGTATTGTTCAATAATACTGTTTTATTTATTTATGTACAGATTTCATATACATTTTTTATGGTTGTGTAACTAGTGCTTAGACGTAAAAATTATATTGTAAAATAATTATTCTTTAGTAATGTTAAAAATCACTTTAAAGTCCATATATTGTATTAACATGATAACTGAATTTGTTTAAGGGCAGCACACTCTTATTATTAGATAGATCTGCAATTAGCTAAAGTTAACATTATAATAATCTTAGCATTTAATATATATTTATATAGCATTTGATATATGCTTAGATTATCATGACATTTGTGTATACAACATGCAGATTGTATTATGTATCCGTATTGGCATATGCTTGTTGATAATGATTAGTATCAAATTTTATATTCTGCAGTATTTATCATGTGATTGCTTTTATACAATATTTAAATTCAATTACAAATAACTGCTACATTTTTAAGTAAAAATAATTCCCAGTATGAAATACCCTATTAATAACTGTAAATTTTACAATCAGAGAACACTTTACATTATTGTCTATATTATTTATGATTATTTTTTTTACATTACAATATATATATATATATATATATAGATATATTATATGATATATATATATATATATATATCATCAACCTTTATCAATCCATTGCAGGATGAAGGTCTCTCCAAGTTCCATCCATCTTTTCCTATCTTTAGCTTCTCTTACAACACTCCTGCACACGTTCTTATTTCATCCATCCATCTCACATGTGGTCTCTTTCTGGGTCTTTTACAATTTCTTAAAATCCAGTTTAAAATTTCAATTGTCCATCTATTATTATCTTTTCTAGCAGTATGTCCAGCCCAACTCCACTTCAGACTTAATTTTTTCAATGGGGGCAGTAACACCTGTTTGTTCTCTTACCCATACATTGTGTTTTTGATTTCTTCTTGTTACTCCCATCATGCATCTCTCCATACTTCTTTGAGTGGTCTGAAGTCTCTGTATTGCTCTTTTATTAAGTGTCCAAGTCTCAGATCCATAAGTAAGAACTGGCAAAACACATTTATTAAAAACCTTCTTTTTCAAATACATAGGCATATTTCCTTTTAGTATCAAGTTATATATATATATATATATATATATATATATATATATATATATATATATATATATATATATATATATATATATATATAACACTTTGTTTATCAAAACATATTAAGATACACTCATCATGATTACCATATATACCTTTATTGATTAAAGGAAATTGCCTTAACAACAGATTGAAATTGTTGGTTGTTAATAATCTATTGTTTAAGTGTTGACTTCTTTCATGTATATATATATATATATATATATATATATATATATATATATATATAAATTATTTTAAAAATAATTGAAAAAATACAACGAAATTCAAATACATATTTTACCACTTTCAAACAGATAAGAAATAAGGATCTAAGACATTGGAAATAACAATATATATAAGCTGATTATAATTTAAAGTAACTATTGAAGTAACTAGTACTTGTTATACTATATTTTTCCAAGTTAACACTTATTTTTTATTGCAAATATATTTAAACTTCAAAATCTATACATATATACACATATGTGTGTGTTATAATAATAAGATTAATTTCAATGTTCTCTCTCTATATACATTTTCCATGACTTATCCAGTATGAGTGTTTGATGAAACATTAATCAATCTCTCTGGGTGTATGATTCTGTTAATGCTCAATATTATCAGTAACCTAAAAAACTAGAAGAAATCTTACTTAATATCACAAAGAAAATTCTAATCTTAATTTAAATATTAATGTAATGCCATACATGATTTAATGCAGTATAACATAATAGATTCTGAAGTTTAAGATACTCTCACTGCAATGGAAAATCTATATAGGCTGTTTTGATGGAATCTCAATTACTTTTCATTCTGTTGATAATGTTGATTGTTGACACAAATAAATGGCCTGCCAATATTGATTGTTTCATCAAACATTGTTACTTGAAAATGCATAGAAAATAATTTAGGATGTGACATAAAATTAACATTAGTATTCCTATTATTTATGCATACTTGGTTCACTTACACACACATATATATATATGTATATTGAAGCAGTCGGATCTGAGTTTGATCCTAGTTTCATGACCTCTAGCCATAAGCCCACTTCAAACCCTAGTACTAACCTTAAATTTCCGATGCAATGGGGCTTTATATGTTCAATCCACACTAATTTCCATAAAGAATAACTTATTTCATAAATGTGTATTCAGATAATTAGTTTCAGATTTAAGTTGATCAATTCTATTAATAAATTCATGATAGAATTATTCATGAATTTATATATTATAACTGCGTGGATTGTGCGTATATATTTGTAAATATTTAAATATATATAATTGTTTAAAAGTTTCTTTGCATCGGGAATGTTTGATTTTATTTTTAAATAAGTTGTTAAAATTTAATGATTAAAAGCTACATTCTTTCGATAAGCTTTCAGATTTTCTCTTTTCAAAAACAACAGTTAAAGTTTTATTAATTAGAAAAAAGATAAGGATTTCCTAATTAAAATCATTTTCTGATTTTAAGAATTCATTTTCTAGTTAGAAAATGAATTCAAGTTAATGAGTTTGAAAGCCTTATCAGAAGAATGGATCTAAAAACAACCAATGTATCTAAAAACATTGATAATGAAAGAAGCACTAGCCTAAAGGCATCAGAGAGGACAGTACATATAGCTCTGAAAAGTTTGGAAAAAAAAAGCCATCTTTGTTGTAGAGAAGTGCAGTCAACTCTGTGCGTTTTTAAATTATAAAATTAAATAGTGTTTCGATCATGGTGAAGGGCTAAAATGTCAGGAATCTGGCTATTTGTTCCTGAAGTCCCCTAAAAATCTTCAATGTAGCTGCTGAATCTTCTCCGGAACAGTCAAATTATAAAAAGCCACTTAAATTCTGTTCAACTAACCGACTAAATGCATGCCTACATTTTTACCAACCTGGACGTGTAAACTAAGAACCAGCCCCAGAAGAATTGGGTAATATGTTTCCAAATGAACCTTAATCTTTCTGGCCAGTTTTGAACTTTACTTTACACTTCCTTTTAGAGCTCTTTTATTCTTTAATGTAATAATCTTTATAAAACCCTTTATTCATGCTACTCTAAACTTATATCGTAATTCTCTCAACCTCTAGTCTTTAAATGTTCTTTTTTCTTACTTGGTGGTTCATTTATTATATTATATATATATATATATTTATATAGATTTGTGTGCTTTATTAATGTCATTTATTTTTAATTATATGCCAATAATATTTCGACTCGATGAGCTCCTTTGTTCTATTTGCCTCACGCAAATAATATAATATTAATTCTAATAGTAGTTCTCACCCATTAGAACTAAATTTATAAGTTCTATCAATCATCGAGTCGAAAGAAATTATTATATGTTTACTATTTTTATAATTGGCTAATAATAATATAATATTAATTCTAATAGTAGTTCTCACCCATTAGAACTAAATTTATAAGTTCTATCAATCATCGAGTCGAAAGAAATTATTATATGTTTACTATTTTTATAATTGGCTAATAATAAATTATTAGCTCCATTTCCAATCTATGCCCCAGCTATTTTCTCATGTTTACCAAAATGTATTTATTCCTATATATAATCTTAAAATGTTTTCTGAAAAAGGGTCGATAAAGGAATCAACTAAACATACTCTAATTGAAATTTTAGTTAATTGCCATTTAGATTCAGGAAGGGCACGGTGATTGGGGCATAATTAATATGATTTGCAAATACTTTAAAAAGGTTTTCATTAAAAGCTCGTTTGACTTTAATTAATTGATCAAGTCATCACATAGAGAATTCTATATGGGGTTTAGTATTCAAACGATGACTATCAAGTCATCATCTTCAAATGTTGCTGACGTAGGGCAATCTTCCGCTCCGTTAGGCTGGTCAGTGATTATATTTATGTTATTTAAATTATCAAAGAAGAAAGCTCTTCCTCTCCTGTTCATATTAGTCAAAGGGCATAAGACTTGTCAGACGCAAACCGCCATAGGACTTCGATTATTGACTAGCCATCGTCTTTCAATTTCACTTTATAGCTCATAATTCATCAGCACTGTTACGTATCTGTTCCAGTAAAGCCCGCTCCAATGCTCATAATTCATGATGAAGTTATTTCAATTAAAGTCAAACAAATTATCAGATATATTTAATTAAATAAGTTTTCCAATAAAGATTAAAGTTGTGCCCTAAAATACTTATCTTGCTCTTCATGAATGGATTTGTGAATGTGAAAATAAATATCACATTCTTTCGTATAAAATAGAGTAATAAATTCTTTTACTAATGAATACCTTTATCTGCCTTTTATTTCTTGTGGGGGGAGGCATAGACATAGACATTCAAATATTGTGTAATACTTGGTGGCATATAACAAGGACCACCACTCTTATTATTATTATTATAAATTCTGTTTAAGGACTAGAATTAATTAATATAATCATTATTTAAAACTCAAATAAAACAAACTATTATTATTAAATATTTTCTAAACACACTTGGTTTCTTAGTGCTTAATTCTTTCATAATTATTTTAATGTTAATACTCGCTGTCTGTGTTGGCAACCGGAACATATACATATGATTTGATTTAAAATTATTTTAGTCATTTATTATCAGATATTAATGTCAGTTCAGGGGTCTCTGATCCTCACCAACCATTGAGCTAGTTTCTTGGTGTATAGCATTGTGCTGTCGATTTAGATTTCTGCTAATCTGAGCTGTTGAGTTGGGTTTGAATTCAGTTTTGATTCAGCTGAGTTTAAATCCGACTTGAAGTTTAGGTGGTGGGTTTTTCGCCTGGTACATGGTTATGTTTTTGGCTGCCCAACCATTGTGACTTCGATTAAATAAACCCCACACGCTGTAGATAGTAATTATGATCTTAGTTACTCAGTCAACTGAGATCTCAATAAAGTAAATGTTTCAGTAGAGAGGGATATTTTTGTAGAATGTTATATATATTTGAAAAAAAATTTGCGATTTATAACACATAACTGAAATGATTTAATAAATTAAAATGTCATTTTGTAATTTTCTTTCTTATAATTAAATGTTTTCAAGATTAATTTTTTTAAATGCTCAGTCAGTAATAGAATTTGTTTGTTAAAATCCGTAATAGTACTGTTGGTTAAAATAATAAGAGAGAATATATATATAAAATAATTATACGTATACTATATCAGTATATATATTATACGTTTGTTTATACGCGTTCATGACAGTAAGAAAATTATCGTTAGAAAAGTAGTAAGAGTCTATAGATTAAAGCAAGGGGTAAAATAAATGAAATATTCTGTCTGTGTCAAGATTAATTATATGTATCTCAGTCTTATAGTTAAAAATATCCAAAATGATATCATGTTAAAAGTTTTAAATTTCAAAGTATTGCTTGCTAGCACATATATTAAATGTTCGCTCTGTATTTTAGTAGCCTCAAAGCAAGGCGAAGACCTTCAAACTGGGAATTATCTGTCAAGCGGTCCGATGAAGTGTGACATTATGCTTTAATGACAATAATTTCTAGAGTAACGTCAAAGCAGGTGAAGACCTTTTGTGTACACCAAGCAGCCAGATGCAGTTGGCAAAATGCTTAAATGGTTTACACGCTTTTATGCTAGCAAGATTAAAAATGATATCAACAAATAAAAGTTCTTGTGTAATATTAATTTTGACATTTTTTTCTTTGTGTGTGAAAGCCTCATGCTTAGTGAAAATAATATTTGAATTCCTATATTTAAACTCAGGTCAGGAACGCATCAGTTGTTATTAAATAATAAATACTCATCATCAATTAAATTGTTTTATCAAAAATTAAGTCAATCATATGTGGTTTGGGGGTCAATGGGTTATATCATATGCCCTATTGATCTCATTTTGCCCACTGGCGCCCATATACATAAATTTGTCAGCAAATTTGATTGTCAGCACAGTAGTGAGTCAGTTGTCTAAATAATGAAACCAAATGTGTCCAATACAATTATTTGTACTACCTGCTAATATATATATATATATATATATATATATTAGCATATATATATATATACATTCATATATATATATATATATATATGAATGTTTGTATATCACTAATTATTTGTATAGTTTTTTTTCAGACATGGGAGAACAGTTGAACAGAGGGAAAGTGAGTAATGATTGTTTTTCTTATCTTTAATAGTTTTTTTCTAAATAAAATACATGTCTCATTCAAAGAATTAATAGAAAGAGCTAACCAAGAAAACGTAGGTAAACTAAAACCAAAAATTAATAGAAAGAGCTAACCAAGAAAACGTAGGTAAACTAAAACCAAACTAAAAAAGGCAGATTACATAGATTGGGGAAATAATATGCAGCAGCTAATGAAGATAGGGACAATGGGACCAGTAGTCAGAGACCTAATTAAATGTACTGAAGAAAAAAATTATTATTTAAGTATACAGAGAGTGCCATAAGTTTGATTCACATTGTTTATTATATTATTTATTCACTTTCAAAGATGGAAGAACAATTAGATAAAGGATTGACTGATGATAGTGATGCGCCTTCAACCACCTCCAGTGAACGAGAAATCACTTTTAAAAATCAGATCAATAGGAAAAAGCGCAACCATCAAAGCAGAAAGATGGCTAAAGACGATCACGACGATCGAGAGACTTTTTATACGATCCTCAGAGAAATGATAAAAGACAGGAAGCTAATGACGATGATGATGGAGAGGATTTTAAATCTTGAGGAAACACGAGGGACACAAACCAACCCAGAGATTGTAAAGCATCATACAGCAATAGACACTTACAAGGCTCCAAGAAGTGATGAAGATGATCAGACCACACCAAAAGAAGTTGTGGATAGTAAAGAAGATGACAGTGGAGAATATGAATTAAACCAAGAAATGGTTGCAGAAACTGATTTAAATACAGACAGGGAAAAAGATGTTCAGACCACTAGTAAGATAAAATCAAAGGTAGAAATGGAACAGACAATAAACTCCGAAATGAGTCTAAGGAACTTGCAGAGATCATCCCCTATATATGCTGTAGAAATTCAAATTTTTAGGGGTGATCCAGGAGAAAAGCCCATAGATCATCTAGACAGCATTAAAGAATTTTTCTGTCTGCACTCTATAGCAGAAAAGGAAAAGGTTATCCTAGCCAGCCACTACTTAAGAGAAGCTGCCAAGGCATGGTGGCAGCTATTAAAAAAACCACCTACCACGATCCAAGGATATGAAAAGGCCATTTTAAAAAAAAATATTGGAGTGAAGAAAGGCAGGAGGGCATTTTTCATAGACTGAACACTCAGACTTATCAAAAAAACTGCAGACAGGGATATGCAGCCTACTTCATCCAGCAAGTAACCACATTCAACTCCCTAACAGCCTTCAAATATGAGGACCAACACATCATCCGGATGATCAGACATCATTTACCCCCATAGATCCAAAGAATCATGCTTGGGATGTTACCCTATGTCAATAAAAAAGACCTTAGACTTTTTGACTGCAATAGACTATGGAAACTTGACACCAACCAGAAAAGACCAAGACTATGACCAGTGTCAAAAGTTAAAACCATATGTGCCACCTGATCCAGGGAAACAATAAACAAACATTAAATGACAGATATATATATATACAGATGACCGACTGACATGACCATAGGGAAAAGACATGATTATTGGACCAATTTATTATAAGCTTATTATAAGCTAGATAATATTTAAAAGATAATGATTGCAGTGAGACATGTAAAATTTTGTAGTTTGTACAGATGATATTATTCACACTCATGCTGTTCTCCCAGAGTCTAACAACTAGTCAAGTACACTTATGCAAATGTATCATGCAGAAGTAAAGAGATTTTTTTTCATTGTTTTTTTTTTTTTTGAAGTGAAAAGAAATGAAGCAATCGGATCTGAGTTCGATCCTAGCTTCATGACCTCTAGCCATAAGCCCACTTCAAACCCTAGTACTAACCTTAAATTTCCAATGCAATGGGGCTTTATACATTCAATCCACACGAATTTCCATAAAGAATAACTTATTTCATAAATGTGTATTCAAATAATTAGTTTCAGATTTAAATTGATCAATTCTATTAATAAATTCATGATAGAATTATTCATGAATTTATATATTATAACTGCGTGGAATGTGCGTATATATTTGTAAATATTTAAATATATATAATTGTTTAAAAGTTTCATTGCATCGGGAATGTTTGATTTTATTTTTAAATAAGTTGTTAAAGTTTAATGATTAAAAGCCACATTCTTTCGATAAGCTTTCAGATTTTCCCTTTTCAAAAACAACAGTTAAAATTTTATTAATTAGAAAAAAGATAAGGATTTCCTAATTAAAATCATTTTCTGATTTTAAGAATTCATTTTCTAGTAAGAAAATGAATTCAAGTTAATGAGTTTGAAAGCCTTATCGAAGGAATGGATCTAAAAACAACCAATGTATCTAAAAACATTGATAATAAAAGAAGTGCTAGCCTGAAGGCATCAGAGAGGACAGTATATATAGCTCTGAAAAGTTTGGAAAAAAAAAGCCATCTTTGTTGTAGAGAAGTGCAGTCAACTCTGTGCATTTTCAAATTATAAAATTAAATAGTGTTTCGATCATGGTGAAGGGCTAAAATGTCAGGAATCTGGCTATTTGTTCCTGAAGTCCCCTAAAAATCTTCAATGAAGCTGCTGAATCTTTTCCGGACCAATCAAATTATAAAAAGCCACTAAAATGCTGTTCAAGTAACCGACTAAATGCATGCCTATGTTTTTACCAACCTGGACGTGTAAACTAAGAACCAGCCCCGGAAGAATTGGGTAATATGTTTCCAAATGAACCTTAATCTTTCTGGCCAGTTTCGAACTTTACTTTACACTCCCTTTTAGAGCTCTTTTATTCTTTAATGTAATAATCTTTATAAAACATTTTATTTATGCTACTGTAAACTTCTATCATAATTTTCTCAACCTCTAGTCTTTAAACTTTCTCTTTTCTTACTTGGTGGTTCATTTATTATATTATATATATTTATATAGATTTGTGTGCTTTATTAATATCGTTTATTTTTAATTATATGCCAATGATCTTTTGACTCAATGAGCTCCTTTGTTCTATTTGCCTCATGCAAATAATATAATATTAATTCTAATAGTAGTTCTCGCCCATTAGAACAAAATTTATAAGTTCTATCAATCATCGAGTTGAAAGAAATTATTACATGTTTACTGTTTTTATAATTGGCTAATAATAAATTATTAGCTCCATTTCCAATCTATGCCCCAGCTATTTTCTCATGTTTACCAATATGTATTTATTCCTATATATAATCTTAAAATGTTTTCTGCAAAAGGGTCGATAAAGGAATCAACCAAATATACTCTAATTCAAATTTCAGTTAATTGCTATTTAGATTCAGGAAGGGCACGATGATTGGGGCATAATTAATATGATTTGCAAATACTTTAAAATGGTTTTCGTTAAAAGCTCATTTGACTTTAATTAATTGATCAAGTCATCACGTAGAGCATTCTATATGGGTTTTAGTATTCAAATGATGACTATCAAGTCATCATCTTCGAACGTTGCTGACATAGGGCAATCTTCCGCTCCGTTAGGCTGGTTGGTGATCATATTTCTGTTATTTAAATTATCGAGGAAAAAAGCTCTTCCTCTCCTGTTTATATTAGTCAAAGGGCATAAGACTTGTCAGACACAAAACACCATAGGTCTTTGATTATCGACTAGCCATCGTCTTTCAATTTCACTTTATAGCTCATAATTCGTCAGCACCGTTACCTCTCTGTTCCAGTAAGGCCCGCTCCGATGCTTGTAATTCGTGATGAAGTGATTTCAATTACAGTCAAACAAATTATCAGATATATTTAATTAAATAAGTTTTCTAATAAAGATCAAAGTTATGCCCTAAAATACGTATCTTGCTCTTCATGAATGGATTTGCGAATGTGAAAATAAATATCACATTCTTTCACATAAAATTAGAGTAATAAATTCCTTTACTAATGAATACCTTTATCTGCTTTTTATTTCTTGTGGGGGGCATAGACATAGACTTTCAAATATTGTGTAATACTTGTCGGCATACAACAAGGACCGCCACTCTTATTATTATTATTATAAATTCTGTTTAAGGACTAGAATTAATTAATATAATCATTATTTAAAACTCAAACAAAACAAACTATTATTATTAAATATTTTCTAAACACACTTGCTTTCTTAGTGCTTAATTCTTTCATAATTATTTTAATGTTAATACTCGCTGTCTGTGTTGGCAACTCGAACATATACATATGATTCGATTTAAAATTATTTTAGTAATTTATTATCAGATATTAATGTCAGTTCAGGGGTCTCTGATCCTCACCAACCATTGAGCTAGTTTCTTGGCACATAGCATTGTGCTGTCGATTTAAATTTCTACTAATCTGAGCTGTTGAGTTGGGTTTGAATTCAGTTTTGGTTCAGCTGAGTTTGAATCCGACTTGAAGTTTAGGTTGTGGGTTTTTCGACTGGTACAATATATATATATCCGATTACCACTTATGCTGGGAAGGTGCATAATTTTCAAATCTCTGGCTCTTCTAATGATAGTTGGTTCTATTTAAAATACATGTAGAAAAAAATTGTCAGAAAGTTTTTACATTGGAGTTGTTTTTGATACTATAAATTAAAAAAAATATTCTGACAAATCTGAAATCTGATTGGTTACATACATTTTTATTGCAATAATCAATTATTATGTGCACATATACACGCATATATATATATATATATATCAGTGCTATTTAATAATTCATGTTCCATGTAACTATTAAAAAGGTGATAAAATATAATAATTATTGTTCATATCAAAAAAAAAATTAATTATGAATTATAATGCTGTAAAAATGCTGCATTAGTTATTGAATTTATAGTTAATTTTATTACAAAAATTAAATCTTGGGCAAAGATTAGATAATTAAAATGATGAATTTATTATCAAGAACATTCTAATAAAGTAATTAATTCTTAAATTAATTTGTAAGTCTGAAACACCCCCAGCTACTTACAAACAATTATAGAGATTTGAAAGTAAAATAAAATTTGTAAATTAACTACATCATAAACAAAAATGACAAATTTAATTCACTGGATAAAATAAATATTATTTACACATGTTTTTGTATAAGAAAGTAGGTTAGTCAATTTCAAAATGTTCTAAACAAAATATCCAATTATCCAACTTTATTTGTAAACAAATAATTATTAAAATTGCATTTATATGTTTTAAAATTTATATATCTTAGAATTTCGCCATTTTATGATTTTATATTATTTCAAATTATGTTCGTTAAAACTTGTATATATTTATCTCTGTCTTTTGAAATAGCTATGTAAAATATATTTTCTGCCTAAAATATTCTTTATCATGTTTTTGTTTTGCAGCTACACATCCATCTTTACTTATGTATTTTTTATCTTGCACACGCACGCGCGCGCGCGCACACACACACACACATATATATATATATATATAATACATAAGAGAAAGTACTAACTTTAGATAAATTGTCTACATACCATCTTCAAATGTGAGCTAATAGAATAATAGATATTTAGTTTAGAGATATGATATAATCTTATAATGAAAGGTGTCCCTAATATCAGAGACTGATAACAAGTAGAAAGCTGTGGTTAAACTCGAATTTAATCAAAATTAATGATATATAACTACAATAGTGAACAGAAGTATAACAAAATCTTAAAGGACATTTTGTAGAGGAATTTTTTATAGACTATCTATAAAATATATTATATATGTTAATTGGCTTTATTGTCTTAGTAAATATATACTTTATATGAGATTTGAAAGTTATAAATGGCTATTTATTAATCTGCTTTCAGAATTTGGAAGTTGTAATTCACTATATATTAGTCTGATTTCAGAACAGGTTCCATTTGTCTGATCAATGAAGTTTGTTTAAACTTCTGGACATTATTAATCTCACACTTTTTGATCAAGTTGCAATCTCGAGTGTTTATATAAATATATCAAACTTTACTGTTTAACAAAGTTGCCTTAAACTACAGACTGAGATTGTTGTTACCTTAAGGATGCATTGTTATTATCTATATTTATAAATCTATTAAAGCATTGAGTAACTACCTTTATTGGCTTAGTAATCACATGTGTTGTTAGTAGAAAACTAAATATTAATTGTTAAATAAATAATATTATTTATAGATTTTAGTTATATTCTTGCTAATTAAATATAAGTGATATGTTCAGACAAACATAATCATTTGTCATTACAAATCTAACTCTACTTATATCACATTTTGAATATATTATCTTCAAAGTATTTGCTGCATAGGGAATACTTAGATCGATTTTTTGTGACTTAAGATAACAAATAATATTATTTAATTTCCTATATATATATATATATATATATATATATATATATATATATATATATATATATATATATATATATATATATATATATATATAATGGAATATATAGATTGTCTTTTCTCTAGGATCTGCTTAAGAAAAAGCCACACATTTATTCAGAAATAAGACAAGATATATAAAATAATGCTCTCACTTAGAACATATTATAGATATGGTAAAGTCCCTATAAACAAAATGAACACACTATTCTAAATAACTATTAATCAAAAGCTAGCAAAAAAGTAATAATGGCTAAAATACATTCATGAATAAAAAAATAATTTTAAGTTGTATTTTCATATAAACGTATATCATAAATACATAATATTTTATTAACTAAAATAAAGTAATTATTTCCAATTATTTTATTGCACTAAAGAACATTAACTGTACTCGGAATATTTTTAATAGACCTTAAACATAATATAGTATGTAGGCAGCAACAGTCTTATTATATAAATAAAAAAGATTTATGAAACAATCTGGTTTTACATATATATTAATTTTTATATATATATCAAATGTGTATTTATGAAACAATCTGGTTTTACATATATATTAATTTTTATATATATATCAAATGTGTTGACCGAACGTGAATGCAGACCAGTTGCTTGGAAGGCAGCTATGTTAACCACTAGGCCACCAATGCTTCACATTAATTTTACTGCTAAAAGTTCTGGTAAATAAAAAAATTTTTTTTATTGATTACCAGCACTAAATATAATCTGATAATGCAAATAAAAAGCCTTTTTGATTTCTATCTAAAGATTGATTTTGGGTGACAATGGTTATCTTCAACTGTTCTGTTTGTGAAATATACTAATAGATAATTTAGCATAAATGACACAAAAATCTTTTGGAAGTTGTTTATATCTTCAAATACTTAATGAGAAATTAAGAATAAATTAAACAGTGAGATTCATGCTGATAAAATAAACTAAAGATAACCAACTATTAATGTTATTATTATTTAGACATCTAAAAAAAATTTTAAGAATTGTCCAACTAAATAAATTAATACATTTTTCTTTTTAACTTACAAACAATATTATTTAATCATGATGGTATTAGATCCAGTTAGTCTTACTCTATAATTGTTGTTTACTTCCATGAGATATGGCAACCTACCAGTAATGGTTTTTAGTAATGTTGGGTAGTGATGGAATCAATTGCCTGAGGGATTCTGTTCTATTCCAAATGTTAATTATTTAAGAATAATTTTTTGTTTTCACTAGTACACATATTGGAAAGAAAAACAAAAAATAATGAATGACTCTAAGAAATTTTAATTTATAATTTTTCAACTATGACAAGAATATCAAGGTTACAAGATTTAAACAATAGGATTTCATAATTATGACTAAATAGAGATTTTTGATCAACATATTTCATGGTCTAAGCATCCATTTATAAATTTTTCAAATGCTGAGTTAAAAGTAAAATAAGCCTAATCATTATGATTTAGATTCCTCAGATATATATGTGGCTTTTAAATTACATATCCCTACATCATATCACATGTATTTTGGGAATAAATTTATCTTTCTAGCAATGAAACAAAATTTAATAATTTGTAATGAGATATAAAATAATTTTTGAATTTATCAAATGTGAATTTGTCAATGGAATTTAAATCTTTATTGGAATATGTTTCTAGATTTGTTGGTGGTGATTGGATGTATCTGAATATGGAGATTATTGCAAATATTGAAACAGCTTATGAGTTTTCAGAGAAATAAAGAATCATTATTTTGCAGAGGTAAGAATTGGTATAAAATAATTAATAAGTTCAGGTTGATGTTGCAAGAGAAAAACGTTATTTGTGCCAAGAAAGATAATCGATTCATATTAATGGTGAGAAATCTGTTATTTGTGCCAAGAAAGATAATCGATTCGTATTAATGGATGTATATAATATCAAAATTTCTCTGCAAATTGTTAAGTTAAATTTTAAAAAAGTGGAGAATTATAAGTTAAAAATGTGTAAGGACAAGTTTTTTTGTAATGTTTGCATCCATGTGTTGGAAAAATATTTAGGAGAGATGAATATTTGAGGATTTATCCATCAGTTGCAATTGTTCCACATTTATTTGCAAATGTTAAAGTTTATAAAAAGAATGCTCTGTTAAGATTAATGGTGGATTTTGGGGGTTGTTATTATCAGAAACCATCATAATTGGTTGCAAAAATGGTTAGAAGAGTTGGTTGGTTTTGGTAAATATATAATTAAATCTATGTTTGAATTTGTTCAGATTTTGGAGTCAGCTAAGGTGGTAGACCATTATTATATAGCCTTGTTGGATGTATGTGAGTTATATGGGTCAATGGACCAATTTGTTAGATTTTAATGTGAACTTTTGTAAAGACAGGTTTATTATGGAGGTGTTGGAATGGATCAATGGTAATATTATTGCAAAATATGGAAAGAATTTTTTATCAAATGAATAATGGTTGAGTGATGAGGTTAGTAGTGAGTGGTATTGTGTGCAGTTTGTATGTTTTAGAAATGGAAAAATATATTGTTGAGCCATTTATATGGAGTAATGATTTAGTGTATAGAAGTTTTGTGGATGATGTTTTTGTGTATGGATCAAAAGATATGATAATGAAAATGTGTAATGTATTAAATGAGAATTCTGGTTGGTCATTGACTATTGAGTTTGAATGTGATGATGTCTTAAAGTATTTAGATGTCAATGTATATAAATGCTGTAATATGTTTGGGTATAAAATGCTCGTTATACCATTAAATGTAAGAGGTTTTATACATCCAGCATTGAATGTTATTTTCAATTATAAAAGGGTTGTATTCAAGTGATTTTTGTATCGAAATTTGCATCTTTGTAAATCTGAAGTAGATAGAAAAAGGAATATTGAGGATTATATTGATGACTTGATAGGTGTGGGATAATCAAAAACTGTATTACATAGACAGTTGAGTTTGTCTTATAATAATGTGAAGTCTAAACATAAAGTGAATGTAAATAATAAAATGGTCAAAAAGTGGTTTTCTTGAGCTTATGTGCCATCTATAAATAAGAAATTGAAAAATATAATTGGTAAAGATTATAATATAAGTTTCCATTCACCTTTGTGTTTAAATAGACTAATAAATAATTCAAAGGATGGTATGGAAGAAAAGATTAGATATGAAGTGGTTTGATTGCCTGAAATAAATTGGTTGTAATGCTATTCATTACAGGAAAATGAAAGCAAATGTTTTAACAGCATGTTTATCAGTATAAAAAGTCTAAAAATGATTTACAGGTTAATTCTGTTTTTTCTAGTTACCAGAATATTTGTGGACATGAGTTTTATCTTCAAAATATTATTACTACTATGTGCAATGGATCAAATGATAGAAAAAAAAAGCTGAAAAAGGCTTGGTTTCTTGTGAAGTCTAAAAACATTATCAATCAGCATAACACTAGTATTCCACTAAGTATGCACTGGAATATTAAACGTTCAGCTCCAATATGTCACCATGAATCTTTTATATTGTACTGAAAGTGCTTTGCAAATTGTTCATTGTAATTAATGTTTTTTTGAATTTTTGGCTGCTCTGTTTATCATGATTTCTATGTGAAGAATAATATCACATGTATGTAAAATTAACTTTCTCTTTATCATGAATTTAAAATAATAAATTATATTTAAATCCTATCTTAAATATTTGCATAAACAACTAAATGTTTGCACACAGGTACTTTCCATTCACACATATGTCCATGAAAATATGTATTTATGATAAGCATAAATATGCAATTTTAGCATTTTAAATGCTGCTTTTAGGTTAGTAAAAATATTAATTGTTAAAATATACAAAAATAAGGAACTTATTAAACCATTCTACCACAGAAATTCAAACTATAGTTCCTAATATATTTAACTAATTTTATGTTTTATTTTAAGCAAAACATTTTTTATAAACACAGACCATTAATTACTATATATATATATATATATACATATATTGTAAGGGGACTTATAAACTACTACCCACCTACACTGAGCTATACCATACCAAGCCTAACCAAGCAATTACTAAACAATTGCTTACTCTTTTTCACACACATACACACACACACACACATATATATATATATATATATATACTAAAGACTGTGATCAGTTATATATATATATATTGTTATAAAGAAAGATAAAATTTCAAGTTAGACACTAAAAAAATAAATACAGCCATGTATATATAGACAATATAACTACAAAGAGTATTGTAAGTCAAAACTCTCCATACAGTAATGCCACTGAGTTCCAACAAGAGTAATCAATGGATGCCAGAAGGCTTGTGCATAAAATCCCTATCTAGTGCCTACTCATCCAATACCCCTAGACTAGTTTCTGGCTTATGGCCTTCATCAGTGAGGAGCTTTGGATTTGAGAGCACCGCACCTCAATCTTAGGATTTGATGCAACCCTCCAGTAGTCACCAATTATATCTACTTAACTACAAAACTATGAGAATAAAATTGAAAACACAATAATATTTTCAATCTAAGCTCAATAGCTTATATAGTAATATGGGTCTGATTGTCAACTGAGTCGCACTACAGAATGCATAGTTTTGCCTAGTCTAATAACAGTAATGTGCTAGCATAAGAAATAGTGACCATGTGATGTTTAGTGGTTTAACACCAATCCTGCATAATAGGATAATGGTGTCTATGGTTGTTAAAGAACCAAAGACACCAAAATGTATGAGTACTGAACTGGATTCAGACCCATATGACTATATAAGCTATTGAGCTTAGATTGAAAATATTATTGTGTTATCAATTTTATTCTCATAGTTTTGTAGTTAAGTAGAGATAAAGGTGGCTGCTGCAGGGTTGCATTAGATTCTAAGATCTAGATGCTGTGTTTTCAGATCCAAAGCTCCTCACTGACAAAGGCCATGAGCCAGAAACTAGTCTGTGGATATTGGATGAGTACGCACTAAAGAGGGATTTTATGTACAATCCTTCTGGAATCCATTGGTTACTCTGATTGGCACTGAGTGGCACTACTATATGGAGAGTTTTGTCTGTTTTAATAACAGTAATGCGCTAGCATAAGAAATAGTGATCATGTGATGTTTAGTATTGTAAGTCATAAACTAAACAACATTATGTCATGAATATAAATAAACTACACAAAATAATGACCTAATATCAATCATATTGCTAAGCAACCAGACTTAAAAATGAAAAGATAATCCTAATAAATATTTATTTTAATAACATTACATTGATGTACAATTACACAATAATAGACAAATACCACAAACATGAGAATGTCAACTTCTTGGTAACTGTATTATTTTTTCTTAAAAAAACAAGATGGACATATGTGTTCAATTTTAAGATCAATATTCAATCATGTAAGAATGAATAGAAATTTACTTTATCTGTCAATATAAACCAAAACTAAAATACCTCCAAGATATGGAAGCAAACTGAATGAATTAAGGTAATTGTTAAAAACAGAATTTCAAATTGCAAAAGAATAAGTAAATAACCACTAACAATCAGTAAGGACAGGTTTTTGTGCCATTTCCCTCTGCATAAAAACAACCCTAAAAAAATTATACATATGAACAAGGGTACTGCAATATGGTCTGGCTAAAAAAAACTATGCTGTAGTAGGCTGAACACCAGCTCTTCATGCCCATATAAATGTTACAATGTTTGAGATGCCTTTCTGTATTAAATATTCGTCAATGATCTTCAGAGGATCTCCTGCACCTTCTTCAAAGGAAACAAACCAGATAGTATTGATGATCTACAATCTCAGAGAGAGTGCATGTCAATTAAACTTGTGGACAGTACACCACTTGAGTAGATCTGTCACCAGGAAGAATAAACTTTGAACATGATGGACAGTGCTTGCCAGATTCAGAAATTGATTTTTTTTATTTTTTCCAATTGATTTGTATTTTTATATTATTTGTTATTTATCATCTTATTTTTACTTTTCATATTTTTTTTTTCCATTTCCACATTTGGAAGTTTATATTTCAAAAAATGGGAAAGTTTATTTTAAACATGGAGGGGGGTAGGGAAGCTAGATTTTATAAAGATTTTATTGTATTAAATAAAATTTAGGTCTATGAAACCCTCCTGTAGCTTGCGGAATAAATATAGAATAAGGTAAAATCTTGATGTTGTTCCATATTAAAAGCATACAGTAGTGACAGAATAGAGTTTTTGTTATTTAATAAATTTTTACTAGCACTTGTTATATATTCAGCACAATGGTCAAGCTTTTGTGGTCAAGGGATCATCACATCAGCCTTACAAGCAAATGTCCTGGGTTAGTGGGTTCACTTCCTGGCCAATGCTATGACCCATGAAAAAAAAACTTATAGGGGAAGCTTAGGCAAATACATTAAGACACTCAACATAAGATGTCATATTTACCGATAGATGCTGAGTGTGGAGGTATGCACATACACATATACATAACACCTGACATCACTTAATTTAATTAACAATTATAACTTTAATATTTTAAAAACTAAATGAGCATGTACATGTATACATATATGCAGTACAACCACCCACCACAAATTATTCTACTTTAATTAATATTAATTGGAATGCATAAAAAGGTTATATTCTTCTTGAATTCCTTAAGATACTCATCATGAGGTGTCACATCCACAAATAATGAAGTTATAAAGGCTTAGACACATACATTAAGATATGTCATATTTACTGATAGATGCCAAGTGTGGAAGTGTGCACATACACACACACACACACACACACATATATATATATATATAATACACAACATCATTTAATTTAACTAAAAATTATACTTATTAATTAGAAGAAATAAATTAATAGAAATGACTGTTTTATGATTACATTTAAAATATTAATAATTAATTTAACTTTCCATGTTGGTCAGAGAAGAGTTCATGATTTAAAATTGGTTAGGCCTTAATTGTTTAAGATATGATTTAAGGTTCATTTAGTAAAAGTTCTATTATAATTAGAGTTCATAATTTATAGTTTATATGTTACATGTGAAGAGCTCCTGGTTCCCAGTTCCTTGTGCCAATTCTGGTGAATTAGTTTATTATTCATACTTTCTGTTCATGCTGAAGTTATCAATCTGGAGATGGCCTTAGTTGGTTTGATGCTAGAACTATATTATTGCAGTACCCATATGATTTGGGGTTTGTAATAGTACCATTCATATTTCAAAAGTATCTTCATTTGGAGAGGGTGAAAAGTGTCTCTTTTTCCCCTCCTCCTCAAAAATCAAGCTGGAACTGTTCTTAATTTAAATATTTTTTTTATACTAATCCTTCAGATTCACTGGCCTGTTCCAGGTTTTCATTAGGATCTGAGTGTTAGTTGACCTTCCACAAGTGGTAATGTAAAATTTTTAATTTTTTTTTTTATATCTCTTATCTGACCTTTAATTATAAATTTGGCCCAAGGACTCATTTACTTTAGATTAATTAAAACCAACCATCATTTCCATCTTGAGTTTTAACACAATAGAAAGTAATGTAATTATCGTACATTCTTAAAGATATACATATATATATATTTATCTTTATATCTTTAAGTTTTTGCTTAAAATTAAGCTTTAAAATACTTTTTTTCTTCCGCCCCAACCAACCCACCGCCGTTTTCCAAAAAATATTTGATTCGTTTAAAGTTCTGTACGATGGTGACATCTTCGATTTATTTTGAGTAAAAAATAGAAAAAAAAACGCATTTAAACCTAAACAAGAAGGAACATTATTTGTGATTGGTTTTAGCATCTCTCAGCCAAAAAAGACATTCTGATTGGCTGGAAAGAACAAAGAAACTGCCTGATCAAAGAAAATAAAGAAAAACGCTGAGATTTTCATTTCGAATACGATTTAAATTATTATTAAATAATATTTATGGAAATTAAATATAATTTTCAGAGAGAATAATAAAAAAACAAAATTATTTTCGAAAAATATTGAAGATTTTAGTACAAATATTGAAGTTGTAATAAAAAGAAATATTTACTTTTCTATAACGTAAAAGTCGATCTTTTTGTTTACATTATAACTTTTATGTTGCCGATATTGAATATCTTAGAATAAATAAATAGCAATTTATTTTTGAAAGAACTTTCGTTGTCTTCACAACCTTAAAAATTAATTATATACTTTTTATAAACGTATCTGAGTTGAATTTAATATTATAGGCGAATATGTTTTAACAATAGGCTTTGTCTTCAGTTTGTGAGTTGGCCAATTAAAAGATTTGATTTTTATCTGATACAACCAATGATAAAATTAGCGGTTTAAGGGTTAATAAAGTTTTTTTTTTAAATAATTTTCCATCTGTGTGATTTATATATATATATGTTTTTGCAAGCTTTTACTTTTCAATTTTTATTCTAACTTTTGTTTAATAACTTTCATTTGCAAACATTTATATTTTAACTCTTTTTTTAAAAAAAATAATGTAATGGCATGTTTTCCCATTACAATATATATATATATATATATTAGTAAAGGTCATAGAAGAATCTTGGAATGTCAGAAAAAAAAAACAGATTTATTAGTAGTTCAGAGATTAAATAAAATCACGTTTTTGATAGTGAAAAAAATTGTATTATTTTATACATTTTTTTTTTCAGATATAAAGAATTTATATTTATAGTTGTTTTGAAAAGTTGTTTTTTTTTAAAAAAAAAAAAAAAATGAAAAGGAAAAAAGAAAACCATCGAAAATTATACATTAATTTTTCTAAAAAAATGGAATCATTGTTATTTGGTGAAAGTATTTGCAAATTAAATTTATTATACTAATTATAAAAAAATAATATTTAATGCGTTATCATTTTTTACAAATACATCACTTTAAATAAAATTTTAAAAAAAAAAGTTAAAAATAAAAAAATTAATGAAGTCTAAAACCATTCAATTACAATCTCAGAATGAGTTTTTTTATTATTATTATTATTATTATTATTATTATTATTATTATTATTATTATTATTATTATTATTATTATTATTATTATTATTATTATTATTATTATTATTATTATTATTATTTAAAAACAGCAAACAAAAAACAAATTCTGTATAATTTTAAAATACATATAGAAAATTAAAATATCCATTGAAATACTGTTTACAAAATTATTCTAATTATGTTTAAGTTGTTTTTTTTTTAATTTAGAAACAAAATAAGTCTATATAGTAACATTTTTCTGAAGGTTTTGTTGTGATGGTAATTTAGTTGTATTTATATATTGGACTATTTCCATCATCTAATATAAGTATTGAATGTCTTTAAAAAATGACTTTAAATTTTCCAATTACATTCAACTATTAGTAATAGCACATAGGTTAGTATATGCACAACATTTCAAAAGGTTTTATTCTCTTCTCTGCTTCAGGTGTTGCTACATGACCAGTGAAAGTACTAGCATGAGGATTGAACCTGGATTTTTAAATTCTTGGATATTGAATTTTAAGGTAACACTCTAACCTACTGAGACACAATATTCAGTAGAAATTTTACACACTTATCTATGAGGTTCCTCATGATTTCGCCACTTTTTTATAAGAGCAAAACCAATTAATGGTTTCCATACATTATGTATAGTTACACTAGGTTGACTTATGGTGTGATTTAAGGCCATTGTCATATGAGCAACTTATTTGAATTTTCTTTTTTGCACCTTTTCCTCTCTATTCAATATATAGTAGCAATCTTGTTATAAAAATGTTGCAGAACCTAAATATATAAATCATTTAATTATATTTTAATAATAACCTAAATATATAAATCATTTAATTATATTTTAATAATAAAATGTGAATTTTGTTCATAATTTATTTATGACTAGATAGAAATATTGCTTTATCAATTTAAAATTAATTCTCAATATCTAAAGACATTTTGGAATGGTGTAGTTCCAATTTTAAAAACGTAATGTCTATCTAATAAAATAAACAATAACAAAATCATCGAATGAAAAACGAGAAATATTTAAGATTTATATAGAGAGACATTTCTCCATCAAATAAATATTTAATAAAATTATTATAACGAGGTCTCTGTAAAAATTATAAAATTTATACAGTTAAATTCTATTTTCTATTAAATAATTTTCTGTTTTATTTTACCATGTCTACAGAACAAAGTTAATTTCACTTTGCAAGCATAATTTATTTGAGTGTTATATACCTATATTTGGTATTACCTATTATAAAAAAACACGGTTTGTGTATAGATGCTATTCATGAGGTTTAAGATGTTATCAGTACTGCACAAATATTAATTGCATATTAATATTTTTGAAACCCTTTTTAAAAAAAAACAAAAAAACATTTACTTGAATTTCGTTTATTTTGGAGATTTAATATTCATTTCTATTAAAATATTTTTATGAAAAAATAGATTAAGTAAAAAAGTAATTTTGCGTGTATGCTTGCACGTGTGTCTATACAACAGTGACACATTTTATTCTGACAAAGAAATTAAAAATAAGAAAAAAATTGTCTTTAAAAAATAAATAAAATTGTTTAATTTTTTTCTTACAGTACAATGATCTAGAAGATATTAACAAAAACAGACTTGAATATTAAACAAATCTTATCAATGTAATGTCAAATGTTTAAATTTCAAATGATTTATTTACTGTCATTCATACGGAACACAAGTTAAATAAAAGTTTAATTCAAAAAAAAGTTGATATTTTTGATTAGCTATTTACATCAAAGTTTTTTTAAAAGAATGTTTAAAAAAAATTATTTTTTAAAAAAAAAAAAACAGCTTTGCAGTTAAAACAATATTGATGGATGTTTACCAGTATCTAAGAATGTTTAAGTTATTATATTTTAAAATTATATTATATATTTTAAAAGAAATGCTCTCAACTCTACATGATAATCATTATAAATTTTATTGTAATTTACCAATGCTCTTATGTTATATCGATCATCAGACTTCCAAACAACACTAACATAGTGTAGAAGAGATAACACTAAAAACAAAAAAGAATGTTCAAAACAATAAATGTATATATTAATATATTTAATACTTTAATTAAACTATTGGTTCAATACCATATCATTTAAATATAATAAATATTAATTAAATTTACTCATAAAAGTAATATAAATTGGTATAAACTAATATAAATTTTTTTTTTAAAAAAAATGAGCTATTTTTAAGCTTTACATTAAAATGATTGTGACAAATACATGGACACAATATATATATATATATATATGCACACACACTAGAACGTGATTGTATGCCATGAGATAGATAACAGATCCAATATATATATATCAATAATATATCTATTTAGAAACAATAAGAAATACTTAAAACAAACTAACTAATATATATATATATATATATAACAATTACTTGTCTATACTACATTTCAATTGGAGGACTGCTTTCATCAGAAATTATTGCCAATTTGTAATGACACCCAGTCCTCTTGTTGAATATACATACACAAACATACACACGCACATATATATATATATACTCAATTTGTTGTTTGCATTCTGAAATTCCCAAGTATATATCTAAAAATTATTCAGCATATATATATATATATATTATACTAATGGATAATAAGAGAATCTTAATTATTTTATTTTATTTTATTTAATAGCTGATTTATGTTTGTAGTAGAAAAAATCAAATCAAATAGAGATGGCTAAAAAAGAGACTAGAAGATGCATTTTCTTGAGTGAATGATAAATACTTGTAGTAAATACTTAATTAAAAACAAATCATAATTTGCTGGCTCTTTGTCCACAATTTTTAAAACTTGTTTTAAAATGTAGTCTAAATTAATATGCTGGACATTTTGTTGTCACTTTGTTATCATTATATATATATATATTCTACAGTTAATATTTATTAGATAGTAAATGTTGTAATATATTCATCTTTTATCTCATTTACATATTTCCCAGTTGTAAAAACAAATAACCAATTATATTAAAATATTTATTTTTTAAAGATAATTAATAGATAAGCAATCATTGACAATAAATTGATAAACTTAATAATAATTAATGTTTATAATAATTTTTAATACACAAATAATCATAATCAACTCTAGATACATCAATGTGAACTATGAACATTACTTTTTAAATATTATATCTTTTACTCTTATTTATTTATTATCGCTTTTCTATATTATTTTAAATAATCTAAATATCATGATGGTTCAAATAACTCATTTGAATACATATATAAAATTTATTTTTATAAGTATATAATATTGATATTAAAAATAGCTAAATATAGTATAATTTAAAATAATATATATATATACGTTTATTATAAAAGAAAAACGGCGGATTTCAGTATTTAATTATTAAAATCATTCTTACAAAGTGAACAAATGTTTTTTTTTTTTGACGTTTGTATAGCCTGCGCTCTTTTCAGTGGATATATATATATTAGCAAAAACAAATTTCATTTCAGAGAATGTAAGTTTTTTTCCACATATAAAATAAATATATTTCCAATAGTAAAAGTTAATGAGAAACAGATTAGAACAATGCAATTGCATATCTTTTCCTTTAGATTCTTTTTCATTACCACATTACAGAAAAAAAAGATAATTATTTTAAAAAACGCTTAAGCTGCTTGCTATACTAAGCTTTACTATTTTATGTTTTTTTTTTAATTATACAAATAATATAACATCAACCTCCAATAAAGTATCATGCTATATGGCTAACTAATGCTAACCTTTTCCACAATACAATAACAATTATTGATTTTTATTAGGTAAAATAAACAAAGTAGACTAATGAAAATATAATATTGCAATTCACGAATAATAATTTAAAATTATATAACTTCCCTGTCTTCTTACATTTATAAGTAGTTTCAAAATGTTTAACTGAAAACAAATTTAACCATATATATATATTCAAATTTTGTGTTTAAAATCATTAAACATAACAGAATGGATTATTAATAATCTGCAAACCAAATTTAACTTTTTAATTACAGTTTACTTTTAAAATTAACTAAGATGCAATGATGTTTATTTTTTGATAATCTTATACAACATTTAATAAACAGTTTATTCACCAGCTTTTTCATATTATCTTGTTTATGAAATATTTTATTTATTTTTTTCTCATTCCTGATCTTGCCAATTTTAATTAGCTATTTGTTTAATTTTTATTAATATTTTTAAAATTTAATTTATTTTTTTTACCACACACATATATATTATTAATGTATTTTGTTTCAATATATATGCAAAAAATAATAATAATAGCAATCATTCCCATCATTATTATTTTCAATCGTTATTTATTAATTTCAAAATGAAGATATGTCAAAGTTTAATCTAGCTGCTCTGATCTCAACCCTCTTTTCGTCATATCACACCAGCAAACTTTCTTATTTCATTCATCCATCTTATGTAATGTTTTCTAAAACTTTCACAATCTCCTGAAATCCAGTTTTAGATTTTAACTTTCCATCTATTATCAACCTCTTAAGATTTCAATTATCAATTATCAGCCCAGTTTACTTCAATCTCTTATTTTCTTCAATGATGTCAATATTAACTGTTTGTTCTATAATCCATGTATTTTATTTTTTATCCATGTTTGGTAAATCTAACATACATTCTCCACACATCAGTGAATGGTATAAAATCTCTGTATTGCTCTTCTGGTAAGAATTCAAATCTCAGATATATAATTAAAAAGTGATAAAACACATTTATTAAAAACATTCTTTTTAAAACTTAAAAGTATATGTCCTTTCAATATTAAATTATTTCTACCAAAAGTATTCCATCCAAGTTTAATTATACAATTAATTTTATCTATTATGTTTTTATCTGTATAAATAATATAGCCTACTTTCTTTTAATCCATCATTTTCGATCATTATATTCTTCTTGATAATATTTGTTATTTTGCTGAGCCAGATTTTCAATATAGTGTACCTTTGTCAAAACAAGATTATTGTAATGGAATTAACATGTGAAATAATATAGACAAATGTAAATATGTCTCTATGTATCTGATGTCACAATGATATGCTTTATGAAAGGAATCACAAAGAGAAGTCAATTAATCACAAATTTTAATGTTCATGAATACAATGCTGTATATATGTAATAACAATATTAAAATAATCATCTCAGTTTAGTGTCATTTTGTATCATGAACTACCAACTATATATATATGATCAATAGATGGCGTTTTACCAAAACCACCAAAATAAGTGTAAAATTTGTTTACATAAATGACAAAAGAGTCAGATTTAACTATCTCTTTCATTTGCTCAACCTCAGATCAGCTGATTTCAAGCTATTTGCTATCATCAGTGAAGGATAGAGTTAGAAACTAGATCTAAACACTGACTCCAAGTGTTTATGCAAAACGTTTCTATCAGTTTGCAAGTGAGAATTTTTCAGGCTGGTATAGTCTTCAAACTCAGCCTAACAAGCCAGATACCTATATGGGTCTGATCTCAGTTCAGTTTTACCACACAGTCAAAGTCTCTGCAATATATATTGTTTACATGTATATTGTTTATATATATATAAACAAAGTTTACACTTGTTTTGGTGGTTTTGGTAGAACGCCATCTATTGATCATAAATAACAAGTGATAGCAAGTTACATGAATAACTTGTTTTTGTTTTTCATAAATGTACCTTTAAAGGTTTCTTGCAATGATATATATTGCAGAGACTTTGACTATGAGATGAAACTGAACTGAGATCAGACCCATATAGATATCTGGCTAGTTAGGCTGAGTTTGAATACTTTCCCGGTCTGAAAAATTCACGCTTGCAAACTGATAGAAATGTCTTGCATAAACACTTGAAGTCAGTGTTTAGATCTAGTTTCTAACTCTATCCTTCACTGATGATAGCAAAAAGCTTGAAATCAGCTGATCTGAGGGTGAGCAAATGAAAGAGATAGTTAATTCTGACTCTTTTGTCGTTTATGTAAACAAATTTTACACTTGTTTCAGTGGTTTTGGTAAAACGCCATCTCTTGATCATAAATAACAAGTGATAGCAAGTTATGTAAATAACTTGTTTTTGTTTTTCATATATATATAAGATATATTTTGCGGGTTATATATACAACCTGTGAAAATCTTTATTTCAACATATATATATATATATATATATGTGTGTGTGTGTGTGTGTAATAAACTCTCATATATTCAAGTGTAAACTGAGCTGTTTTAGATTTACTAAAATAAATTTTTATATAACAATCTCAAGTTGTTATTTATTTATTGTTTAAATGATTATATATTGTAATGGTATAAAAATGGTAATGTTGGTAAGAGGCTTCACTATGTCCGACAGATTTGGCAGTCAAATTATAATGGAATAAAAGTTGACATGTTAACAATTCAAATTGCCCAATGAATTGCAGCATCAAATTGTAATAATATAAAATGAAGATGATGATAAGCTCTTATTTAATAGCCCCACAGATATGGCTAGAAACTTGTAATAGACTATACTTTAATTAACAAATCCCAAACGTTAAACACCAGATTATAACTAATTATAATATGTAATGTATTATTATAATAAATCAACAATAATTTAAAAGTATATACTAACATCTAATTATAACAATCTTCATATATTTTAAATATACCAAAATATTTATATCTTATAAATTATCAGATTACTTCAAGTATAAATTTTATCCAAGATAATTATTATATTCTTTCGATAGAATTATTTATTTCTAAATAAATATAATGTAGATGAACTAAAGGATGAATTTACTTTAAATTTATTTATCAAAATATCATATATAGAAAGTAATAAAATCTTATTTAGGATTTTGCGGTCTTTTAATTAAACATATTATTAAAATCTATTTAATGAAAGTCAATTAGTATAAAAAACTTAAATGTACATATTTTAGCGTATTTAACCAAATTTAATGATGAACACCATTTATACCTACTATAGTATAAAATATGTACCTATTGAAATTACCGAATACTAATTCATTGTATTAATTACACTTAGGTTAAGTAATAATCAAATGTATTGAATATATAAAAGAAAGTAATATATAACAATACCAATTGCTAGTTTGTTGATTATTTTATCACTATTTAATGTAAAAGTGTAAAGGTGTGAATTAATATGTAACTATGATCACTGAATCAAGTTTATTTATTTAACTGAATCAATATTTATTAAGAATAAAAAAAATGATAAGAAAGATAAATGAATAATAAATATATTACGATATGCATTCCAACTAAATATCGTGGAGTATATCGGTCATCTGAGTTGTCGTTAAGAAAATAAGTACTTATAAAACAAAGATTTGTTTATTTTATGTTTTTTATATAATAAAAAAATTATGTAAAACGGAAATGTTGTTGAACCAATACACGGCAAAAATATAAGAAAGCTATTAATAATTAATAATATTCATACGATGAGATAATTTACTAAAATAAATTAAAATAATAAGTCATCCACTCTATCCCATACAATTAATACATATGACCACATACTTGTGAAAAAGACAAATGGTTTTTTAATATATATATATATTTCGTAATGAACTAGCACTCATCAATTGGTCCAGATCATCATTTTCCACCCACACACATATATAATCAGTGCTCGCTTTATATTAAGATAGAAAATCTTCAAACATTAATGGCCAGGCATTCTCAAATTGTTTAGCCATCCACATCATTGAAAATACGATGATGGCATGTTCAAATTGCTATTTTGTCAAATTTTGTTGTGCCCGAACCAACTGATGAGAAATGGTTTAGTACAAAATAGGTATATTGGAGATCATTTACCTTTATCACATGTTTGTGGTGATGTTTATCGGTTGTATGTGATAGAATGGATGACTAATGGGAAATTGAAAGAATGGGTTCAAATCCCCTCTAATTATATTTAGCTTAAAGTATATATACTATACATGTATTTAAATATAAAATAATAAGTATGTTTACTCGTTTACCTTATTTACAAAATAGAATGTCAATAAATAACTATTGTAATTTAATCATCTAAATTTTTTTATACCCACAATAGGTGTATAGAAAATAATATAGACAACAAATAAACATATTATTTTAAATTAAAATTTAAATTATTAAAATTTAGAATGTAATTAAAATTTAAATTAAGATTTAACTTCTATTTTATATATGAACAATAAATAATTTATCAACACTTAGCATATAAAAGACAAATAAATAATAATAAATACTGCTGAAATAGACACTCCATGTGTATCAAAAGTTGTCTTAGTAGAACATTAAACATTTTATTTCAGCAGTATTTATTATTATTTACTCATATTTCACATATTGTCTACATCTTCAACTTTTATTTTACAACACATAATGTAATAAATAAAATTAGTAATAAAATAAAATATGAATGAATAAGAAAATAAAATACTTATTTGTATACATCCTGAATAAAGTCCTTCTATGTACATACTTCAAAAAAACACAATAGTTCAAATATTTATCTCATAAGCTTGAAATAATTCGATGATATTCATATCCTTTTAACTGTTTATTACGAAAATGCCCCGCAGTTAAAAATTTTTTGGAAGAAGCATGCGGTAGCATGCGCCATTTCTTGGTCAATTTTGGTCACAATTTCTTCATTTTAGACATTTGATAGGAAATTCAATGCTTTCAATTTTAGTTCTAAAAACATCCGCATATAGCATTATATTTTTAAAAAAAAATCATTAATCTTCACAGCCTATTTGTTACATCACTGTGTCTTCTCTGATTGGATACCCACCAAATCTTCTAGGCATGTTTCTAAATAACAGATTCATAAATGACAGATTTGAAAATGAGGATCAGTAACAAAAAACCATTCTCGCTAAAGAAAGAAGATGTACACATTCGTAATGATTTTGATGTAAATAATTATATTTATTGTAATTTTTTATATTCACAAATAATAAAATATAGTTCTCTATCAAAATATAAAGTTTGACTCAGAAAATTTTAAATATTAGAAGAAAAATACATTTGGAGAAATAATCTGTAACAAAAAATAATTATTGCTACGTAACGTAATCAGGAAATTTCTAAGGCGTTTTTCTAAATGAAGATTCAGACATGACAACGAAGCTGTGTACGTTCGTAATTGAAGTAAATAATAACATCTACCATAATTTTTTACATTCATAAATAAGATTTGATGTTACTTTATGGAAATATAAAGTTTGATTTGGAAAATTATTGCTACATAACGTAATCAGGAAATTTCTAAGGCGTGTTTCTAAATGAAGATTCAGACACGACAGCGAAGCTGTGTATGTTCGCAATTGAAGTAAATAATAACATGTATCATAATTTTTTACATTCATAAATAAGATTTGATGTTACTTTATGGAAATATAAAGTTTGATTTGGAAAATTTTAAATTTTACAAGAGAAATAATCATGCAGGAAATAAAAAGAGAATTATATGCCAGCTGGGACTGAAAAACGAACAATCATTGGCTAGAATATAATTCTTTTGTTTTACTGCTACCTATTTTTACACATTTTTTTTATATTTTTCGACAGTTATTAACATTATTTTTAATTTTTCGTTACATTTAACCAATTTGAATCTAAAATTATTCAATTTTTAGAAGCTGAATTAAAAAAATTCTGTGTATTTTATATTAATATTTTAACAAAAGAACTGATTGCAAATGACACGGACCAATCACATTGTTCTCAGATTTAAGTAGAGGGCCAATAGCTAAAAGAATCAGTTTAAGTAGAGGGCCAATAGCTAAAAGAATCAGTTAAAGGGTTCTAGTCAATGTAAAATATATTGTAGATACTTGTCCAAAATAAAACATATCAAATTTCTGGTAAACTCCAGCTACAATTTTATTATCCTTTGTATAGTAACACATTTGATATCACAAATAGTATTATTGAAAACAATCAGACACTAACATCCTTTCATAATGCAAGTAATACATAAATAAATTAACTTAAATCCAGTATTAAAATAATTCATCACTATTATAAATGATTTTTTTAAGTAGGAATAATTCATATATTTAGCCACATATGATTAATTTTGATGTTTAATAATTAAAACATTTGTTTATCAGTAACAATATTCTTTTCAACAGAGAACATTAAAATGGATTTGAATGGTAGAAGTTTTTCTTTCTCCTTTCTCTTTGTTTTAACAAGTACTTCAGGAAACTCAGTGTGGTCTCCTGAACAAATATATTCGTTTCTACTCCATTATTTTCTAATTACCAAATTAAACATTTATAAAATAAAATGAAAATATAAAGATGTTCAGTTTTGTTTCAATGAAAGTCAGAATATTAGAGAGAGATTTTAAATTATTCAGTTCTATTTATAACCTTGTTTTAATTGATATAATATTCATTAATGTAACCCAAGATATGCTTAAATTTCCTTCACGCAAATATTAAATTTAGATATGATCTGCATTCCAAAATTAAAATTTATTTTATAACAATGCAAAGAATAAAACAATATTCCACACATAATTATATAAATAATAGTAAAAAATACTTTGAAAGTACACATGACACCATTTAACTTAATACAAGTTAAAGTAATTCAAATTACATTTTCATAATATCGTGCTGGATATATATAATTTATATATTATCCTAACATAAACATTACACATGTAAACATAAAAATATACAGGTTTAAAATATTAAACATTTATGTGCAGTGTTAATAAAATACTAGTTATGACAACAATAAAAAAAATAAATAACAAAAAAATATTTATAAATTTAAATAAAATTGTACATATTATTATATAGCACTACTGTTTTATTGTGTTTTTAAAAAAGATTAATTTATAGATTTATATTATAATAATAATATATTTTTTTCCTCTAGCATTTTGTTGTCACAGCAATTGTTTCCACACTCTCTACATTTATGCATAACTTCTAAAACAATTTAGGAAAAAATATGATGCTTAACCCTATATCATATACTGAAATTGAGCCCAATCTCGATAGATACAGTATTCCCCCACTACCGACAATTTTATTATTATTATTGTTATTATTATTATTATTATTATTATTATTATTATTATTATTATTATTATTATTATTATTATTATTATTATTATTATTATTATTATTATTATTATTATTATTATTATTATTATAGAAATAATAATTAATTATTATTATAATAATAATAATAATAATAATAATAATAATAATAATAATAATAATAATAATAATAATAATAATAATAATAATAATCCCGCAGCAAATCTCTGATGAGGTAAGAAGCAATCCTTAAGTCCTCCGATGTAAGTATTTATTTTTTACTTTTGTTCCAACTTGTTATGCGAAAAACAAACATAATACAGGAAAAATCGAATTATATAATAGATTAATAGTGTTTTTTGAAAAATATCGGTGTGTTTTAATATCTTTTTTAAAAAAAATACTGACTTGAGTCAGAATAAATCATGGCTACTGCCCAGTCAAGCGTGAGCGAATTAAGCACCAATACGAAATTAACAACATCGTTAGTTTCAACATCGCCTATTTCATATGCAAAAGTACTTAAAAGTAATAGCAATACTACAGCACCAACTCAAATACCGCGCTTCCGTAGAACAAACACAAATGATATTAAAAATCTTGATCTAAACACTCGAGAGGAAAATCAACCCCCAGCCGCAATCTGGACAAAAGAAACGCTTGAAAATGTGATGGACCGTTTCAGTAATACGGTGCCTCAGACATTATTTGAAACATTTCACAGGTTTTTTTCACCAACTTCGTTAGTACTCGCAGTAACCGATAATCAATGCTCATTATATCGTTTCCCAAAAGCTTTATTATATGAAGCAATCACGCAAAATGCACTATGGGAAACAATCTCTTGTATCACCGACCATCCAAATTCTCGATATATAACCATTGATTTTTATACTCAGCAGCAAAAAGAACGGTTTCAATCCACTATTTTAGCCCTTGATAATTACGCACTCGTAATTATAGATGAAAACCGGAAAAATATAATTACTGGAGTGCTTAAAAAATACTTATCTTAAATACAACATACAAGATTTTCAAAAAATGATAAACCCATTTGGAAAAGTAATTGCCCTACAGCCTATATATTTAAAAGACACACCTATACCGATATGTAGTAATCGTTTTGAATTTAAAATAAAACTACATAAAAACGTAGACGCCTCAACGATTCCAACACAGATTACAGATCAAGAAGCGACACTCTCTCTTCACATAAGAGGTCTAAAGCCACTTTGTTTTGGCTGTGGACAGAGAGGACACCTAGCAACTCAGTGCGATAACACAAAAAGCAATCACTGTGAACAAACTAAAATCCTCTCCCCAGAACAACCCAGTGATGAAAATAAAATTTATAATAACACTACATCCATTGGCAACCCAATAATAGAAACTGGAAAAAAACAGGTTCAAACACCCACAAACAAAAATAATAATGGATCAGAATTGCCTATCCCAAAGACCAACCAAAAAAATAATAACACAAAAACTAACACAGAAATCCAAGATTCAAATGAAAATAATTCTCAAGAAACCACAACACAAAATACAGCAATTACATCACAGGATCAGCATCTCAATAAAACAAAATGTGTACCAAGTAAAAATCAACAAACAGAAAGTAAACACACACAGTTATATAATGAAAATATAAATCCAGATAATATAAAGATACCAATAATAAAAAAAACTACAATTATAAACAAAACTGCATCAAACATAATGGATGCAATAGAAGCCCCTCTTCCACCTATTCAAGAGAATACACCAGAGGGAAAAAGAAAGCCAGGTAGACCAAGTAAAAACCATGAATCCAAAAAGGCAAAAAAAACAGACCAAAAGCACAACTCATCAGACCTATACAATTTAGAAAATGATGAAATAGAAATGGATGTAAGCCAACAACAAATGGACACCTGTTCGGTTTCATCACAAATTGCCTGTATAGAGTCTGAAGCAATATTAAATGAAAGAAAAACTGATAATAAACCCAACAATGTCTTAAATATGTATCAGCATCCATCTACTGCAATATAAACAAAAATTTAGTATTAAAAATAAAATAAAAATCAATACCCTGTTAAAAAATTATTTAAAACATGAAGATAAAAATTGGATCTCTCAACATTAGAGGCTTAAATGCCACCAAAAAACTTTTTGATCTCAAAAAATGGTTACATACAACACAACCACACATACTGGGGCTTTTGGAAACAAAAATATACAGCAGCTCTCAAATTGATCCATCAAAATATTTAGTCAGCCAAGGTTTTTGTGCCTACTCAAGGCAATCATCATCACCATCAGGTGGCACAGGCATAATTATTTCCCACAACTGCCCTTTCAATTCTTTTAAAATTATATATATTGACTCTAATCTTATCATATTAACACTCCATCATAAACATATCACACTTAACCTAGTATTTGTATATATACCACCAGGCCCCGTCATCATCTCCAGAATAATAGCAACAATAAATTCAATGCTTACAGCAACACCAAATCCCATAATACTCCTGGGAGATTTCAACATGACCTACCAAACTTTTGTCACCAAATGGATCCATCAAATAACAATCCCACTTATGAGTGCTGAGGGTTTTCTCCCATCAAACTCAATATCTTTTAATAACAATAGATATAAGTCACTTATTGATTTGTGTTTCTATTCACCAATATTACATCATTATTTTAATCTTGAACTCTGTCCATCTATAATCTCAGATCATGCTGCTCAGTTCATCACCCTCGACCTAACAAAAATACAGAATACAACAATAGCCCTCCAAAAGACTATGCAAATACTTCTTCCAGCACAAACAACTGAATTCCTATATTCAGAAACATATATAATGCTCCAAAAACTTCAAAACATGTCACTCGATCCAGTACAAAAGTATATAGCATTCACCAATATACTTTCTTTCAACATCAATCTTATTACCTGCAACTCAACACCCCCCACCAGATTATTAGCATTGGCAGATGAACTACATAAAAGAATAACCATTTCCAGACCAACTACAGATAATCAAACACAAATTAAAAAACTTACAGAAATGTACAACAATACATGCAATACACTAAAGCAATATGTAGCAATAAAAAAGAAAAAAATATGCCTTACACAACAACATACTTGGACCAGAGCATACATACGGTGGGCATTGGGATATCCATCCACAGTCAGAGTGCCTATGGCACTTGAAATAGATGGCTCTATAACAGCTGGACATAACATGATAAACCCAATATATCAACACTTTAAAAAAAAAACTGCAAAAACAGAGAGTGTACATACCAAATGAAGACATATTTGGAGACCCTGAAACAGACACACCAATAACAACAACTGACATTGTATTTCAACTTGCAACAATAACAAACACATGTCACCCAGGACCACAAGGAATTCCCAAATTTGTGTTCAAACATCTTAGTCACTTCACAGCAAAATACCTGTGCGATCTAGCCAATTACATATCCCAAAAAATTTACAACATACAAAGTCTATACCCAATTGCAATGGTTCCATTTAACAAAAAACCAACAGCAATATCATCTTTATCTAATCTACGACCAATTTCAATGGGACCTTTAGGAATAAAAATTCTTGAAAGAGTGATAAAGGAAAAAATAGAACAACACATACTTCCTGTGTTATCATCAGCACAATATGCCAAAAAAGGATCATCCATTGGCCAGGGTGCCTTAATGTACAAAACAATTATTGAAGTAGTAAAAAAAAGAAAGAAATATGCACCAATTATAGTTCAACTAGACATTGAGGCAGCTTTTGACTCAGTGCCTATAGCCAAATTATTAGACGTGCTGAAAAAAACAACAACACCTCCATCCCTACTATATATAATAGCCAATCTGCTACTCAGCCATGAAATTCACATCACATTGGATGGAAAATAATCACCAGCCTTCAGACCGAGTCAATCCATCCCACAAGGATCCCCCCTAAGTGCCTTGCTCTTTACAATATATATAAATCCTCTATTAATAGAGATACAGAAAAAAATAAAAGGCATTCAAATTCCAAACACTGCTTTAAATATATCATGCATAGCCTATATGGACGATGTAACCGTTTTCCTCCCCTCTAAAAAGAACCTCCCCATATTACAAGAGATAATCAAGAATTATACCTCAAATTTTAATTTAAAAATTAACACAAATAAAACTGCTGCATGGTCAATATACACAGGCAAGCACTGTACAGAGATGTTTAATGGTAAACCATCTGCTTTCCTTGGTTTCCCATTCTACCTTGGAACCAATGGAATGAGGCAAAAAATTCAAAATAAATTAAAAATAGATGCGGAAAAAATCACAGCCTCACTTGAAAAGTCATACCTGTCAATATATGCAAAGGTAGCACTATTTAATCAACTTATAACTACAAAAATTACATACTATACACCTATAATCAAATTTGCAAAAACATTCATATCTAAAATCTCGTCAATCTGTAACAAACTAATATGGAAGAGAAAGACAGTGGCAATCTCTTTAAAAAATCTGAGCAGACCACCACATAGCAATGGACTTGGACTCCATACAATCAATGTTTTTTACACACAGAAATCAGTAAATCTAATAACAGCAACCATAAAAAGATTTCCAGACCTGGAGTGTGTAATCAGTATAATACCCACAGACAGACCACCCCCTTCATATGGATATCTATCCACACTGATTGAAGAACTCAAGTCAATATACAACAAAATATCACTCAATAATGACAACAAGTATACATACTGGGACATTTACAATATACTACATCCAAACCAGACACCCAATCTACATCCATCAGTTCTTGGAATAGACAACAGGCAACTACTGCAACAATTCAGAAAATGGTCGTTAGAACCAAAATTATTCGATTTTCTACTTAAGCTTAATCTCAATACTCTACCCACAACCCATTTCCTTAGATTTCGTAGATTCTATACCAATATAGACCCCATGTGCGGGCTATGTCATAGAGAAGAAGAGACACAAGATCATTTTCTTCATTCCTGCAGTGCCCTAGAAACAATACGTCGCACAATGTTTACCACATACAGAAAGGCTATCATTTCAATTGATGAAATAATAAATACATTTAAAAAAGGCAACAACCCTACTATTCATGCAGCAACATACAGCCTTTATGCCTACTGGTGCACCAGATGCACTTTTTCACTTGCCAATAACCCTCGACGCCACCCAGCAACATATTCAATAAAACTAGAACTGTTAAAAAAAAGAGACAGCATCCTAGCTCAAACAGATATATTTGCAGCCACATGGTCACACTTGAAACAGAGATCCAGTCTATGAAATATAAAGACCAATAAGATAGATGATGACATTTTCAACATCAGCATTTTTTCCAACTTTAAAAAAAAAATGCTAGCATAAACTGAACTAAATAGAAGACCAAATTTAAAAACAAGAAGAAAAAAAAAGTATGCAGAAAAGATAAAGACTTATATACTGAAAGTTGTAATTTGTTTTTCATTTGTAAAAAATCAATATATGACTCTGTAATTTTTTAGACTCAATAAAGTTTTGCTTTGAAACATCATCATCATAATAATAATAATAATAATAATAATAATAATAATAATAATAATGGAATAATTATTATTTCTATAATAATAATAATAATAATAATAATAATAATAATTATTATTATAATAATAATAATAATAATAATAATAATAATAATAATAATAATAATAATAATAATAATAATAATAATAATAATAATAATAATAATAATAATAATAATAATAATAATAATAATAATAATAATAATAATAATGGAGCAGACTAGATGCATTCTGCAGGGGAAATATAGAAAACAAAACACTACAATGATGCAAATTATGTCAACTTACAAAGGTAGGTCTGTACCAGCTATAGGGGTCTCAATGTTTGTCTTATATGCACTTTGGTGCACTAGGTATGCATTCATATTGGGTAATAACCTCAGAAAGTATCCAGCCACATTTGAGAATAAGTTAATTAAAATTCAAGTTAGAGACAAGCAGATCACCAGCCTGGATATTTAGGCAGCTACTTGGTCCCTGCTCAGACAAACAGCAAAGTTATAAAGAATGGACAATCCTGTATATTATGTGTAGACAAGAACTATGTTTTAAGCTCATGTAAATCCAGAAAGAACTCTATCAAAAAGGACAATGTAAATATTAAAATTTGTAATCAACTTGTAGCAGTTAATTTACTATGTAATCACTAATGTTGTATTCTTTTGAGACAATAAAGACCTTTTGAATAATAATAATAATAACAACAACAACAACAACAACAACAACAACAACAACTTTACTGCTATTTTTAATTCATTTTGTGAACTATTTCTACCCAGACAGATGCAAACTTCTATTTTTCCTCCATTTAGCTCTATATTACCTAATAATTTTATTCCCATGAATTAGAATCATTTAATTAGTATTCTTAGTACTAATATATGATGAAACTAACTTGTTTATATATTTGTAGTTCTTCATATACCATATCATTTTATTTACTATATTACCCATGACTAATATATTAGAAATATCATAGCTGATAAAGAATGTTCTAATTCAGTATTATACCGGCAATTGTAAAAGATAACTACATTTTCACATTCTTTTATTTTTGGCATGATTTTTCTATCGTAGCAAAATTTTATTAATAAGTTTGAAATTAATATCTACTAGCCTTAATAACTTTCCATCATTAATAATATAATCTTGAAGATTATTATGTTCAAACAATATATTGATTTTATTTGTTAGGGATGTCATATTAAATCCAAGTAATTTTGCATTTATATTACAATATTGCAAAACATTAATAAAATTTTTTATATGCTTTGTCTTCCAATTTCTCTTCAAACATAACATTTATAAGTTCTCTTTTCTATTTTATTTTTTTTCTTTACAATCTTTTATTTTGGAAATAATTCACATTTTTGAGGTTTATGTTTCTGAGGTTCTAACTTTATAACATTAAAATAATACTCACTAACTATATCATATTTTAACCATAAACTACATTTTAGTTTATAGCAATCAACATTTAAACTATCAACAATCTCAATCTGTAATCAAGGCAACCACTTTTGACAATAAAGGTGATACCACCTTCATGTATAATCTTATATATTTATATTAACTTGCCCAGGAGTGTAAGATTAATATTGCAAAAAGTTTAAACAAATGTCATTACTCTTAGTTTCTATATAAGTTACATTTAATCAAATGGTGCCATCAGTTTTAGACTTTGAACAATGTTTGTACCTTTCTCACTTTCAGGGGTTTCTAAGAGAAGTTTATCCTCTCCCCTTTTTTATTTGCATTGGTATTTCATACATATTATAATTTTTTTTTAAACTTGTGCTTCTGTGAGCCATTAACTTGAGAAGTCTTTATAAATACAAAATCTCTTATCTTAAATATGTATAATATTCTTAGTCTCTCATAGTGAGGAATGTTTTCACGAGGCCCAACTTAATTTCAAGGACTAGTTTTAGACCTAGCCTTTGATATATTCACAGAAGTATTCTGTAATATGCTGGCAGGAATACTTCCTGTGGTAGAAGAACCCTTTTCCGAACTATTATACTGTCTATGCTACTTTTATCATTATCTGAGCAAGGTAGACAATATTATTTTAATTATTCATATGAGGACCATATGTTCTACTCTCCTATTCTTATTAAATTTTACAATGGAAATAATTATGTGTGGCTGCCTTTGTTAAGCTTATATTTTTTTCTACAAGTACCATCTTTGCCTCAAGGTCTCCTGATATCTCGGATACCTTCTCAACAGAATGATTGTGAGCAGCAATTACGGTCCATTTGATATATATATATATATATATATATATATATATATATATATAATAAATAAAAATATCCGTTAATTAAAAATAATATTGTAATTATAATTGAAATAATATTTTTAAACGGTTTATAAACAATTCAAACAATCTTTAAATCCGCAGAAGTACTTTCGGTTACTTTCAAACCTGCCTCAACTGCTATTAAATTCAAAAACTAAAAGCGGAAGCAAACGTCATCAATTCAAATTCCACGAATCTCGTATTTTAATGTTAGAAGCTTGTCGATTTATCAAATGTGTTTTATTCCTGTTTATAAAAATTGCCTCTTTAATTTTTCTTTTACTATGGTTTCTCTCTTCATGAAGAATTTTCACATTTTCAAAATTAAATTTAAATTTATGTTTACATGTTTTTTCATGATCAAAGAAAACTGAAGAAGATATTAAATCACCATTATTTTTATTTTTACACGCTTATATACAATTCTGTTCCTTCAATCTTTCTCAATGTTGCACCTAGATTCCCTATATATGATAGCATACAATCACAAAAAATTTGATATATGACATTACTTTTTTGCTTGATAGGTATGACATCCTTAGAATTATTAACTAATTTGTTAATATTGTTTGGAACGAGAATGAAACATTAAATACATTCTTATATAAATCCTTAAAAAATTTTACTTGTGGATTTGAAATAAATGGAATAGATATCCATTTTTTATTATTAATCTTCATTTCTTTTAAATTATAATTTTTTTTAAATTGACTTAAAGTATTGTTTATTTGTTCCATTTTATAACCAACATCAAGCAATTCCTTAGCAAATATCTCAATATATTTCAATTTATCACTTTGGTAACGACATAATTTTTCATTTCGAAACAAAAAAGATTTAAAACTTGCCATCTTATGCATCATTGGTACTTTTGATTTAAAATTTATATATCCTCTTTTTTGCAATGGCTTAATTATTAGTTTATAATTTAATATACTGTTATCTCTTGTGATCATTAAATCTAAATAGTTAATCTTATAATCCTGTTCTTTTTCAATAGTCCATTTCAAGCCATTCAATTTATTTAATTCCTCTATAAGCAAATTTATACTATTAATTTTACAGACAAAAACATCATCACATATCTTTTGTAAATTTTAATATCTCAAAATACACATATTTAAAATATTACTCTCTATGTAGATAAAACGAAATTGCAAACTTGTAACTACACAATCCTATAGCCAACCTTTGGTCATTTTATAATATTGACCTTCAAAAGATGAACAATGTTATCATTAAAAATTTTAAAGAGTCAATGATAAATTTTATCATATATTTACAAATATTTTATTTATTTTTTAATGCATGTTCAATTATTTTTATGGAATTATAATGAATTCATAAAATAATTGAAATGATAAAAAATAAATAAATATTTGTAAATATATGATATTTTCTTGATCTTAAATTTTTAATGATAACATTGTGTTGAAGGTCAATTTATAAAATGAAAGTGGTATGGTTGTGTAGTTGCACAAGTTTGCAATTCGTTTATCTAATATGAGAGTAATATTTTAAATATGTGTATTTTTGGAGATATTAAAATTTACAAAAGATATGTGGATGATGTTTTTGTCTGTGGAAACATTAATAGTATAAATTTGCTTATAGAGGAATTAAATAAATTGAATGGTGAATGGACTATTGAAAAAGAACAGGATTATAAGATTAACTATTTAGATTTAATGATCACAAGAGATAACAGTATATTAAATTATAAACTAATAATTAAGCCATTAAAAGAGGATATATAAATTTTAAATCAAAAGTAAATGATGATAAGATGGCAAGTTTTAAATCTTTTTGTTTCGAAATGAAAAATTATGTAGTTACAAAGTGATAAATTGAAAAATATTGAGATATTTGCAAGGAATTGCTTGATGTTGGTTATAAAATGGAACAAATAAACAATACTTTAAGTCAATTTAAAAAAAAATTATAATTTAAAAGAAATGAAGATTAATAATAAAAAATGGATATCTATTCCATTTATTTAAATCAAAGTAAAATTTTTAAGGATTTATATAAGAATGTATTTAATGTTTCATTCTACTTCCAAACAATATTAAAAATTAGTTAATAATTCTAAGGATGTCATACCTATCAAGCAAAAAGTAATGTCATATATCAAATTTTTTGTGATTGTATGCTATCATATATAGGTGAATCTAGGTGCAACATTGAGAAAGATTGAAGGAACAAATTGTTATATAAGCGTGTAAAATAAAAATAATGGTGATTTAATATCTTCTTCAGTTTTCTTTAATCATGAAAAAATGTAAACATAAATTTAAATTTAATTTTGAAAATGTGAAAATTCTTCATGAAGAGAGAAACCATAGTAAAAGAAAAATTAAAGAGGAATTTTTATAAACAGGAATAAAACAATTTGATAAATCGACAATCTAACATAAAATAGAGATTCGTGGAATTTGAATTGATGGTTTGCTTCCGTTTAGTTTTGAATTTATAGCAGTTGAGGAGGTTGAAAGTAAAAAGTATTGGGTTTAAAGATTGTTTGAATTGTTTATAAACCGTTTAAAAATATTATTTCAATTATAATTATATATATATATATATATATATATGCTTTGGCATGTTACTCCTAATTATTTGGATTATTTGATTTTCAAATAACAGAAATGCAGTCAGGATTTTTAATTTAGCTAGATACATCCAGAAATATTATTCTGTTTATCTTCACACCGGAAGCTGTTCAATAGGAATACTTTAAATCTCCATAAGTTTCTGGATTATAGAATAAAGATTTCTGCCAATGTTTGGCAGATGAACTCAAATGACTACTAGCTATTGATAGCTATTCATTTTCATTTAAGCAAATTAGGGAAAACATTTTTTTCAGATCACTTAACTACTCTATGGGGTTTTCATCACACTCCTCTTTAAATGCTTTTAACTGGATATATCTAGTTATATTACTATTCATTTTCTCATTTCTACATTCCTCTAAGTTTTATGTCTGTTTACCTTTTTTGTCAAAGTATGACAATATATCATTGTCCATTTTATTTTGACACTTATCTTTCCAAATACTTAGGCTTATATGATCTATCTGTATAATTATCTATAACTTTAACCTGAATATTCTTTAGCACTATCATCTTCCAACATCATTAATATTTTACTATTTATATTTTATGCTTTAAGGCAATTGTGTATCTCTTGCTCTTAACAATTTATTAGTACTTTTTAACTTGCTACAGATATTATCTTATTTTTGTATTAATACTTTCTATTTTTTGGAGAGATAATTGATGGCTACCTAATTTAAATCTTATATTATCTAATTCTTCTTGCATATTCTGTATTATTTACTTTTTCTTTTATACCTTTTAAACTACTCTGTGATTATTTATATACCTTTTACTAATCTGTTATTCTTTACATATCTTTTACATACTTTTTTATATTCCATTTGCATATGACTTTGAATATCATTCAATTCTATTCTAACATTATTTATTTTTAACTTTGATGCTTCATAAGCACCCTTATGAATTTTCTCAATCTCAATACATTTCTTCTTTAATTTCGTATATTCATTGTTATACGTTTTAATATCACCATTTAAGTCTTTAAACATAACTTTTAACTTCTCTTGTGACTTGTCCAATTTTTTCTTTAATTCACTAAATTTGTTACCATACTTATTATCTGATTCTTTTAATTTAGTATCTAAATTATATCTTAATTCTTAAAATTGTACATTTATGGTATTGAGTTCAACTTTAAATATGTTTAGTTGTTATTAAACTTCCTTTATGGTACTTTTAATTCATTCAACTCTTCATTATAGCTACTCAAACTACTATTTTTTCTTTCATTTGAACATCAAATTTATTACTTGATTCTACTTTTAATTCTTTCATTTCTTCTCTTTTTTATTTTTGATGATCTCACTTGCTACTTTGAACATCAAATATAGTATTTATTTTATTTGAATATCAAATTTATTTCTCCCATCATTTTTTTTAAATAATCCTGAATAATATCTTTTGGTCCCACCAATGTTTCATCATTCTTTGTTCAACCAGCCTGGTTAGTGAAAACTTGTAAAAACAATAATAATAACAATAACAAAAATTCATTTTAAAGCATTTCGAAATATTCTCTCTGACTGCTATTGTAATATATGTTTGAGATCTGATAATAATTGCAGCTATCCATACAAAACATTACTTCTATATACAAATATAACCTTCTACTCTCCTATAAATATGTGAGATCCTAAGTTCAGCTTCTTGGACTTTAATCATGAACCACATTGGCAGCAAATTGGAATGGTGTGAAAATGGTAGTGATGATAAAATGCTTTATGTTCTATGGATGTGGAAGGCAAATTATAATGATATAAACATTGAAAAGTTAATATTTTAAATTGGCCTACAAATTGCAGGATCAAATTACAATATAAAATGATGATGATGATGAGAAGCTCTTATTTAATAGCCTCACAAATATGGTTAACAACTTGTAATTAACTATACTTGAATCAACAAAAAAACAGTAAATTCCATATTATAACTAATTATAATGTGTAATATATTATAGTAATAAATATCCAACAAACAAAAATTCAAAGTTATATACTAAGAAATAATTATAACAATGTTTTTTTATTTAAATATACTAAAATATTTATGTTCTATAGATTATTAGATTAGCTCAAATATAAATTTTATCCAAGATAACTATTATATTTTTGATACAATTATTTATTTCTAAATAAATATAATGTAGATGAACTTAATAATTAAATTCCTTTATTAAAATATTATATATAGAAAGTAATAGAATCTTATTTAGGACTTTGCTGTCTATTAATTAAATTAAATACATTATTAAAATTTATTTAATTAAAGTCAATTAGTATAGGAAACTTAAATGCACATATTTTAACATGTTTTTTTAAAAAAAAATAATGATGAATATCTCCTATATCTATTATAATATAGAATAGGTATTTATTGAAATTACTGAATACTAATTTATTATATTAGATTCAGATTAAATAATACTCATATATATGAAATATATAAAAGAAAGTAATATATAACGATATACACACCAATCCAACTGCTAGTTCTTTGGTTATTTTATAACTATTTAATGTAAAAGTGTAAGATGCAAATTAATATGTAACTACTAAATAATTAAAATTTGTCAAGCGTTGGTGGCCTATCGGTTAGCATAGCTGCCTTCCAAGCAGCTAGTGCGGGTTCGCTTTCCGGTCAACGCATTTGACACTCACACACACACACATATATATATATTAAAAATTACAGTAGCAAATATTGTGTATTATTAATTAAAATGATCACTGAATCAATTTTATTTATTTAACTGAATCAATATTTATTAATAATAAAATAAAAAATAAAAAATTGTGATGTACATTACAACTAAATATCATGGAATATATCCTTCATCTAAATTATCATTAAGAAAATAAGTATTCATAAAGCAAAGATTTGTTTATTTTATGTTTATTACACAATATAAAAAAATTATGTCAAACGAAATTATTGTTGAACCAATACACAGCAAAAATACAAGAAAGCTATTAATACCTTTTAATATTCATAGAATATAATTTATTAAAATAAATTAAAGTAATAAGTAATTTTTTTTTTCATTTACATTATTTACAAAATATAATGTCAATAGACAATATTATAATTTAATAGTCTAATTTTTTCAATACCACAGCAGATGTATTGAAAATAATATATAGTCAACAAACAAACATATTTTATTTTAAATTAATTCAAATATTAAAATTTATATTAAGATTTAAATTTCGTTCCATTTTATATATAAAACAGGCAATTTACTAACACATAATATGATAAACAATGACATTAATAAAATATATTATAAATGAATAAGTAAATAAAATACATATTTATATATGGTCTGAATATAGTCCTTCTATATACATACTCCAGAGAAACACAATAGTTCAAATGTTGACTCTGTGAGATTCAAATAATCCAATGAGATTCATTAATCTAGTCAATGTAAAATATATTGTACATAGTTATCCAAAAGAAATATATTCTCAAATTTCTAGTAAACTCCAATTACGATTTTATTACCCTTTGAATAGAAAAACATTTGATATCACAAATAGCATTAGTGAAAACAATCAAATATTGACATTCTTTTATAAGGCAAGCAATACATAAATAAATTGATTGAAATACAATATTAAAATAATCTGTCACCATTATAAAATAATCTTTGTAGTAAGAACAATTCACATATTTCCCAGCATCTAATAATTAAAACATTTTTTTATCCATAGCAATAATCTTTTAAGCAGTGAACATTAAAATGAATTTGAATGCTAGAAGTTTTTCTTTCTCCTGGTTTTAACAAGTATTTCAGGAAACCCAGTTCAGTTTTTCCAGTTAATATATTCTTTTCTACTCCATTATTTTCCTAATTAGCAAATTAAACACATATAAAATTTAAAAAAATATATAATGATGTTCAGTTTTTTTCAATGGAAGTGAGAACATTAGAAAGTAGAGAGTAATTATGACTTGTTCAGTCCATTTATAACCTTATTTTAATTTGTGTAATATTCATTATTGTAATTCAGGATACACTCAAATTTCTTCACTCAAATATTAAAACTAGATTTGTCTTGCATTCTTAAATTAAACTTTCTTTTATAACAATGAAAAGAATAAAATAATATTTCACAAATAATTTTATAAATAAAAAAAAAAATTATACTTCCAAACTACACATGACACCCTTTAACATAATACAAACTAAAATAATTATGTACTTGGGCATTATTCCTGCAACCTAGGATAGATAGGATGACTAGTCACATACGCGATAAAACATGTAATCTTGTGAATGTGAGATAAACACGTGCTTTTTTCATCTCGAAAAACGTGTTTTGAATGTGCACAAAACGTGTTTTAAAACGTGGCAACAAAACACAATTTCTTACGTCTCAAAACTTCTTAGTGTCATTTTTTTTTTTTTTTTGGAAATTATTGCATTTGCTGATTGAAAATTTATGTTTTTTACATTTTTAAAGTTGCTCATTGTTGTTATTGTAATTTTGTTTGATCATTTTTAATTTCATCTTCTGAGTTTTTATTCAATCTGATCAAAGTACTGAAAATAACACTTATTTTTTGATTTAGTAACTGAATTAAAAGGTTGATTTTGTTAATACTCCGTTGTTTTCTTTTATCTGCTAAAAGTGCTACACTTTAAAGTAATTTTTGGATGTACTAATTGAAATAATTCATTGACAGGTATTTCTTTATTTAAGATTTAAATTAATATGTTAACTTTGTTAATATTGTTGATGCTTCCTTTTATCTGTTCAAAATGTTGCAACTTATAATTATTTCTCAAGTCTGAAAACCATCTGATCATAGTAATGCAATCTCCCTGATTGTTTTTTTAAATTACGAATTGAAGTAAAGCGTTGAGTTTGTTATTTATTTATTTTTTCCTTTTATTTGCTTTCATATAAAAAAAAACATTTTTACTCCTGCTTACACAGACATGATGACACCTTTTCCATGTTGAATGACATAAGAAACGTTTTTCCTCCTGTCTAAAAACCATCTGATCCAAGTGCTGAAATTAATACTTATTTTTTTATTTAGTAACTGAATTAAAATGTTGACTTTATTAATACTGTTGTTTCCTTTGATCGGCTCAAAGTGCTTTAATTTATAGTTATTTCGCCAGTCTAACAACTATCTGATCAGAGTGTTACAATTTACAGTTATTTCTCATATTACTAATGGAATTAATAAGTTCACTTTATATTTACTGCTGTGACTAGATTATTATTACAATGTTGTTTCTTTTCGATTTGCTCAAAGTGCTGCTGTTTTTACAATTTCCAGTTACTTTTCCAGTCTAAAAAGCATATACTCAAAGTGTTTCAATTTACAATTATCCATTTTTATAATTACTAATTGAATTAATATGTAGACTTTGGTATTACTGTGGTTTTCTTTTACTTGCTTTGAGATCAAAAACATTTTTAATTCTGTTTATAAAACAACTCACCAACTGCTGCAATTTCCAGTTATTTATCCAGTCGAAAAACTAACAATTGTAGTGTTGCAATTTAGAGTTCTTATTCTATTTTTTGTATTCAATTAATACGTTGACTTTTTTACTAAAAGAGCTGGAGGAATTTACTGTTTTTTTTTTGCATTTACTAATTGAATAAGTACGTTGACTTTGTTATTATTTTTTGGACAACATTCGTTTCAAAAAATAAATTGCAGTTGGTTTACATAGCTTGGTAAGATTTCGTTTTTTAGCATGTACTGCGCAATCACGTGCTCTATAAACATTTTAGGGTAAGAAGTAGGAATGGCAGGGAGGGGGCTGATAATCGCATTTTGTATGTAAGAATTCCTGGAAACTACAATACTGTACTCTATTTCAGACAGTAAGTAGCCTCTTGTTGAGTGTTTTGTAATGTGATTTTAAAAACTATTTGTACAAATTTCGGTATTTTTCTTGGTTTAAAATCATTGGATTAAATTTAGCATTCAAGCATCGTCTGCTTATGTTTATTTCATAGATTTTTTTTTTTTTACTTTTAAAAAGATACATTTGTGTTGTATTAATTTTGTACAGAAAAATGGATCCAGTGTGCTTTCATTACTACAATTTTTTTTTTAAACTGATCGAAGAAAAATACAAAATTTGGTTCTTTGCATCCATCAAATTTGATTGTTTGCATCCATCTACATTGCATAGAAGTACGCGTATATTTCCTATAAAATTAATTTTTGTGTATTTTTCTAAAACTATTGGGTATTATTCCTGCAACCAAGGAAAGAAAGAAGGACTTTTCACATTCCTATCAAGGCATTGCTAACATTGTAATGTTTGATGTTGACAAAATCATAACATTAAAAAGTTAGCAGTGTATTGATACAAATGTGAAAAGTCCTTCTATCTTTCCTTGGTTGCAGAAATAATACCCAAGTACCATATAAGGTAAACATAAAAATATACATGTTTAAAATATCAAACATTTATTTGTAATGTCAATAAAATACTAGTTATGACCACAATAAAAAAATAAAGATCAAAAAAATATTAATAAATTTTAATAAAGTTATACATTTTATTATGTGATACTACTATTTTATTTTATTTTTTTTGTTGTCATAGCAACTACTTCAACCTCTCTAAAATAATGCATAACTTTTAAAAATGTTTAGAAAAAAACTTTTTTATGTTTAACCCTATATATATATATATACACACACACACACACATATATATATATATTCTTTTTTAAAAGTGTAAATTATAACTAAATATACACAACTCATACTAGTGATTAATTATCTAGGTGATGAATATTGTAAAGAGTTTCAGATATAAAGATAATTACTAATAACTGATGGAAAGGGCCTTGTTACGAGCATTTTGTGCACTTCATAAAATAAGATGTTAAATTATCAAAAGCTAAGTAAAACATCTTACACACAAATAATCTTATCCTCTACCTTTTTCCTTGTTTTTTCCTTTTTCCTTGTTTACTCTTTATTTTATAAATTTTTGGCTTTCAGATTAAAGCAGGATTTAGTCATTGTTAGCATTCTATATTATATCAATCACTTAAATGATTTAAATATAACAATAGAATGATGCATTTGTGAAATCACATTCCTATTATTTAATTGCAAGCATGGTAATTTTTGAATTGCTTGCGCTCCCCCACCTATTTTTCTTTTTCTATCTTTGTTTTATTGCTTTTGGAATTAAATTGACTACATGCACTTATAAATGACTGTTAATGATTATAATGATACTATCAATAAAAATAGTAATGTTTTATTAAGTAAGGAATGGTTTATCTTTTATTTACTTTTCCAAAATAATTTTATTATTTATATATTTATTTTTGTTATTACTAGCTTGTGATTTACTAAGTAATATACTAGTGATATATTCAAACTAATAATATATACATTTATTTTTAATTAATCAATAGGAAATAACAATCTTGAATAGCCAATAAATCTATAGGAATTGATTTTTGTTGGTACAAAAGGACATCGCTACAAAGAATTAATAGAATTCATTCATGTAGGCTTCAATAACTTGTAAAAAGTATATCTTTCTTTGAAAGAAAAATCGATATTTTAAAAATATTTCATATAAATTTTTTTTAAATTTATGTTTTAAAATAATATTCTTATTAAAAATTTAAGCATTAAAATAATAAAAGAAACAAAGATGTTTATATATACAATAGACAAAAAGAAAAATACCTAGAGAGTGGTTGGTAGAAGGAGAAGAAAGGAAACAAAATTTATCAACTTGTTGTAAACGAAAGTACCTAGTTACTGCCTGGATATGCCAAAAAAACTTTGAACAGTTTGATTTACATTTGAGTGTATATAAACACTTAAGTTTGCCCACTATTGGTGAGCAAGTTGTAAGCTTGCTGATATTCTTCAAATAATCATTATTAATTGTTGTTTCTCCAATAATTAAACTTCACTTTTATATGTTTATAATGTGTTTCACTCATCTTAGCATAAAGTTTATATTATACCTTATCATTTTTATTTTTAAAGTTTTTTCTATTAAGCATTGGACTATCAATTGTTTTTTTTTTTTTTATCACTCCTTATTTTTCTTTATTTTTTGAAAGCTCACCCCTCGTTGACTGGAATTTCTTATGAAAATCTAATTAAATACTTTTTATTTTCATTTTCTATCTTTTTCAGCTATTTTAACATTTCATCAACTTTCATTTATATGTCTTATCTGTTAGTATGCTGTATTGTGTATTATTGCATTTCTATCTTGTCACATCTCATGTTTAATTTTGATTCTAAGCATGGCATATATATTTTATATTATTTTATTTCTATCTTCTGCCATCTCCTTTTTCACATCATGTGTTTGTTATTAATTCTACTTACATTATGGCTAGCCACTTTATTAATTTTTACCATAAATTATTTTATATTGGTCATAAATTTTATTCACTCTATTCTACATTTGATTCAACTATTGCCTATTTTCTCCCTTAATTTAATTCAATGATTGTTTATTTTTTCTTTTATTTCATTCTACTATTATTATTATTATTATTATTATTATTATTATTATTATTATTATTATTATTATTATTATTATTATTATTATTATTATTATTATTATTATTATTATTATTATTATTATTATTATTATTATTATTATTATTATTATTATTATTATTATTATTATTATTATTATTATTATTATTATTATTATTATTATTATTATTATTATTATTATTATTATTATTATTTATTTCTTTTTATCTTATTGGTTACATGGTTTGCTCTGACCATGGTTTTATTCATTTGATTTTTTTTTCATTTCTATTAATTTATTTATGTCTAGTCCAATATTCAAATGGCTACTCTTTGGAACTTCATTGATTTTAATATTTATTTAAGTATTTGTTTTTATCCATGTAATTTATTACCTCACTTATTCACTAATAAATTAAAAAAAAATATTGATTTATTATCACATATTAATGATACTTACCCTATCCCTTTTTTGTAAATACCTCCCATTATTTTTGTCTATTTACCAAACAATAATATTATTGCTTTGATAATACCATATAATGATATCTACATTTTATTAAAACTGTAACTGATTTTAATTCTTGAACCATAATAAAGAAACAATTGAAAACTGCAATATTATGTTCAACTGGATATAAAATTATGAATAAAAATTAAATCTTTATACTGAAAAATTAATGTATTTGGCTTTTAAATAGAAAACCCAATGCAGAGTTAAATCTAATCTTAATTTTTTTGCAGAAAAATAGGGGAAAATAATATTTTGTTTATAAGACTAGCTAACTTGCAGTTTTTAAAATTTTTTGTTTTATTAAATATACATTTACTGATTTGTAGAGCATGAATAGTTGTGTTAGGTACAAGATTACCTGTAAAAATATTAAGCTTATTTGAAACATTCAAGATATATAAAATAAATTAACCAGTCTTATTCCAATCCTATTATAATAATGGATGATGCAGATAAATTCATTAATATAATACAAAATAATTCATTTGTTTATGTGTGTATTCATTTATTAATAAAACCCAAATGTATAAAATAAAAATATAATAATGTATACCTTGTTTTTTAAGAATTATTGTACAATTATTGTATACAAGCAATGATGAATCATCACCAAAATATGGAAAAAAATAACTTGTTATTCTAAAATATCTTTATAAAATATTCTCACAATTAAATATGTAACAGGAGAATAAAAAACCAGAACCACTTTCAGCTTGTGGAGGTTGAATCAAATTTTTCTGAATTTAAAGTGGCTGCTGGAGAGTTGCATTAGATCCTAAGATTTAGGTGCAGTGCTCTCAGATCCAAGGCTTCTCAATAACAAAATCCACAAGCTAGAAACTAATCTAAGGATATTTGATGAGTAGGCACTAGATAGGGATTTTATGCACAAGTCTTCTGGCATCCATTGATTACTCTCACTGAGTGGCACTACTCTATGGAGAGTTTTGCCTGTTTTAATAACAGTTATGAGCAAGCATAATAAATGGTGATAATGTGATGTTTAGAGGTTAAATACTGATTTGCTTAGCTTTTTATTTTGAAGTAATAAATCAATATTTTTTAGACTATGTTTTTTTTTTCATTTAAAAATAAAATCTAGCAAAATTACCCTACAGATAGTCATAGAAATGTAAAAAAATTGAACATCAAACAACACTATTTTTAACTGAGGACCATTATTTCACTTTATAAGTTTGTTAAACCATGTCAAACCTATGTATATGTTATATCCTTTTAACCACTAATTATATTATTGGTCGAGTGAGTTAAAAATCAAAACTTTTAATTGGCCAAGACAAAGACAATTGTCAAAATATATTCACCTTTTAATATCATATTTACTTTAGATTCTTTTGTAAAAAGTATATTAATAATTTGTCAGGTTATGAAAGTGATCGAAAGTTCTTTCAAAAATAAATTTCTATTTGTTTACTGTAGAAATATTCGATAGCGGCAAATTAAAAGCTAAACTTAGTAATGAATTAAAAAGAGTTACTGATGTAAATTTTTTTTTTCAGTTTACTGTTATGAAAAAGTAAATATTTTTTTTGCTAAAATCTTAAATATTTTTACTAAAATCTTAAATATTTTTTTTAAATAATTTTGTTTTTAGCATTATTTTACTTAAATAATTCATAATTTCTCAAAAAAAAAATACTTCTATAATGATCTAAAACATTTATTTATCATTTTCAAATTGAAAATCTTAGCATTCTTCTTTGATTAGGTGGTTTCTTTGTCCTTGCTAGCCAATCAGAATGTCTTTGATGGCTGAGAGACAATCATTGACAAGTTTTCTTCTTTGTAAAGCTTTACTGGCAGTTTTATTGATTTTTTACTTGTAAAATAATTCAGGAGAGGGCAGCATCTTACAGAACTTTTAAAAACCTAACTAATGACTGTAAAACAGCTATTCTAGCATTAAAAATAACAGAATTAGAATGATGTCGATCATCAACGAAACCTCTCATAAGAGGCAGGCTAAAGAATATATAAGTATATTGTTAAATTTTTAAAAAGCATAAATAGTTTAATCAAGAAAGTTCAGAGATCTTTCATCATGTCTCACATATTTTTAATATTTTAGTTCATTGAAAATTTAAAACTGAAAACAATAAAATTTAGAACAGATATTTGTTATTCTTCTGATGGGTTAATGAAATCAGTACATTATACACCCAACATTTATATTTGTACTACATTAGTCTCTTTGTGTTTATCTTTTTCTATCTCTCTATTGTAATATATAATAATCATTATAATAGAAAGTACAATTTAAAATTTGTTATTAGCTTATTGTAAAGTTAACATTATAATTGAAAGATTCTCAGGATTCCAATGTATCCATATATTTGAAATTTTTGGAATTTTGTATAAAGTTTTAAAATTGTGGTAAAATAATATAGCATCGATTTTAATGTAAACACACAAACTAAATTAAATTAATAAAAGTGTGATATTTTAGTAAAACACATAATATTGTAAATATATCATCTTGTATATTGTAAATTATTGGAATTTTGTATTATATTTTGAAAGCACAGTAAAATAATATAGCATTAATTTTAATATAAACACACATGCTAAATTAGGATTAATAAACAAACAATATGTTATAAAATCACACAATGTTTTAAACTTGTGAATCGATAATAATAAAGCAATAGTTATAATCATTTATGTGTAATATTAAAATGATCTATGATAGCTATTATAACTTCGATTTAAGGCTTGGATGTGTATGGGTGCACAGATATTTATTCTATGTTTATTTTATCTAATCAGGGATGTAAAGCAATACTATTATGAAAATTTTAATGAAAAGTTATTATTTTAATTTTATAATATTTGAATATAGGTATAATTTATATACTTGGAGTTTAGCTGTAATTATATAAATTTTTAACACAGACTTTCAAACTTCTTAAGAGATTGTTTATTATGGGAATAGATAGATAGATAGAAAAAACAATAAACAAAGTAAAAATTATTTATTATAATATTTTTTTCATATGTTATAGCATCGGTCGGGACGCGAACCCACAACCGTCTGCAAACAACTACTTGCTTGCAAGGCGGTTGCGATGACCTCTCGACTAACAACGCTTGACTATTATAATATTTTTAATCTAAATATTTATTGAGCTGTAATATATAAATATTTTAAATAAGTATTAAAGTATTATTTGAAATTGCAAAGTGCAAGGAACTACCTCTTACTGAGTTATGTATCATTAAAAACTAATAAAAAGATAGAATATCTTTCAAACTTCAGACTCTGTTATTATCTAAACTTAGTTTTTAACTTGGTTTCTAATTATACTGCGAATTTTGTCTGTCGTTTTAATTTATGTATAGTCTAAATGTTCTGCAATCATCATTAATGTATTCAAAGAATGAAAAATGAATCTTATTTTTAACAAGCTTTGAACATTAAATGAAATATTAGTTTCAAGTAATAATAAATAAATAATCATAACTTTTAAATGTCAGTCATTGCAAAATGGAGATAGTTACTTCCACTTGGCAATTATAGATATTTAGAAGTTATGGTTATTAATTTATTATTAAAGTATTATTTGTAGTTCTAAAATAATTTTATTGGAAAAAATTGCTGCAATATCTTCAAAAGATATTATTTTTGTCAAGCATTGGTGGTCGAGAGGTCGGCGACAGCCGCTTTACAAGCAGTTGTCCCAGGTTAGCGGGTTCGCTTCCCGGCTGATGCTATGACACATGAGAAAAAAAGGGTATTAATCTTGTGCACAGGTCTTCATATGTGCTCATCTAAACAATAAAATTTATGACATCAAGAATAAAAAAAATTAATATTTTTAAGTGAAATAAGATTTTTTTGTTTAATTGTCAAAGTAACGATGACTTAATTTATGACAATAATAGAAATCTATAAATAGAATGGCATTAACTAAATTGATCTCTCTTATCTTTTTCTTATTTTTTGGCTTAACTTTAATATTGCACTTATGTAATATAGCCATATTAGATTGTTGTCATTTCAACATGAGCGGTAGACAACAGAGCATTTACTTTGGGCAAATGGTTCTTGTGGAATTGTCAAAATGAATAAACAGCACCTGTAAACATTGTAACAGATAACAAAGCACAGATTAATACAATTATTTTTTTTTCTTTAAAATGTCAAATCTATTAAATTGCCCGATGACCTCTGTTAATTTTACTGTATACATTAATTAAATAAAAACAACTTATTTTGGTTGAAGTCTATTATGTAAACACCTGCCAAATAATTTATTTTGAAGGATAAACTTCTTGTATCATCCTTTAAATTTCCATTCATTAGAAGTGCCCAAAAATTAGGATAATATTTTCACATCATCAAAAATCACTGAGGTAAAACTCTCCAATACAGTAGAGCCACTGTGTGAAAAACAGAATAATCAATGGATGCAGGAAGGTTTGTGTATAAAATTCCTATCTAGTACTTCTTCATTCATTAGACTGAATTTTATGCACAAATCTTCCTGCATCCATTGATTACTTTGGCTTGCACAGAATATTACTACTCTATGGAGAAGTTTGCTTCTGTAAAAATGTAAGCATATAGAATGGTGGTCATGTGATGTTTGATAGTTTAATCTTTGAAAATCTTAAAATAGCAAAGCATCAAAACTTTATCTTTGTGAAAAGTCATGGACTTTTAAAGAACGTTAGTTTATAAGATATTTTTGTTTATTATTTCTTATCTTGTTATCAATAGAATATAATACTCATAATAATAGCTAATAGAAGGATGGCAATCAAAAACGTGGAAATGCTGGTATCTTAACTTTGAAATTTTAATTATATTTAATACTGTCACATTTTTATGTCTGTGCATGTTTGTTATTAGAAAGTTATTTAAAAAAGAAATATAATCTTGATGGGAAAATCAACAATAAATATAAATTTACACAATTCATATGACATTTATATATACACTTTTCTTTTCATATATAAAGCTTATTAAAATTATGACTCAGCTTAAAAACTGAACTTTTAGAATAAAATATGAATACTTTCCTATTAGCCCTGTGTAAATAAAAACCAAATTAAACACACTTACAATCTTCTAAAAATGAAAACAATTTTTAAAGTGAATATTAGATAATATCCTATCAGGAAAAAGCTGTTAGTCAAAATGTTGATTTATTATGTAATATTCACCTAAAAAAATAATTGTGTTTGTTTTTAGAAGATTGTAAATGTGCTTAGTTCGGAACATTATTTATAATATAAGTGCATAATTTTCTCCATGTACAAAATATTATTTTCTCTTACTATCTATTGCCAAACTAATAAGTATGCGAAATCTCACTGGTGAACTAATTCAATAAGTACCAAAATATGTTATGAGAAACAATTATAAATTATTACCAGCAATAATCTAATGTCCAATGCAAGATCTTTCACACATAAATATTTATGAAATAGAATCAGTTCTTATTGCTCTATATACATTTATATATAAGTCTAAACAATAGAGAATTAGTGAGTGTGTAAAACAATTACTTGTGAAGAATTAAAAAAATATATATATTTCCAGTAACAAGCAATAATCGTTATTTTAATGGACCTTAAAATTACATATTAAGTGTTGGATGATATTAAATTAATATGTGTAATTATGTGATATGATACACTGTGACTTCTCCTTAAACGGAAATAACTGGCTCCCTCTGCATTATGTGATGTCAAAACAATGAAAGAGAGAATGATACAGATAAAATAAGGTATGATAATTTATTATTACAATTATGTATATTTTTATATGTATTAAAACAGCCACAGTTATTTTTATAAATAATTATTTTCAATATGTATATAAATTCCCCATGCTTCAACATCCTTCTAATTGAAATAATTTGAAGACTATTAAAAAAAAAATCATTAATAGAAGTTTTGTAATACTTTATATAATGTCTATTTTATTTTTATTTTTTGTAACTTCCACTTTTATTTTTTTTCTAGATAATTTACTATTTCAGTACAAAATCAATAACTTCGTATTTAGTTTGAAAAAGAATTTTGGCTTCAATTATTGTATTTGTTGAGTGCTTTTCACATCTTACTGTCTGCCAGTTTTTGTTGTTTTCTGTTTAGAGAATAGTATATATTAAAAAAAAACAGAGACTAATTTAGAATAATTTTATTTTTAATTTAATTAAAGGGGAAATAAATAAAACAAAAAAAAAACGTTGATACAGTGTATTGAAATTCTTATATTTATATACACATTAGCGTCTTTCCATCACTATATATATATATATATATAACTGAATATTTTTATGACCATAATAAATCATGTATTTATGGTTTTGACTTGAAAATTGAAAAAAAATAACAAAAGAAAAATAAAGGAAGCTATGGTAATATACAAATATAAACATGACTTAATTAACAGGCAAGCAGCAAACGTTAAGATGATGGAATTGTGGGAAAGTTAGCATTTCAAAGCTTTAGTTGACAAAGATTACTGGGATAATCGCAAGCGCTCCTAAGTGGATACAATTTTTAATTATTTACTTACTGTATTTAAAAATATTGACTTATATAATTATGTATATTGCTTTAAAAATGCAGACATCGAATAATAATATTATTACATATATATAATAATCCCATTGCATAACGCTATACTGAAATAAATATATACAAATATTAAGCATTAAATCACCCCACATGGTTAAGAAATCCAGTACTGCCCTCTGTGAACTAATATATAAAATACATTAGAGTTCATATTTTATATATTAGTTCACAGAGGGCAGTACTGGATTTCTTAACCATGTGGGGTAATTTAATCCTTAATATTTATATATATAAACAATCTTTTGCCAATTTTGACATACCTCAGCTAGTAACTCATATATGGCAATTATTTCAAGATTTATAACATTATTCCTCAGCCAGTTTCACTAAAAAACTGGTAGGATTCCAATATATTGTGTAAAAAATCGTCCTATATAAATATAAATCTTAGATTTTAAAGTATAAAATAATCACAATACATTGCCTATTTTTAAAAATTTATCACTTGAAAAGTTTTGATGAATTAGCTTAAGACAGAGATAAAAACACAATTACATAAAATCACCTTAAGTACTAATTAATATTATTTGACAATTACTATATAGTAAATTAAATATGCATAATGTGAAATTTTTAATGTAAGTTAAACTAAAGTCAATCAACCCATCAACAATAACCCTTACTAATGTTGGCATCACATTAATTTATTAATATAATGGAACATGTAAGGTAAGAATGTATTATTGTTTTCAATCATCATCATCAAATCAACTATAATATTAAATTATTAAGAAGAATAAACTATGATTATTTCACATTGACATTTCTATTGGTCTTAAATTTGATATTTAAATGAACACTTCTATGTATATTACTTTAAGATACTCTTATTAAGTTGTATAGTCAGCTAACAGTATTTGTTAAACATTAAACAATTAACTAGAAAAGCTTCTTGGCTTTGTTCTGTTAGTGTGAAGTCATGGTTAATGTATGTTTGTTATATTAAAAGGATTGGCTGATTTAGTTTAATGTTATTAAAAAGTAATTAACTTATATTTAATATTACCAGATGAATTTTATGTTTATTTGGTTTAATATATCATATGAAGGCCATTTAGACATATTTTTTTTTAAAAAATGATAGTTTTATTGGAAACTCAACAAATGCTATAAAATAAAATGAAAACAATTCCTAAGAGAAATAAAAAAACATATGAACAAAACTTTTTCAATAATTTTTAAATTAAAATTAATAAATTATAAAAAGACAACAATTCTAAAAACCTTAGTTTAATTATTAGTATACATAAAAACATTGTAGATGAAATTGATGTATCTAAAATTGGATGTAGATAATATTTTTGCCTTCTTTGTCCCTTTTATAAATCTGAGATTTAGATACTTAAAGTTCAATACAATCAGCAGAATATAAATGCATGTTATGATGAACAGGATGGAGCCAAAATAAAATACAAGGATAAAATAAATAAATATCTATGTTGATATTGATAAATTAAAAAAAAATCTATACTGAACATGTTTTTAAAATTTTAATGCAATCACAGAATGAAATAACAGAGTTAGAAAAGTCACTTTCAAATGCTAAAAAAAACTTACTTGAACTACTTATAGAAAAGAATCTATGGATTGAAATTTATTGCAAAAATTTTAGAATATATTGAAAAATGTTAATTCATGGGTAAACAGAAATTTAATAATTTTCTGTTTTATAATAATCAACTGGAGATGGATTTTGAATTAATTATACAAATCAAAATACATCCTAATATGAAATATATCAGTCAAAAATGTTCTCTTTAAGTTTTATTAGGCTTTTATTTTCACTTCTTCTGCAGGAAAATTTTATTCCTAAAAAACTTAAATACTCGATTTACTTGTAGGTCTCCCATATATTTTATCTAATAAAAGTAATCAGCATTTCACTTTTTTAGCATTTTTATAATGTAAATGGGATCTGCTTTTTTCCATGAAAATCATTTCAAATTTGCTATAAAATAATTTAAGAAGTCTGGTATTGTTAATTTTTTATATGCTAAATTCATTTAGAATGGCATTATACAACAGTGTAACATATAACATTTAGTAAATTAAAGAATGCGATAGTGCTATTTATATTTTAAAAAGATTATGATGACTATATTAGAAAATTGACATTTTACAGTTTTATATTAGTTTATGCAAGAATTTACTAAGATCATTACAAGTAAACTACAAAAAATCTTTAACTCTTATTATCCAAAAGAACAAGTTGAAATTGAAAGTTATTTTAATTTAGTAGATCACATCCATATTAAGATATTTGGTAGAAACTGTTAATAAATATGAATAGCTATTAAGTTTTGTGTTTAATGTTTGGCACTATAAGCATTTTATCAGCAATTAAAATTTTGAAACATAACATTATAGATATAGAATATTGCCAAAATTTCAAAGTATTTATCAAAATGTAATAAAAGTGATTTTTTTACATAATACTTGAAAAATTAACATTAATAAAAGTATTCAAAAGAATGATTTTATATCGCTAAAGCATTTTACAGCATCCTTGTGATGAGGAATTTTCATGGAATAAAATGAAAAGCTTATGAAAATAATAAAATAAATGAAAAATATTTATGTCATTTAAAATTTTCACTAATATTACATTATTGTTCTATAAAATAAAAAAAGTAATATTATAAAAAATAATAAATGTTAAAAAGATTAAAATAATTTTCCATGTTTTTTTCACATAAAAAAAAGTTTTCTGATAATGATTTATACAAAGTTAACTTCAAATACCTTGACCAGCTTATTAATATATTGGAAACATAATGAATAAGATTAATCATGAAATTAAACTCATACTGGTTGTGTTTTTAAAAAAGTGCAACAATAAAAAAGGACTTCAATATGATCATGTGTTTATAAAAAAATAATAATAAACAAGTTTTGTTAGTTTTCACATGTGAATCTGAGACTTGAATACTTACTAAAAGATTAATATAAAGATTTAGAACAAATAGCAATTTATAAAGATACAAATATCAAAAGTAACAAAAAAGGATTAAAAATGATATACATGATAGAGAGAATAAAATAGTAATATTGAAATCAATGAATGAGTTTAAAAGAGGAAATTCTGTGCTTCTACAAGAAATACCTGTAGATGGATAAACAAGGCAAAACTTTCCATACAGTAGTGCCACCCTTTACTAACCAGAGTAATCAATGGATACCAGAATGTTTGTGCATAAAATCCCTATATATGCCTTGTTTAATAACAATTATGTACTAGTATAAGAGATGGTAATCATGTGATGTATAGATAGATATTTGGAAGTTTAAACTGAATAACAAGAGATTGTAAAAGACATAGCACTAATATAAGTGAATTGGATAGATAGAATAAAGTTTACTGAATCATTATAGAGAATTGTTATAAATCAAATAAATTGGAGTAAACATAAATAGACCTTTATTTCATAGTAAGTGAAGATCTAAATTGTAAAATTATAACAATATAAGGCTTACTATTTTAAATAAATTAATAAAAGACTAGTTATTGCTCTTTAATCGATTTAATTATATAACCATTTACGTTAAATCTATATTTATTTATATAAAATAGATTTTATTAGGTTACTATCTAACTAAACTGTACATGAGTATATACTTATTAATGATATAAAAGAATACAGAAGTATAATGGTAAATTTCATTGGTAATTTTTAAATAAAATAATATACGACTTGGTTATATATTCAAAATTTATAAGCAAACAAAAAAATGCATTCATTTTGTATTGCAGGTCTAAGCTGTCACTAGATCATATATTTGGAATAATAAGATATTTAAGAAGAAGACAAATTATCAAGGCATAACTTATAGTTCTGCTAGAATCAGATTAAATTTACATTTACAAAATAATCAATACTAATTATTTTATTAACATTGCAAACCACGAAAACTCATGATACAGCTTATACAAAGTTGTATAATGCTAAAATAACCTTGTGTATATAATAAATCAAAGAACAATCATGCAATTTAACAAGCCAAATATACCTCCTAATTACATATTCATAATTTAAAAGTATTAAAATAAATTCACTTCTCATGTCAGATTTAAAGTGTTAAATAGATTCTAAAACAAAAAATAATAAACCTAAGATGAAAATTTTTATTATTGAAGTGTTATTTATTGTTCATCTAAAATTATCTTAAATTTAAATATACAAGAAATAGTCAGCATATGTAATTGTTTATAGCATCGTTTAATTAATGGCTCATTTATTTGGAGATTTACTTTTATACAATAGTCTTTTATGGAATAATAAGGTTTATATATTTCTGTTTTTTGAATTAATATTAAAAAATGAACATGAAAGCAGTGAGACCATAAACAATATTAATAACAATCAATATTTTCAATCAAGAATAATAAAATTATAATCAATATCTTAAAAAAAGCAGGTGAAGAAATAGTAAAAAATTTGGCCAAGTTATACCAGATGTCTACATGATAAAGACATATTAGATGATTAGCAGAATGTAGTATTAATACTAATATTCAAAGAAGGTAATAAGGAAGATACTAATTTCATACCTATCAATATTTTGTCAGTTGTTTACAAAATTTTTACAACAGAAAACTTAGAATTTGAACTATTCAAAAGAATAAGCTGCATTTAAAAGTAGTTTTAATATAATGGATTATAGTCAATACTCGCCATTATGCTTTGAATTTGTAGATTATACAGAGGCATTTGATTTATTAAACATTTTTTCAGAGATTAAAGCATTGGTACATGAAGGTATAGATCCAGAATCTTGTAATATTCTGAATATGTAACAGCAAAACTTAGATTACTAGTTGATACTAGAAAGATTAACATTGGAAAGGGTGTATGAAAGAGAGACTCTATATCTCTAAAACTTCTTATAGCAGATTTAAAAAGTCAGAAGCTAAGAAAATAAAAGTAAATGGAAATTACTTAAATCATCTAGATTTTGCAGATGACATAATTGTTTTTGAAAATAATGTATTAGAATTTTAGGAAATGTTTCAAAAGTTATCAAATAAAAGTAAAAAAAAAGGCTAACGATAAATGTTAAAAAGATTATAATAATTCTCAATGTATTTTATCAAAAAAAATACAGATTGATAATGATGAGTTAAAGAAAGTTATTTACAAATATCTTGATCAGATTATTATTATATATGGAAGCTTAATGGGTGAAATTAATCATATAATTAAACTTGTTTGAATGCTTTTGGTAGAAATAATTTAATATTAAAAGGAAATATGCCTATGTGTTTGAATTATGAATGTTTGGACACTTAACAGGAAAGAAAAAAAGTGATTTTAGACTATTCAACAAAATAGAAATGTATATTAGGAATAATAATAAGAAATCAAAAATGAAATACATGGGTGAGAGAATAAACAGTCATTAGGCTGACACATTTCTAGAAGAGATGATAATTAATGAACATTTAAAATGTTAAACTTGATTCCAAAAATTTTAAAAGATCTAGAAAGATATCCATGTGATATGTATGAATGAAATAAAGAAATGCATGGGATGATGTGAAGAAGAGAAGATAGAGATTGGAAAATATGGATTGAATTTGGAAGGACTTTCATCCTGTAATGGACCAATAATGGTTGAAAATGCTGTTGCTGCTATATAATTATAAGTAGGTTTATGTGAAAACTAGACTTCAAAATTAAAAATTGCATGTATCAAGAAATTTCAAATTAAGTAGTTAAATATAGTTAATATTATTAAGTTTTGATCTTAATATGAAATATAGTTAATAAAGTTTAAAACACTTTCATATCTGATGGCAGGAATTTCTTTGAAAATGTTCATAAGGATCATAAATTGTCAGATATTACAATTTGTATATTATATATATTATAATCATGTAGAGAATAGAGGATAACATGGGGATAGGGAATATCACACCATCACAACACAACTGTAAAATTATTAAATATAAAAATGAATATGATATATAGTATGGACTAACCATATAGTAAGTCATTATACTAATCCTAAGTTATAATCTATTGATTATCCAGAATTAGAGAATAATAATCATTAACTCATTAACAGTCAAACAATATTTATCAGCAACTGATAGTCAACCTTGTGACTGAATTTAAAGAGGTATATTATATACCAGACTACTAATAAAACCACCACCAAACTCAGGGAAGAATGTAACATAATACTCTGGAAGCACATGCCTAAATGCCAATCAATCACTCTTAATAATCAAAACATTATTATAGGTTACAGAAACATGCTGATCATGATCAATACTCTGGATACATAGTAGAATTTTATAAACTTAATTTTTAATGAAAATGCAGTGAATGGACTTTAAAAGTGATACCTTTGCACCAACCAGAGTTATATGAATGTCAAACACAAACATAACCACAACATCCATATAACTAAGAATTATGCTCTAATCTTGCTCAGAAAGCAAGTACTCTATGAACTGTTGCTGTGATCAAGAGATAAATAAACATAACAGCTTATTCTAATTTATTTTAAAATAATTTTACTGTGATAATTTGAAAAAAAAAAACAATTCCCAAACTCTAAGCTATAATGAAATCAAGTCACACACACTATTCACTCATGCTATAGATAACTGAAAGCATAAAAAACATTAAGACTAAAATATTTTAAACAACTATTTCATAAACTAATTGATTAATAACTACATCTAAAAAAATGACATAATCTGTAGTTCATATTAAAAAAGTAACCAGCCGATTTTATTCCTTAAATTAATTAATTTTGGCTTTTATTAAAATATTTTCGGTTGTCGTCGATGAGCAACCATATCCCACTGCATGGCGCAGTTATCACACTAAAACTATAAAATATGATCATTCACAGGCCATTAATTATAATCATTTTGATGTGTTTTTTGTAATGCAAAAATAAAAACAAAAGAAAATCGTCTTTTTTAAATATTATTTTTTATTAACGTATACAAATTAAATGATAATAATAAATGTAAAATAAAATAAACAAATTACAATTCGATTCGTCTTTTTTAGTTTTTATTTAATTAGAAAAATCAATTTTCTATCGGAGATTTTTTTACTGGGGTTACGGCTTTTTTTTTGTTGTTGTTTACTGCTATTTTTTATTTCAAATAGAATGACAACTAAAAGTAAAAGTTGTTACAGTTAGGTTTAGGGTTAGTTTTAGGGTTAGCTTTAGGGTTAGTTTTAGGGTTAGTTTAGGGTTAGTTTTAGGGTTAGTTTGAGGGTTAGCTTTAGGGTTAGTTTTAGGGTTAGATTTACGGTTAAAATAAAAAATATCAAAATCGTATTTTTTTTACTAACATCTATAAAATACAATAAACTTAAACTATATTCAACAAAGTATAACAGTAGTCGAAGAAAAGAAAGAAACTAAAACTTTTTTAAACAATGACAAATACATATATATATATATATATATATATATATATATATATATATATATATATATAATGTTTATAATATATGCTTTTTATGACATTTAAAAAAAAGTGTACAATTGTACTTTTCTTACTGGATATTTTTGTGTTAACACTCTTTTTTATTTCAAAAATATACACACGGTACAATCTTAAAATGTCTCATGGAAATGTTACGAACAGTACGTTACTTGACACATTAACTAATTCCAATTCACTTTATACATATATCTTGTCAACATTTACAACTTAAAACTTCAGTACACTACAGTGTAAAAAGTCTGTTAATTATTACTTTAAAAATCTGAACATTTCAATACTTTAAAATAAAAAAAAATCCAATGAAAATAACATTTCCATCTAATTAAAAAAAACACACTCTCTCCCCAAGCCGTAACCATTTTATAAACCGTGCGAATTGGGAAAATGTATTTGCTGCATAAACATACATGCTGTACTGTGACATGACATAGCAGCCTGCAATCTGTAGCACAACAAAAAAGTTGTATTATAGAAAATGCAGGTTCGAACGTGTCGGTGGGGAAACAGCATTTTTATGTGTTTTAGCACAAAAACAGCACCATCCAGTGGGATATGGTGGCTCATCGATGACAACCATATTTTCTTTTAAATAATAAAAGTTGGAAAACAGTTTTTAATTAGAGATAAGAGCATTTTAAATTAGCTTAATCTTTTACTTCATAATTTTGGAGTAAGAAGAACAAAGAACAAACATGTTTCAAAAGAAATTGCTAAATATAATTTAAATTAAAAATAAATTACTTAAAAATCCTCTTTTATATATTTTGAAAAAAAAAAATCAAATAAATTATAAATAAAAAAAAGTTTTACAAGAAAATGTTGCTCTACTAGAATTATTCAATCTTGTCAATTGCTGTTCTATAAAAATAGATTTCTATATAAAAAAAAATGGGCACATAAACAAAAAAAACAAAATAACTTGTGCTATGTTTTTCAATTTTCATTAGAGTCCTTTGTACTTATAATTTCTGGAAAGGTCTTCTTCTTGAATGGTTCTCAATTCCAGGTCAATGTACAAGGTTATATTTCTTTTTTCATTGTTTAATAGAATATTTCAGCTAATACAGCAATAATCAATCAATTTTCCTTTCTAATAATTTCAGACCAGCTAATACATAAAGTCACTCATGTTATTGGTAGAAGACAAGGTTGAAGATTACTTCAAGAATATCATCATGAGAGCAGGTTACATAGAGGTAAAATGTGTTTAGTTCTGAGCTGAACTTAGCATATGGTTGTATTCATATTAGAAATCATTTTTATAGCTTAACCCATAATGTGATCTTTACAGCTAAATACTCTTGCTGATTTCTTTAACAGATTCATTAGAACTTTTCTAACCCACTTTGTTTAGCAGATGGCTTAGAATTGACTGTCCTCTTCTGCAGATGGATCTGAAACATTTTCCTCCACCTATCTTTTTCAACAACTGGCATAGAACTAATGGCCCTCTTCAACAGCTGAGTCAGAATTACTTGCTTCTTACAAGACATTAAGGTCAACTTATTGACACACACACACACACACACACCTATTTTTGTAACAAACCTGCCTTCAAGAAATCATAATACTGTCTCCTACATGAAAAAATTTAATAATAATTATTTAGATTAATTTTGACAAAACAATTGTCAAGTTATTTTCCTCCTTGAACATTGAGATTGGAAAACAAGTCAAAAACTTTAAATTATAATTTTTTGACATTCTTTTTGAATTAAATATTTTTTCTTGCCAAAAAGAAAACAAAATAATCATACTAATTACTGCCTTTTTTCTTTTGAAGAGTCATAAAAAATATAAAACAAATATTTTTTTAATGAAAATAAAGTTTATCAAATTGTTTAAAATTCTTTTCTTATAAAAAAAAAAAACTTTTCACATATAAATTATTTACTTTATCTCTTTTAATGATTTTGTTTTAAAAAATAAGGAATTTATTAAAAAGAGCAATTTTTTGCTCAGTAATTTTTAAAACAAAAATTAACTTGGAAAGATGTAAAATTATTAAAGAGAGAACCAAGGAAATTATTTGTCTGATTTTATAGTTTTCTTTTCTACAAACATTTATAAATTATAATACATTTCAAGTAATACAATTATGTTTAAAATATATAAAAAATTTCATATTATAATGTAATCCATAAAATATTTAAATTAAATGAATGCCCATTATCATTATTAAAACATATATATATAGTAAAATTAAATATTATTTTTCCATGAATTAAATCATTCTAAAATGTTGTCAATTATGTGATTATTTTTAATGCAGCAATATGGCCACATGGGTACAATATATATATATATATATATATTGTAAGGTGATGCCCAATCCTTATAAAAAAATAATAATAAGTAACTGATGTTTTAGGATAAAAATGTATAAAGATTAAATAGGCAGCCAACTTTTAAAACCTAATTTTTTTTTAGATATTTGGAGACATATACACATATATATACACACAAACATAACCATACCAAAAAATTTCATTCAAAATATAGTATTGTACACCAGCATGTTCATAGCGCTTTTTAAGCTTGGAAATACAGCCAGGTTACAAATTTCTAAAAATTGATGAATTTGAATACTTTAACATTGCAGTTCAGTATAATTTAGCTAATTCTACCTAAATATGACAAAATCAACGAAAAAAATCATTCAAAATATAGTATTGTACACCAGCATGTTCATAGCGCGTTTTAAGCTTGGAAATACAGCTAGGTTACAAATTTCTAAAAATTGATGAATTTGAATACTTTAACATTGCAGTTCAGTATAATTTAGCTAATTCTACCTAAATATGACAAAATCAACGAAAAAAATCATTCAAAATATAGTATTGTACACCAGCATGTTCATAGCGCTTTTTAAGCTTGGAAATACAGCTAGGTTACAAATTTCTAAAAATTGATGAATTTGAATACTTTAACATTGCAGTTCAGTATAATTTAGCTAATTCTACCCAAATATGACAAAATCAGCAAAAAATTTCATTCAAAATATAGTATTGTACAGCAACATGTTCTTAACGCGTTTTAAGCTTGAAAATACAGCCAGGTTACAAATTTCTAAAAATTGATGAATTTGAATACTTTAACATTGCAGTTCAGTATAATTTAGCTAATTCTACTTAAATATGACAAAAACCGCAAAAAATTTCATTCAAAATATAGTATTGTACAGCAGCATGTTCATAGCGCGTTTTAAGCTTGGAAATACAGCCAGGTTACAAATTTCTCAAAATTGATGAATTTGAATACTTTAACATTGCAGTTCAGTATAATTTAGCTAATTCTACTTAAATATGACAAAATCAGCAAAAAAATCATTCAAAATATAGTATTGTACACCAGCATGTTCATAGCGCTTTTTAAGCTTGGAAATACAGCTAGGTTACAAATTTCTAAAAATTGATGAATTTGAATACTTTAACATTGCAGTTCAGTATAATTTAGCTAATTCTACCTAAATATGACAAAATCAACGAAAAAATCATTCAAAATATAGTATTGTACACCAGCATGTTCATAGCGCTTTTTAAGCTTGGAAATACAGCTAGGTTACAAATTTCTAAAAATTGATGAATTTGAATACTTTAACATTGCAGTTCAGTATAATTTAGCTAATTCTACCTAAATATGACAAAATCAGCAAAAAATTTCATTCAAAATATAGTATTGTACAGCAGCATGTTCATAGCGCGTTTTAAGCTTGGAAATACAGCCAGGTTACAAATTTCTCAAAATTGATGAATTTGAATACTTTAACATTGCAGTTCAGTATAATTTAGCTAATTCTACATAAATATGACAAAAACCGCAAAAAATTTCATTCAAAATATAGTATTGTACACCAGCATGTTCTTAGCGCGTTTTAAGCTTGGAAATACAGCCAGGTTACAAATTTCTAAAAATTGATGAATTTGAATACTTTAACATTGCAGTTCAGTATAATTTAGCTAATTCTACCTAAATATGACAAAATCAACGAAAAAATTCATTCAAAATATAGTATTGTACACCAGCATGTTCATAGCGCGTTTTAAGCTTGGAAATACAGCTAGGTTACAAATTTCTAAAAATTGATGAATTTGAATACTTTAACATTGCAGTTCAGTATAATTTAGCTAATTCTACCTAAATATGACAAAATCAACGAAAAAAATCATTCAAAATATAGTATTGTACACCAGCATGTTCATAGCGCTTTTTAAGCTTGGAAATACAGCTAGGTTACAAATTTCTAAAAATTGATGAATTTGAATACTTTAACATTGCAGTTCAGTATAATTTAGCTAATTCTACCCAAATATGACAAAATCAGCAAAAAATTTCATTCAAAATATAGTATTGTACAGCAGCATGTTCTTAGCGCGTTTTAAGCTTGGAAATACAGCCAGGTTACAAATTTCTAAAAATTGATGAATTTGAATACTTTAACATTGCAGTTCAGTATAATTTAGCTAATTCTACTTAAATATGACAAAAACCGCAAAAAATTTCATTCAAAATATAGTATTGTACACCAGCATGTTCATAGCGCTTTTTAAGCTTGGAAATACAGCTAGGTTACAAATTTCTAAAAATTGATGAATTTGAATACTTTAACATTGCAGTTCAGTATAATTTAGCTAATTCTACCTAAATATGACAAAAACAGCAAAAAATTCATTCAAAATATAGTATTGTACAGCAGCATGTTCATAGCGCGTTTTAAGCTTGGAAATACAGCCAGGTTACAAATTTCTCAAAATTGATGAATTTGAATACTTTAACATTGCAGTTCAGTATAATTTATCTAATTCTACTTAAATATGACAAAATCAGCAAAAAAATTTATTCAAAATATAGTATTGTACAGCAGCATGTTCATAGCGCGTTTTAAGCTTGGAAATACAGCCAGGTTACAAATTTCTCAAAATTGATGAATTTGAATACTTTAACATTGCAGTTCAGTATAATTTAGCTAATTCTACTTAAATATGACAAAATCAACAAAAAAAATCATTCAAAATATAGTATTGTACACCAGCATGTTCATAGCGCTTTTTAAGCTTGGAAATACAGCTAGGTTACAAATTTCTAAAAATTGATGAATTTGAATACTTTAACATTGCAGTTCAGTATAATTTAGCTAATTCTACCTAAATATGACAAAATCAACGAAAAAAATCATTCAAAATATAGTATTGTACACCAGCATGTTCATAGCGCTTTTTAAGCTTGGAAATACAGCTAGGTTACAAATTTCTAAAAATTGATGAATTTGAATACTTTAACATTGCAGTTCAGTATAATTTAGCTAATTCTACCCAAATATGACAAAATCAGCAAAAAATTTCATTCAAAATATAGTATTGTACAGCAGCATGTTCTTAGCGCGTTTTAAGCTTGGAAATACAGCCAGGTTACAAATTTCTAAAAATTGATGAATTTGAATACTTTAACATTGCAGTTCAGTATAATTTAGCTAATTCTACATAAATATGACAAAATCAGCAAAAAATTTCATTCAAAATATAGTATTGTACACCAGCATGTTCATAGCGCTTTTTAAGCTTGGAAATACAGCTAGGTTACAAATTTCTAAAAATTGATGAATTTGAATACTTTAACATTGCAGTTCAGTATAATTTAGCTAATTCTACCTAAATATGACAAAATCAGCAAAAAATTTCATTCAAAATATAGTATTGTACACCAGCATGTTCATAGCGCGTTTTAAGCTTGGAAATACAGCCAGGTTACAAATTTCTAAAAATTGATGAATTTGAATACTTTAACATTGCAGTTCAGTATAATTTAGCTAATTCTACATAAATATGACAAAATCAGCAAAAAATTTCATTCAAAATATAGTATTGTACACCAGCATGTTCATAGCGCGTTTTAAGCTTGGAAATACAGCTAGGTTACAAATTTCTAAAAATTGATGAATTTGAATACTTTAACATTGCAGTTCAGTATAATTTAGCTAATTCTACCCAAATATGACAAAATCAGCAAAAAATTTCATTCAAAATATAGTATTGTACAGCAGCATGTTCTTAGCGCGTTTTAAGCTTGGAAATACAGCCAGGTTACAAATTTCTAAAAATTGATGAATTTGAATACTTTAACATTGCAGTTCAGTATAATTTAGCTAATTCTACATAAATATGACAAAATCAGCAAAAAATTTCATTCAAAATATAGTATTGTACACCAGCATGTTCATAGCGCTTTTTAAGCTTGGAAATACAGCTAGGTTACAAATTTCTAAAAATTGATGAATTTGAATACTTTAACATTGCAGTTCAGTATAATTTAGCTAATTCTACCTAAATATGACAAAATCAACGAAAAAAATTATTCAAAATATAGTATTGTACACCAGCATGTTCATAGCGCTTTTTAAGCTTGGAAATACAGCTAGGTTACAAATTTCTAAAAATTGATGAATTTGAATACTTTAACATTGCAGTTCAGTATAATTTAGCTAATTCTACCCAAATATGACAAAATCAGCAAAAAATTTCATTCAAAATATAGTATTGTACAGCAGCATGTTCTTAACGCGTTTTAAGCTTGGAAATACAGCCAGGTTACAAATTTCTCAAAATTGATGAATTTGAATACTTTAACATTGCAGTTCAGTATAATTTAGCTAATTCCACATAAATATGACAAAAACCGCAAAAATTTCATTCAAAATATAGTATTGTACACCAGCATGTTCATAGCGCTTTTTAAGCTTGGAAATACAGCTAGGTTACAAATTTCTAAAAATTGATGAATTTGAATACTTTAACATTGCAGTTCAGTATAATTTAGCTAATTCTACCTAAATATGACAAAATCAGCAAAAAATTTCATTCAAAATATAGTATTGTACACCAGCATGTTCATCGTGCTTTTTAAGCTTGGAAATACAGCTAGGTTACAAATTTCTCAAAATTGATGAATTTGAATACTTTAACATTGCAGTTCAGTATAATTTATCTAATTCTACTTAAATATGACAAAATCAGCAAAAAAATTTATTCAAAATATAGTATTGTACAGCAGCATGTTCATAGCGCGTTTTAAGCTTGGAAATACAGCCAGGTTACAAATTTCTAAAAATTGATGAATTTGAATACTTTAACATTGCAGTTCAGTATAATTTAGCTAATTCTACTTAAATATGACAAAAACCGCAAAAAATTTCATTCAAAATATAGTATTGTACACCAGCATGTTCATAGCGCTTTTTAAGCTTGGAAATACAGCTAGGTTACAAATTTCTAAAAATTGATGAATTGGAATACTTTAACATTGCAGTTCAGTATAATTTAGCTAATTCTACCTAAATATGACAAAATCAGCAAAAAATTTCATTCAAAATATAGTATTGTACAGCAGCATGTTCATAGCGCGTTTTAAGCTTGGAAATACAGCCAGGTTACAAATTTCTCAAAATTGATGAATTTGAATACTTTAACATTGCAGTTCAGTATAATTTATCTAATTCTACTTAAATATGACAAAATCAGCAAAAAAATTTATTCAAAATATAGTATTGTACAGCAGCATGTTCATAGCGCGTTTTAAGCTTGGAAATACAGCCAGGTTACAAATTTCTCAAAATTGATGAATTTGAATACTTTAACATTGCAGTTCAGTATAATTTAGCTAATTCTACTTAAATATGACAAAATCAGCAAAAAAATTCATTCAAAATATAGTATTGTACACCAGCATGTTCATAGCGCTTTTTAAGCTTGGAAATACAGCTAGGTTACAAATTTCTAAAAATTGATGAATTTGAATACTTTAACATTGCAGTTCAGTATAATTTAGCTAATTCTACCTAAATATGACAAAATCAACGAAAAAAATCATTCAAAATATAGTATTGTACACCAGCATGTTCATAGCGCTTTTTAAGCTTGGAAATACAGCTAGGTTACAAATTTCTAAAAATTGATGAATTTGAATACTTTAACATTGCAGTTCAGTATAATTTAGCTAATTCTACCTAAATATGACAAAATCAGCAAAAAATTTCATTCAAAATATAGTATTGTACAGCAGCATGTTCTTAGCGCGTTTTAAGCTTGGAAATACAGCCAGGTTACAAATTTCTAAAAATTGATGAATTTGAATACTTTAACATTGCAGTTCAGTATAATTTAGCTAATTCTACTTAAATATGACAAAAACCGCAAAAAATTTCATTCAAAATATAGTATTGTACACCAGCATGTTCATAGCGCTTTTTAAGCTTGGAAATACAGCTAGGTTACAAATTTCTAAAAATTGATGAATTTGAATACTTTAACATTGCAGTTCAGTATAATTTAGCTAATTCTACCTAAATATGACAAAATCAGCAAAAAATTTCATTCAAAATATAGTATTGTACAGCAGCATGTTCATAGCGCGTTTTAAGCTTGGAAATACAGCCAGGTTACAAATTTCTAAAAATTGATGAATTTGAATACTTTAACATTGCAGTTCAGTATAATTTAGCTAATTCTACTTAAATATGACAAAATCAGCAAAAAAAATCATTCAAAATATAGTATTGTACAGCAGCATGTTCATAGCGCTTTTTAAGCTTGGAAATACAGCTAGGTTACAAATTTCTAAAAATTGATGAATTTGAATACTTTAACATTGCAGTTCAGTATAATTTAGCTAATTCTACCTAAATATGACAAAATCAGCAAAAAAATTCATTCAAAATATAGTATTGTACAGCAGCATGTTCATAGCGCGTTTTAAGCTTGAAAATACAGCCAGGTTACAAATTTCTAAAAATTGATGAATTTGAATACTTTAACATTGCAGTTCAGTATAATTTAGCTAATTCTACATAAATATGACAAAATCAGCAAAAAATTTCATTCAAAATATAGTATTGTACAGCAGCATGTTCATAGCGCTTTTTAAGCTTGGAAATACAGCTAGGTTACAAATTTCTAAAAATTGATGAATTTGAATACTTTAACATTGCAGTTCAGTATAATTTAGCTAATTCTACCTAAATATGACAAAATCAACGAAAAAATCATTCAAAATATAGTATTGTACACCAGCATGTTCATAGCGCTTTTTAAGCTTGGAAATACAGCTAGGTTACAAATTTCTAAAAATTGATGAATTTGAATACTTTAACATTGCAGTTCAGCATAATTTAGCTAATTCTACCCAAATATGACAAAATCAGCAAAAAATTTCATTCAAAATATAGTATTGTACAGCAGCATGTTCTTAACGCGTTTTAAGCTTGAAAATACAGCCAGGTTACAAATTTCTAAAAATTGATGAATTTGAATACTTTAACATTGCAGTTCAGTATAATTTAGCTAATTCCACATAAATATGACAAAAACCGCAAAAAATTTCATTCAAAATATAGTATTGTACACCAGCATGTTCATAGCGCTTTTTAAGCTTGGAAATACAGCTAGGTTACAAATTTCTAAAAATTGATGAATTTGAATACTTTAACATTGCAGTTCAGTATAATTTAGCTAATTCTACCTAAATATGACAAAATCAGCAAAAAATTTCATTCAAAATATAGTATTGTACAGCAGCATGTTCATAGCGCGTTTTAAGCTTGGAAATACAGCCAGGTTACAAATTTCTCAAAATTGATGAATTTGAATACTTTAACATTGCAGTTCAGTATAATTTAGCTAATTCTACTTAAATATGACAAAATCAGCAAAAAAATTCATTCAAAATATAGTATTGTACAGCAGCATGTTCATAGCGCGTTTTAAGCTTGGAAATACAGCCAGGTTACAAATTTCTAAAAATTGATGAATTTGAATACTTTAACATTGCAGTTCAGTATAATTTAGCTAATTCTACTTAAATATGACAAAAACCGCAAAAAATTTCATTCAAAATATAGTATTGTACACCAGCATGTTCATAGCGCTTTTTAAGCTTGGAAATACAGCTAGGTTACAAATTTCTAAAAATTGATGAATTTGAATACTTTAACATTGCAGTTCAGTATAATTTAGCTAATTCTACCTAAATATGACAAAAATCAGCAAAAAATTTCATTCAAAATATAGTATTGTACAGCAGCATGTTCATAGCGCGTTTTAAGCTTGGAAATACAGCCAGGTTACAAATTTCTCAAAATTGATGAATTTGAATACTTTAACATTGCAGTTCAGTATAATTTAGCTAATTCTACTTAAATATGACAAAATCAGCAAAAAAATTTATTCAAAATATAGTATTGTACAGCAGCATGTTCATAGCGCGTTTTAAGCTTGGAAATACAGCCAGGTTACAAATTTCTCAAAATTGATGAATTTGAATACTTTAACATTGCAGTTCAGTATAATTTAGCTAATTCTACTTAAATATGACAAAATCAGCAAAAAAAATCATTCAAAATATAGTATTGTACACCAGCATGTTCATAGCGCGTTTTAAGCTTGGAAATACAGCCAGGTTACAAATTTCTAAAAATTGATGAATTTGAATACTTTAACATTGCAGTTCAGTATAATTTAGCTAATTCTACCTAAATATGACAAAATCAGCGAAAAAAATCATTCAAAATATAGTATTGTACACCAGCATGTTCATAGCGCTTTTTAAGCTTGGAAATACAGCTAGGTTACAAATTTCTAAAAATTGATGAATTTGAATACTTTAACATTGCAGTTCAGTATAATTTAGCTAATTCTACCTAAATATGACAAAATCAGCAAAAAATTTCATTCAAAATATAGTATTGTACAGCAGCATGTTCTTAACGCGTTTTAAGCTTGGAAATACAGCCAGGTTACAAATTTCTCAAAAATGATGAATTTGAATACTTTAACATTGCAGTTCAGTATAATTTAGCTAATTCTACATAAATATGACAAAATCAGCAAAAAATTTCATTCAAAATATAGTATTGTACACCAGCATGTTCATAGCGCTTTTTAAGCTTGGAAATACAGCTAGGTTACAAATTTCTAAAAATTGATGAATTTGAATACTTTAACATTGCAGTTCAGTATAATTTAGCTAATTCTACCTAAATATGACAAAATCAGCAAAAAAATTCATTCAAAATATAGTATTGTACAGCAGCATGTTCTTAGCGCGTTTTAAGCTTGGAAATACAGCCAGGTTACAAATTTCTAAAAAATTGATGAATTTGAATACTTTAACATTGCAGTTCAGTATAATTTAGCTAATTCTACATAAATATGACAAAATCAGCAAAAAAATTCATTCAAAATATAGTATTGTACACCAGCATGTTCATAGCGCTTTTTAAGCTTGGAAATACAGCTAGGTTACAAATTTCTAAAAATTGATGAATTTGAATACTTTAACATTGCAGTTCAGTATAATTTAGCTAATTCTACCTAAATATGACAAAATCAGCGAAAAATTTCATTCAAAATATAGTATTGTACAGCAGCATGTTCTTAGCGCGTTTTAAGCTTGGAAATACAGCCAGGTTACAAATTTCTAAAAATTGATGAATTTGAATACTTTAACATTGCAGTTCAGTATAATTTAGCTAATTCTACATAAATATGACAAAAACCGCAAAAAATTTCATTCAAAATATAGTATTGTACACCAGCATGTTCATAGCGCTTTTTAAGCTTGGAAATACAGCTAGGTTACAAATTTCTAAAAATTGATGAATTTGAATACTTTAACATTGCAGTTCAGTATAATTTAGCTAATTCTACCTAAATATGACAAAATCAACGAAAAAATCATTCAAAATATAGTATTGTACACCAGCATGTTCATAGCGCTTTTTAAGCTTGGAAATACAGCTAGGTTACAAATTTCTAAAAATTGATGAATTTGAATACTTTAACATTGCAGTTCAGTATAATTTAGCTAATTCTACCCAAATATGACAAAATCAGCAAAAAATTTCATTCAAAATATAGTATTGTACAGCAACATGTTCTTAACGCGTTTTAAGCTTGGAAATACAGCCAGGTTACAAATTTCTCAAAATTGATGAATTTGAATACTTTAACATTGCAGTTCAGTATAATTTAGCTAATTCTACTTAAATATGACAAAATCAGCAAAAAATTTCATTCAAAATATAGTATTGTACACCAGCATGTTCATAGCGCTTTTTAAGCTTGGAAATACAGCTAGGTTACAAATTTCTAAAAATTGATGAATTTGAATACTTTAACATTGCAGTTCAGTATAATTTAGCTAATTCTACCCAAATATGACAAAATCAGCAAAAAATTTCATTCAAAATATAGTATTGTACACCAGCATGTTCATCGTGCTTTTTAAGCTTGGAAATACAGCTAGGTTACAAATTTCTCAAAATTGATGAATTTGAATACTTTAACATTGCAGTTCAGTATAATTTAGCTAATTCTACCTAAATATGACAAAATCAGCAAAAAATTTCATTCAAAATATAGTATTGTACAGCAGCATGTTCATAGCGCGTTTTAAGCTTGGAAATACAGCCAGGTTACAAATTTCTAAAAATTGATGAATTTGAATACTTTAACATTGCAGTTCAGTATAATTTAGCTAATTCTACTTAAATATGACAAAAACCGCAAAAAATTTCATTCAAAATATAGTATTGTACACCAGCATGTTCATAGCGCTTTTTAAGCTTGGAAATACAGCTAGGTTACAAATTTCTAAAAATTGATGAATTGGAATACTTTAACATTGCAGTTCAGTATAATTTAGCTAATTCTACCTAAATATGACAAAAACCGCAAAAAATTTCATTCAAAATATAGTATTGTACAGCAGCATGTTCATAGCGCGTTTTAAGCTTGGAAATACAGCCAGGTTACAAATTTCTCAAAATTGATGAATTTGAATACTTTAACATTGCAGTTCAGTATAATTTATCTAATTCTACTTAAATATGACAAAATCAGCAAAAAAATTTATTCAAAATATAGTATTGTACAGCAGCATGTTCATAGCGCGTTTTAAGCTTGGAAATACAGCCAGGTTACAAATTTCTCAAAATTGATGAATTTGAATACTTTAACATTGCAGTTCAGTATAATTTAGCTAATTCTACTTAAATATGACAAAATCAACAAAAAAAATCATTCAAAATATAGTATTGTACACCAGCATGTTCATAGCGCTTTTTAAGCTTGGAAATACAGCTAGGTTACAAATTTCTAAAAATTGATGAATTTGAATACTTTAACATTGCAGTTCAGTATAATTTAGCTAATTCTACCTAAATATGACAAAATCAACGAAAAAATCATTCAAAATATAGTATTGTACACCAGCATGTTCATAGCGCTTTTTAAGCTTGGAAATACAGCTAGGTTACAAATTTCTAAAAATTGATGAATTTGAATACTTTAACATTGCAGTTCAGTATAATTTAGCTAATTCTACCCAAATATGACAAAATCAGCAAAAAATTTCATTCAAAATATAGTATTGTACAGCAGCATGTTCTTAGCGCGTTTTAAGCTTGAAAATACAGCCAGGTTACAAATTTCTAAAAATTGATGAATTTGAATACTTTAACATTGCAGTTCAGTATAATTTAGCTAATTCCACATAAATATGACAAAAACCGCAAAAAATTTCATTCAAAATATAGTATTGTACACCAGCATGTTCATAGCGCTTTTTAAGCTTGGAAATACAGCTAGGTTACAAATTTCTAAAAATTGATGAATTTGAATACTTTAACATTGCAGTTCAGTATAATTTAGCTAATTCTACCTAAATATGACAAAATCAGCGAAAAAATTCATTCAAAATATAGTATTGTACACCAGCATGTTCATAGCGCGTTTTAAGCTTGGAAATACAGCTAGGTTACAAATTTCTAAAAATTGATGAATTTGAATACTTTAACATTGCAGTTCAGTATAATTTAGCTAATTCTACTTAAATATGACAAAATCAGCAAAAAATTTTATTCAAAATATAGTATTGTACAGCAACATGTTCATAGCGCGTTTTAAGCTTGGAAATACAGCCAGGTTACAAATTTCTAAAAATTGATGAATTTGAATACTTTAACATTGCAGTTCAGTATAATTTAGCTAATTCTACATAAATATGACAAAATCAGCAAAAAATTTCATTCAAAATATAGTATTGTACAGCAGCATGTTCATAGCGCTTTTTAAGCTTGGAAATACAGCTAGGTTACAAATTTCTAAAAATTGATGAATTTGAATACTTTAACATTGCAGTTCAGTATAATTTAGCTAATTCTACCTAAATATGACAAAATCAGCGAAAAAATCATTCAAAATATAGTATTGTACACCAGCATGTTCATAGCGCTTTTTAAGCTTGGAAATACAGCTAGGTTACAAATTTCTAAAAATTGATGAATTTGAATACTTTAACATTGCAGTTCAGTATAATTTAGCTAATTCTACCCAAATATGACAAAATCAGCAAAAAATTTCATTCAAAATATAGTATTGTACAGCAGCATGTTCTTAGCGCGTTTTAAGCTTGGAAATACAGCCAGGTTACAAATTTCTAAAAATTGATGAATTTGAATACTTTAACATTGCAGTTCAGTATAATTTAGCTAATTCTACATAAATATGACAAAAACCGCAAAAAATTTCATTCAAAATATAGTATTGTACAGCAGCATGTTCATAGCGCTTTTTAAGCTTGGAAATACAGCTAGGTTACAAATTTCTAAAAATTGATGAATTTGAATACTTTAACATTGCAGTTCAGTATAATTTAGCTAATTCTACCTAAATATGACAAAATCAGCAAAAAATTTCATTCAAAATATAGTATTGTACACCAGCATGTTCATAGCGCGTTTTAAGCTTGGAAATACAGCCAGGTTACAAATTTCTCAAAATTGATGAATTTGAATACTTTAACATTGCAGTTCAGTATAATTTAGCTAATTCTACTTAAATATGACAAAATCAGCAAAAAATTTTATTCAAAATATAGTATTGTACAGCAGCATGTTCATAGCGCGTTTTAAGCTTGGAAATACAGCCAGGTTACAAATTTCTAAAAATTGATGAATTTGAATACTTTAACATTGCAGTTCAGTATAATTTAGCTAATTCTACTTAAATATGACAAAATCAGCAAAAAAATTCATTCAAAATATAGTATTGTACACCAGCATGTTCATAGCGCTTTTTAAGCTTGGAAATACAGCTAGGTTACAAATTTCTAAAAATTGATGAATTTGAATACTTTAACATTGCAGTTCAGTATAATTTAGCTAATTCTACCTAAATATGACAAAATCAGCGAAAAAATTCATTCAAAATATAGTATTGTACACCAGCATGTTCATAGCGCGTTTTAAGCTTGGAAATACAGCTAGGTTACAAATTTCTAAAAATTGATGAATTTGAATACTTTAACATTGCAGTTCAGTATAATTTAGCTAATTCTACCTAAATATGACAAAATCAGCAAAAAATTTCATTCAAAATATAGTATTGTACAGCAACATGTTCTTAAGCGCGTTTTAAGCTTGAAAATACAGCCAGGTTACAAATTTCTAAAAATTGATGAATTTGAATACTTTAACATTGCAGTTCAGTATAATTTAGCTAATTCCACATAAATATGACAAAAACCGCAAAAAATTTCATTCAAAATATAGTATTGTACACCAGCATGTTCATAGCGCTTTTTAAGCTTGGAAATACAGCTAGGTTACAAATTTCTAAAAATTGATGAATTTGAATACTTTAACATTGCAGTTCAGTATAATTTAGCTAATTCTACCTAAATATGACAAAATCAACGAAAAAAATCATTCAAAATATAGTATTGTACACCAGCATGTTCATAGCGCTTTTTAAGCTTGGAAATACAGCTAGGTTACAAATTTCTAAAAATTGATGAATTTGAATACTTTAACATTGCAGTTCAGTATAATTTAGCTAATTCTACCCAAATATGACAAAATCAGCAAAAAATTTCATTCAAAATATAGTATTGTACAGCAACATGTTCTTAACGCGTTTTAAGCTTGAAAATACAGCCAGGTTACAAATTTCTAAAAATTGATGAATTTGAATACTTTAACATTGCAGTTCAGTATAATTTAGCTAATTCTACATAAATATGACAAAACCAGCAAAAAATTTCATTCAAAATATAGTATTGTACACCAGCATGTTCATAGCGCTTTTTAAGCTTGGAAATACAGCTAGGTTACAAATTTCTAAAAATTGATGAATTTGAATACTTTAACATTGCAGTTCAGTATAATTTAGCTAATTCTACCCAAATATGACAAAATCAGCAAAAAATTTCATTCAAAATATAGTATTGTACACCAGCATGTTCATAGCGCTTTTTAAGCTTGGAAATACAGCTAGGTTACAAATTTCTAAAAATTGATGAATTTGAATACTTTAACATTGCAGTTCAGTATAATTTAGCTAATTCTACCTAAATATGACAAAATCAGCAAAAAAATTCATTCAAAATATAGTATTGTACAGCAGCATGTTCATAGCGCGTTTTAAGCTTGAAAATACAGCCAGGTTACAAATTTCTAAAAATTGATGAATTTGAATACTTTAACATTGCAGTTCAGTATAATTTAGCTAATTCTACATAAATATGACAAAAACCGCAAAAAATTTCATTCAAAATATAGTATTGTACACCAGCATGTTCATAGCGCTTTTTAAGCTTGGAAATACAGCTAGGTTACAAATTTCTAAAAATTGATGAATTGGAATACTTTAACATTGCAGTTCAGTATAATTTAGCTAATTCTACCTAAATATGACAAAAACCGCAAAAAATTTCATTCAAAATATAGTATTGTACAGCAGCATGTTCATAGCGCGTTTTAAGCTTGGAAATACAGCCAGGTTACAAATTTCTCAAAATTGATGAATTTGAATACTTTAACATTGCAGTTCAGTATAATTTAGCTAATTCTACTTAAATATGACAAAATCAGCAAAAAAATTTATTCAAAATATAGTATTGTACAGCAGCATGTTCATAGCGCGTTTTAAGCTTGGAAATACAGCCAGGTTACAAATTTCTCAAAATTGATGAATTTGAATACTTTAACATTGCAGTTCAGTATAATTTAGCTAATTCTACTTAAATATGACAAAATCAACAAAAAAATCATTCAAAATATAGTATTGTACACCAGCATGTTCATAGCGCTTTTAAGCTTGGAAATACAGCCAGGTTACAAATTTCTAAAAATTGATGAATTTGAATACTTTAACATTGCAGTTCAGTATAATTTAGCTAATTCTACCTAAATATGACAAAATCAACGAAAAAAATCATTCAAAATATAGTATTGTACACCAGCATGTTCATAGCGCTTTTTAAGCTTGGAAATACAGCTAGGTTACAAATTTCTAAAAATTGATGAATTTGAATACTTTAACATTGCAGTTCAGCATAATTTAGCTAATTCTACCCAAATATGACAAAATCAGCAAAAAATTTCATTCAAAATATAGTATTGTACAGCAACATGTTCTTAACGCGTTTTAAGCTTGAAAATACAGCCAGGTTACAAATTTCTAAAAATTGATGAATTTGAATACTTTAACATTGCAGTTCAGTATAATTTAGCTAATTCTACATAAATATGACAAAAACCGCAAAAAATTTCATTCAAAATATAGTATTGTACACCAGCATGTTCATAGCGCTTTTTAAGCTTGGAAATACAGCTAGGTTACAAATTTCTAAAAATTGATGAATTTGAATACTTTAACATTGCAGTTCAGTATAATTTAGCTAATTCTACCTAAATATGACAAAATCAGTGAAAAAATTCATTCAAAATATAGTATTGTACACCAGCATGTTCATAGCGCTTTTTAAGCTTGGAAATACAGCTAGGTTACAAATTTCTAAAAATTGATGAATTTGAATACTTTAACATTGCAGTTCAGTATAATTTAGCTAATTCTACCTAAATATGACAAAATCAGCAAAAAAATTCATTCAAAATATAGTATTGTACAGCAGCATGTTCATAGCGCGTTTTAAGCTTGGAAATACAGCCAGGTTACAAATTTCTAAAAATTGATGAATTTGAATACTTTAACATTGCAGTTCAGTATAATTTAGCTAATTCTACCTAAATATGACAAAATCAACGAAAAAAATCATTCAAAATATAGTATTGTACACCAGCATGTTCATAGCGCTTTTTAAGCTTGGAAATACAGCTAGGTTACAAATTTCTAAAAATTGATGAATTTGAATACTTTAACATTGCAGTTCAGTATAATTTAGCTAATTCTACCTAAATATGACAAAATCAGCAAAAAATTTCATTCA